>JAYESA010000013.1:109469593-109999593 GCA_036927795.1 Iris macrosiphon
ACATACGAAGGAATACGCTGCCTAGTTTTACACAGGCCGATGGAAGCCGTTTACGCTCCGCAGAAGACAAACCGCCTGCCACGTCAAAATCTGCACTTCGTACAGGGCTCGAGGTACGTCTCTGCATTTTATGCACAGAGCGGTGACAGTTTCTCAAGGCACGTCTCTGCATTTAAAGCGTCGAATACTGACAGATGCTCGACGCACGTCTCTGCACTTGAGGCACAGAAGGGTGGCAGACCTTCAAACCACGCCTCCTCATTTAATGAGCAGGATAATGGCGGATCTCCGCATTTAATACAGGAGATTTGAGTAAATGTCACCGAACCGTCGTTTAGTGGCATCCCCTTTGCGTAAACTACTCTTACGCATATAAGGGAATACGTTGTCCAGTTTTACACAGGCAGACGTGAGCTTCTTACGCTCCGCGGAAGGCAAACAGACCGCCACATCAGCAGTCACTATTCGTACAGGATTTGAGGCGCGTATCTGCAAAATGATGGCAAATCTTAAAGACAGGCCTCTGCATTTAATGCACAGGATGGGGGCAGATCTCTGCATTAATGCAAGAGATTTGATTATATCTCCAAGAGCCGTAATTTCGGCTAAAATGTCCACATCACTCGGCTTCTATGCCTGCTCGGCTTCTAAGCCCACTCGGCTTCTATGCCTGCTCGGCTTCTATGCCCACTCGGCTTCTACGCCTGCTCGGCTTCGATGCCCACTCGGCCTCTATGCCCGCTCGGCTTCTATGCCCACTCGGCTTCTATGCCCGCTCGGCTTCTATGCCCACTCGGCCTCTACGCCTCCTCGGCCTCTATGACCACTCGGTTTCTACGCCTGCTCGGCTTCTATGCCTACTCGGCTTCTATGCCATGGTGACAGTCATTTGGCTTCTACGCTAACCTCTTCTACACAAGGGATAACTACCTACGTGGCTTCTATGCCCTGATTTTCGTAGCAGATGTACGCGTTCTATCCTTTAGTTGGACGCGCGTCACATGCTCACTCAAAAGGTCATTTATACGCAGGCATTGGTTATTTTAAACCGTCGTGTAAAAGGGTGCTGTACTTTCCACTACTCGGTTTCTACGCCGACTGTGTGGTCACTGTCACTAAAACTCTATAAATAGAGACCTTTATCAATGAGGAACAAGGTCGAAAAATTGGAAGGTCGACAAATTGGAGAAAAAGAGGAGAGAGAGAGAGAGAGAGGATAATCCAGAGCTCAGGCAAAGAGAAGGGATTGACGACTTTGGCATCATGCATCCATCCTCTTTAGCAACCTTCGAAGCTGCTACCTGTCTTCCACGGCACTTCTTCAACATCGTGTGGTCCAAGGGCTAAAGTGATCGACTGCAGATCAGACACCTATAGCAATATTCACCCAGATTAAATAAATTGTACTTAGTCATCCTCGTGTGGGATCAAATTTGTACAATCTTGTTTGTAAACATAAAAGAAGGGCGGGTCTTCGCACAAGACCTCGTTTTCCCGCATTCATCCAATCTTTTCTCGTTTATTATCCTAAACAAGATGGCGACTCTGTTGGGGACATCTTTCTCTTCTGAGGAGGAAGCTATTGCTCAACACGATGCGGTATCCGTGGGATCCGTAAAGAAGACACTGGTCGTCCTGTTCGACCAGTCGGCCTACGAAGACATGCTTTGAGCAGGGGGTAGCTCTCAGTCCCTCTCCGTCCAAAGCAACAGGAAGCTACGCAAGGTCTGGATGCCCAAGACATCCTCTGCCATTCCTGTGGACTCTCCGATCTCTCCGATCTCTCCGACCAATGAGGTTGTAGCTTTGCTCCCTCCGTGCCCTGCGCATAAAATTCAGTCGCCTGTCTCTGGCAGGACCGACAAAACTTCTGACAAAGTCTCAGCGCTAACCCAGAAGTATAATCCGCGCCCTGCGCGTAAAATTCATTCGCCTGTCTCTGGCAGGACCGACAAAACTTCTGGCAAAGCCTCAGCGCGAACCCAGAAGTATAATCCGCGCTCTGCGCGTAAATTTCAGTCTCCCGTCCCTGGCGGAACAGACGAAACTTCTGACAATGCCTCAGCACTAGTCCAGGAGCCAAAATCGTGTTCTGCGCGTAAATTTTAGTCTCCCATCCCTGGCGGAATAGACAAAATTTCTGATGATGCCTCAGCGCCAAATCAGGAATCACAAATGCGCTATGCGCGTAAAAATGCATCTGTCTTTCGGGAAAAAGCATATGATCCATGCAATCTACGCAAGGGAAAGCATGCGGCGGACTACTCAACTTCACACCAGCAAAGGAACAAGCGATCATCTTCTTCTATAGCTCCTACTGACCTGCGCAATTATCTAGTCCAGAAGCTCAGGGAGAGGGGATCTTCCAGCATGTCTATTACGCCTACTAGCGAGCACTATTGTAATAGTCATAAGATTGTAATTAATTATTGTTGTTCTTAAGCAAAACGGTCGGTGTTCGACCGGTTGAGCTACTCTCCATCTTTCCAGGAAGAAGAGCCCACGCATGCATCTTTGAACATGGCTTCACACGTACCTAGAGGAGGGTCAGGCTCGAGACGTTACCCCTCTAGAACTCCGGGCCGAAGGAGATTCAACATGCTCCTTAGGAACACCGAAGCTGGGGTGTTCCAAAACACTCGTTCAAGGTCACAACAACCAGCTTCGTACTCTTCTGATTCCGAGGCCGGGGGTTGACAGTCTCCCGAATCAGACGTCGAAAGTATAGAGTCTACTTCTACAGAGACCTATACTAATCTTTCAATGACACCCAGGGAGAGGGGAGTTTATGCCATTGGAGATGAACACGAGGAAGCTTCCCTATCCGGGAACACTGAATAGCGCATCACTATACTAGAGACGTCTCTGAAGGAAATACAATCCATGGTGGAGAACATGCACCAGATGATGCTAACTCAACACGCAGCTGCCATGGCGCCAGCATCGGCTCCTCCAACTCAGATACGCGTGGGGGTGGACTTACCACCATCCAACACGGTCCAAGAGCCTGCTCTAGATCAGGAGTCAGCAGTTCCTCCGCTTCCTCACTCGGAGAACGTATTACCTCCAATCGGGGCCGCGATGCAATCAACTCCTCATCACTCCGTGGTCCCGCCACCGGCTGAAGATCCGATGCAGGCAGTACGGGAGTTGAAAGCCCAATTTGATACCCTGAAGCACAAAGATCAGCTCAAGAAATTGGGGATCAACCAACCATACCCAGCTATCTGGGAAGATGTCCCTTTTCCTCTAAGATACAAACCACAGACTATGGCTTTATTCGAGGGAAAAATATCACCGAGTCAATACATGAACTACTTCAGCATAATGACAGTGTTGTTACAAGGGAACGACGCCCTCCTCACTCGGGTGTTTAAGGGCTGTCTCTCGGGAGTAGCTCACTAGTGGTACCGGAGTCTGGCGGACAACTGCATTACTTCCTTTGAAGACTTTAAGGCGTTATTTTTCACGCGATTCTACGAGGGAGGGATGGACATGTCTATATCTTCTCTCATCGAAGTCAAGCAGAAGGAAAAAGAGAATGTTCGTACCTTTATCGAACGTTTTCGTCAAGCCACTTTGCAAATGCCTCCGGGAGTCCCAGACTCGGCGTTGGTCGATATGTACAGGAAGAACCTCCTTCCCGTGATCTCGGTGTTCACAGGACCATATCAGTTCCGTGATTGGCCCTCGTTCATCATCTCAGCGGTAGCCGCGGAGGACAATAGTCAGAAGGCGCGCGATAATGGCATCATGATTTTGGCCTCTGATAAAGGCAAGAGGTCATCCTCTAACATCGACCATCTTCGGGGTTCCAAGGGTAAAAAAGCTCGGGCAATCAATACGTCCAGGCAAAAGACGGTGGCTACCACGCAGACGAAGCCTGGGACTTCCAGGCCCATCGAGGTGTACTCTTTCGACGACGACGATATTCCAAGCATATTCGAATGTCTCGTCAAAAGCGGCAAGATTACCCTTCCCGAAGTAAGACGGCCCAATAAGGCCGGCTAGTACCAACAACCCCAAGTACTGCATCTTCCATAGGTACATACACCACCCCACCAAGGCGTGTTATATACTGAAAAGGAAGATCCAGGAGCTGATCGATGCCAAAGCCATCACTCTACGCAACAGCGAGAAGACGGTCACTGCCAACATGATCTCCCAGCAATTTGGTAATCTGTCTCCCCAAGAAATCTTGGACGGTGTTACACCTATTTCCCGGACGACGATGAGCATCGCTAATCTCCCTCCAACTAGAGATCAAAATCACGACCTGCTACCACTAACTACCCAGCGAGGCGAGACTATGTGGGTTCATCCAGATCTGGTGTCAGAAATCGAGAAAGAGACTCAAGCTGCTAAAGCTAAGTCTAAAAAGAACTCAAAGCACAAACCGTGTCACATGATTACGGTACACTCGGCATCAGAAGACGAGGTCTTGGCTACTGGAATCCGCTCAGGGAAAGCCTACCTCCAGGACTATGGAGCCAGCTAGAAAGATGTATCGGCAGACGCTTCAGCGGCCAAACCTTCAGAACCGGAATCCGTCGTACCAGAGGCCGGTCCTTCAAGACCAACTTCGGCGGACAAAGGGAAGCAAAAAGAAGTGCGCTTTGATAAACCTGTGAAAAACATTCAAAACAAAGGTTTAGAGAAGCCATACAACTTCGACATCCTGGCCCAACTGGCTAATACACCAGCCAGGCTGTCCATCTTCGAGCTACTTAGGCTCTCTCAGGACACTCGTCAAGCCCTGAGCGAAGCATTGATGCAGGCGGATGCATACTTGACCCAGCTCAAGTCCCCTGACGAAGAACCCGTGGCGTGTCCTCAATGCCATAGTGTGATGGAGGTAATCCCAAACATCACTTTCACTCAAGACGACATGCTGTTGAAACATAACAGGCATGACAGACCCCTCTATTACACCGGGTACATCGGTTCCATGGAGGTCGACCAGATACACATAGATCCGGGATCGTCGATCAGCATCATTCCTCATAGTCTGCTCAGACCGCTGAGGATTCCTACCAGCGAATTGGCTTACACCACTACTACGATCGTGGGGTTCAACGCCGGAAGAAGTAAGCCGTTGGGGAAGATTCGCCTGAGGATCCAGATTGGCAACCTCAGATCTGTGGCTACATGTTACGTCATCGATTCAGAGGTGTCCTACAATATTTTGTTGGGTAGACTTTGGATCCACGACCAATTCAACTCTACACCAATACTTCAAATATGTAGATGCCCGAGGAACAGTACAAACAGAGATTGCTGACCTGAACCTGTTCAAAGGAGTAGAATCCTACTACTCTGATGCCGTGTTGTACTCTCAAGACTGCACGGAAGAGGTGTCATCCGAAGCAGAGAAGGAATCCCACCGGGAGCCAGAGCAACCTTCTGCCAAGCAACCTCTGTCAATCAAGGTGAAAGGACGGACTACTCGTCCAAAAGCCATAGAGCCTACGACGATCCACCTGAACGAGACCAGATCAGGAAAATGGGGTGATCCTCTAGTGATCACTTTGAACCAGAAGCCTCCATCCCTAGTCATCAACCTCCGGCGCAGCAAACAGCCGAGTGATGTAAATACAACTGGAAACGGAGTTTCAGATGATAATAAACATCCTCTTTTCCGGTATATTGATGCCCAAATTCTGAATCAGGAATCCTCCCCCTATGACGATATAGAACCTATAGCGCAAAAATTCTTGGAAGCTATAGATTCCTATCATCCGTATATATGGGAAGTGGCGTCATCATCCAATGTCACAACGACATACGGACCGCATCAGGATTCTATCTTCATTGTCCCGCCTACTTGCAGCAGTCAGCATTCTATAGTCTTCGGCCGCATGCGCAATGAACCGACAGTGCAAGAGGATTCTTCCGACGACAATGCCGGTAAAATGCAGGTTCACAAATACAGCCCGCAAGCTCTGAAGATCATGCAAAATACGGGTTATAACTTGAAGCTGGAACCGGGTCCCAACTACGGGAAAGGCAGACGAATGCCGCTGCACGACAATTCCTACTATCAACGAACTCGTTTCGGGTTAGGGTATACCACCTCCCTCGCAGCTCCTGAGTCAAGCGAGGATATCTTTTCCTCCTCTCAAAACGGCTCAGCGCCCTCCGACTCATCTCATGCTCTCGAGCGAACATTATCAGCAAATATGATAGTGACGGATTCCTTCGAATCAGACGAACAAGAATCCGAACCGTTTGAGAATGACGCTTGGGCTCAGCAAATGGATACACAATGGGAGTTCCTTTTCGAGCAGAGAGAACCTCCCACTGAAGACGAAGTTATCTAGATTAACGTTGGGGATGAACTTTCGCCAAAGCCGATATTTATTAGTAACAATCTTTCCGAAGCAGAAAGGGAAGAAGTTATCCAGCTGATAAAAGAATATATCGACATCTTTGCGTGGAATTATGAGGACATGCCAAGCCTTGATCCAAAGGTAGCAACTCATAAGCTCAACATATTGCCCGATTCAAAGCCTGTGAAGCAACACCAACGCCGATTTTGCCCGGATATGATGGACGCCATTGAAGCTGAAGTCAAGAAGTTAATAGCCTGCGGTTTCATCCGTGAAGAACAACATCCCGACTGGGTCGCCAATGTTGTCCCTGTTATGAAGAAAAATAGGAAAATACGAGTCTACATCGATTTCCGAGATCTGAACGCAGCCTGCCCCAAGGATGAGTTTTCTCTTCCTATCACAGACGTCATGATTGACAATACTAGCGGTTTTGAACGTATGTCTTTCATGGACGGATTTTCAGGATACAATCAAATCAAGATGCATTCTGAAGACGAGAAGCACACTGCCTTCCGGACACCACTGGGAGTATATTGCTATACGGTCATGCCCTTCAGATTGAAGAATGCCGGGGCTACGTACCAACGGGCTATGAGTAACATATTCCATGAGCATTTACGCAAGACAGTGGAGTGTTACGTGGACGACATAGCTGTCAAAAGCCGCCTCAAGGATCATCACATCCAAGACTTGAAGACAGTATTTGAATTGATGCGCCAACATCAACTCAAAATGAATCCTACAAAGTCCTTTCTGGGTGTATCTAGTGGCAAATTTCTGGGATTTGTCATTACCGCCAAAGGCATTCAAGTGGACCCTGATAAAGTCAAGGCCATCTTAGAAATGCGACCGCCCCGCAATCTGAGGGAACTTAGGGGATTTCAAGGTCGTCTGGCTTATATCCGGAGATTCATATCCAACCTCTCGGAGAGATGTCAGCCATTTTCTCGCCTCATGAAGAAAGGTGTATCCTTCGTATGGGACAAGCCTGTCAGCAAGCGTTCGGTGATATCAAGCGCTACCTCACCAGTCCGCCAGTTCTGGTGCCTCCTGTCATGGGAAGACCATTCGTGCTGTATGTTCGAGCGATGGATCATTCTCTGGGAGCTCTTCTCGCACAAAAGAACGAGATGGGTCACGAGCAGGCTATCTACTACCTCAACAGGATGATGGTCGGAGCCGAACACCGGTACAATCCAGTGGAGAAAGAATGTTTGGCTCTGATATTCGCTATCCAAAAGACGCGACACTATGTAACAGGCCAAACCATTCACATCATCTCCAGGATCAATCCTCTTCGGGTACTGATGAACAAGCCAAGTGTTCTTAATTCTCGACTCGCGACTTGGGCGATGTTATTAACATCATATAATATGGTGTACGTCCCCCAGAAATTTGTCAAGGGCCAAGCACTGGCTGACTTCCTAGCTGCTCATCCAATCCCGGAGGCCTCTAAGCTGTACAGGGACATTCCCGACGAAGTTGCAGAATGTAATTCCGCAATGGAGAGTGATGCATGGCAACTATTCTTTGATGGCACCTCCAAAACTGGTCCTAGGGGAAACGTGGTCTCGGGAGTAGGAATTGTCCTGGTTACTCCTGATAAGCTCGTCATCTACCGAGCATATTCCCTTAGCGAGCCCTGTTCCAACAATGTGGCAGAGTACAACGCTCTACTAATCGGCCTCCAAGTCACTAAAGAATTGGGCGTCGAATCTCTGGAAGCTTTCGGTGATTCTCTGCTGATCGTCAATCAAGTCAGAGGAATTTATGAAGTCCAGAATCCAGACCTCATCCCCTACCACCGAGCAACAGTCAAGATATCCATGACGTTCAAAGGTTTCTTCCTAGAGCATGTACCTCGATCTCAGAATCTAGAAGCTGATGCCCTATCCAGTCTAGCTGCAGATTTAGCTACCCCTATAAGAAGGCAGAATTCGATAATCCTTCTTAACAGAGACTTATTCTGTGTAAAAAACAACTTTCACATCGAATGCAGCCACGCTGTGAACACATATCCTCCCAGGAGAGACTGGAGAAGTCCCTTCATAGATTCCGTAGCATACAGAATCTTGCCAGAGGATCCTAAAGAAGCGGTATCCGTCAAACGACGATCATTACACTTCTATTTCGACGCATCGTCACAATGTCTATATCGTCGGTCTTATGACGGACTATTATTACGATGTCTCTCTGGTGATGAAGCACAGCGGATTATCCGTGAAGCCCACGACGGCGTATGCGGAGCGCATCAACCCTGTCCTAAGCTACAGGATCGCATAAGGAGAATGGGCTATTACTGGCCTACTATGATCACAAACGCAATAAAGTATGCAAGACAATGCAGAGCCTGTTAGGTCCATGCAGACTTTATTCATCAACCTCCCGAATATCTACATCCTACGGTTGTGTCCTGGCCTTTCGAAGCATGGGGTATGGATATCATTGGTCCTATTCACCCGTCTTCTTCCAGAGGTCACCACTTCATACTGGCCATCACGGATTATTTCTCCAAATGGGCGGAAGCGATCCCTCTTGCTGAGGTGAAGGCATCTAATGTGATCAGCTTCATCAAGCATCATGTCATTTATCGCTTCGGTATACCCCGAAGGATAATCCATGACAATGGACCGCAATTCATCAGCCAAGCGTTTCATCGATTTTGCGATAAAAATCGGATACAGAATGTCGCCTCTACGGCATATAATCCTGCTGCTAATGGTTTGGCGGAAGCTTTCAACAAAACCATTATCAAGCTCTTGAAGAAGTTCGTCTCTTCGAACAAAAGGGATTGGAATGAGAAACTGGAAGAATGTCTCTGGGCATACCGCACAACGGTACGGGCACCGACAGGTTGCACCCCATTCTCATTAGTCTACGGGAGCGAAGCAGTTCTCCCCATCGAGATCCAAATTCTGTCACTCAGGATAGCCGTGGCTAATGAGCTGACTCAAGAAAAGAATGACCTGTTAAGGCTTCAAGAGCTAGAAGGATTAGACGAGAAACGCCTCCAAGCTCAACAGCGCATCACACTCTACCAAGCACGCATTTCCAAGGCTTTTAATCAAAAAGTGAAGGAAAGGGTGTTCAAAGTCGGCGAGCTAGTCTTAGCTGTGAGAAGGCCGATGATTCTCACTCACAGAAGTAAGGGCAAATTCCAGCCCAAATGGGAAGGCCCTTATGTAATCGAGACGACGTTCTCAAACGGTGCTTACAGGTTAGCCCAGCCTAATGGAGACCTGCTAATGGCTCCTATCAATGGCAAATTCCTGAAAAGGTACTATGCTTAACCTCCCCTGCTCAAGTAGAATATGGCAAAAACCTCATTCTGACAAAACTACTTCCAAAGCGAAACTAGTGGGATCGTATTCTATCATGTCTATATAACCTCTGAATAAATGTATCCTGCTAAAACTTACCGAGAGTATATTACTTCCATATTACCTCTGATATCACTTTCACCCAAACCTGTCATTTACATTCCGAAATGATGGGTCCACAAAGCCAGATGAAAGCCTCTTTATTATTCCCAAAAAGGAGCAGAAGTACATTGAAAAGCAAAAGCAAAAGTACATTATTTAGGGGGAGCGATCAGGTCGCGAAGCAGCTGCGCCAATGCGGCCATCCTCTCAGCCTTGGAATCCAAGACATCATGGCGAGCCCGCTCCAGTCGTGCCTCATCATTGCTCATAAGGGACAGTTCGGCTCTAGACCGAAGAAAACCAGCGCGAGCGACATCTTCACGCGCCAAGTTCTGTTGTGCTATGCCCAATCGGCTATCCACCACAGCTAGAGCTTCCGACGACTGGGAAGCCCACTCTTTTGCCTGAGCGAGTTTCGTTTCCAGCCTGAGGACCCTCGCTACATTCCCTTCGTGCTCGGTCTGGCACTTCGTTCGAAGAGCAATGGTCTCCTCCAGGACGACTTTTCCTTCATCTATCTCCTACTGATGTGTCTGGATGGATTTATTTACGCCTGCCATCTGTTTGGTAAGCCGCGCAGTCATGGAGTCGTATCTAGCCTAGACCAGATCTTCAACATTGCCTTGAGCTAGCTACAAGTATTCGTTAATGGGTTGCTCCAAACCATTAACTATCTCCTCCAGCGTTTCAGCTAGCCCAGTGTCGTCGAATTCTCGGATCGACATTATCGCCGACTGGGAGGACCTCTTCAGCGACGCAAAGCTCAGATTCTTCGCCAACACCCTTGATATTAACATTTTTAAAGTGGTGTAGAAGATATCAGTGTACTGCCCGATCAGCACAGCTAGATCCGGTTGGACGCTGGGGGTGGCCTCGACATTGGCGAACCTCCCTCCGAGAACAACCGCAGACGATGTTGCCACGGCCGTCGCCTCAACAGGTGGTGCGACGAAAGAAGCAGCGCCAACACCGGACGAAGATACCAGCGTACTCAAAGGAGGCATTGTCGCAATGACAAACTCGTCCTCCTCTTGAGATATCGAAATCTCGTCGACAGGCGAGCCAGCACCCGAAGAGGCTTTCTCTTCAAAATCACCACCTCCGTGTCGTCGCCAGGACCTGACATAGAGCCGAAGGGCGCATCTACACTGCCCTCCCCAAAGAGGTCTTCCCCTGAAAGGAGGACGAAAGGAAGTTAATATCAGCATAATGTTAACTTTCCTAAAAGAAAAGGCGTGAAGACGACATTTACCCATGGCCGACGACATATATGTCGCATTTGCAGCCTGTACAGCTAAATCATTCCTTAATGATGCTAGGCAAGATATTATACCTGGAGAAGGTGGTGCTCTAAGAAGCACCGGCGAATGCTCTTCCAGGTCCTCGTCAAATTCCGACCGAGGCTCATCGACTGGAATCTCGCCAGATGCGCTGGCAGACACGGCAGGAGTCTCTCCCGATGCCGAGCCACATAAAGGTATTCTCAACCCCGAAGGCGACCTCGTTCCACTACCTGAAGCAGTAGCAGCGACGGCAGCCTCCAGCAGAGATTCTCCGGCACCACCAGCCGGAACATTAGAGGGTCCCTCTCTAAAAGGCGAGGAACCCCCAATCAAAGAATTATCCCCAACATGGGGAGATGCAAGCTCACTCCCAGGAGCCTCAACACCAAGGATCCGGAGAGGACGATTAACCATCTTCTTCTTCCTCTTACGAGGGGAAGTCTCCTTCGGAGTAGGGACCCTTCGCTTCCCAGAAATTACCAAAGGGCCTGCAGGCAGAGGAACGTCACCCCTCGATACCGCCACCAGAGGCTCATCTGGATTGACAAACTCCTCACCCTCGTCGGAAGAGACCGAGGGGACTTCGACTCTTCCCTCAGACTTGGAGGAGGGCACCCTAAAACTTCCATGCATGTCAAAATTGCGATGAAAGGTCTTCGTTGCCACATAGAACTGGGCATACTAGTGCAGGATGTGCAGCTCCGTGGAGACTGTAATAACCGGCGCGGTAAAATTTGCTCCAGTGCAACCCATGAGGAAATATCGCCATCCTCTCGCTCCATCAATAAGTCCACCCCTGGACCGGAAGCTGGTGACGGCGTTGCCTACGTGCAACTGATCATACCCAAACTGCCTGGCAAACCGACTAGGCAGGTAGGTGTAACGACCCGCTCCGCTCAACCCGGAGGGCCGATTCAAACGGCACAAGTGTAGCTATTCAACCCGCCTTGCTCAGCGAGATGGCTCGTTCGGTGCAAAGGCTTTCATGCTGGAATCTTCAATGGAGTCAGACTTAGGCTATCAGAGGCGCGTCCGGAGTCTCGCTCGACCGATGCGATACATCGCTAAGGTGGGTGGCCCCGGTGAACCTGTCTCTACTTAACTGCACACTAAGAAAATGATTATCACATGCTAGTTTATGGGCGATAACCTTTGCATGCTAATAAAAGAGATGAACGCACATAGCTAAGGGGATAACCCCGCCTTATCATCGTATAGAACATGGAGATTTTACTTGCTATTTGCATAGTCGAGATTTCTGGGTTGGAATGTAGTAATTTCTTCATATATGCTGTAAAGTAGTGTGAGTTCATACTGAGGCGTTGCACCGCACGAAACATGACACGGGACGGAGTAAAATCATGTTGCATGCATAGACGAGGAAGGCTATCAAGTAGTCGTTTCAAGTCAGGAGATGGAAGGAAATGAATGTACTCGGGATATGCAGATCGCCGAGGCAGTCTCTAATCAGAGAGCTGCGTAAAGAAGAAAAGATCCGAGTGTAGTCCTCGGCAAGGATTGATCCGAGTGTAGTCCTCGGCAAAGATTGATCCGAGTGTTGTCCTCGGCTAGGATTGAAAGTTGGGGGAGTAGTTGCATGGTCACGGACAACTGGTTGCGCACCAGGTAGAGAGAGTCCTCGACACGATTGCTGAGGCATCCGAATCGTGTCGGCCCGGGAGGACGGAGTGCTAGTGTAGTCCTGGCGATACGCTAGCTGATGACTAGTGGGCGAGGGCGAAGCATCCAGCAAGGCTTGCTACCAACCTGGATGGGCGTCGACTCGTTAGACGGCTAGGAGGCCCAGCAAGGCTAGCAACCGAGCTGGGGAGGCAGCCGTCCATCGCAGATATTGTCCAATATGGCTAACAGAGCCAGTGACCTTCATATAGATAAGTCATGTTTGCATAGCGGCTATCCGTACTGAGAAGAGGAGAAACGGGGAGGAGTGTGTTTGCACGACATTATGCATAATTAGAATGGATGAGTGGTATCACACATAGTTCTAGTAAAATGGGTCTTATGAGGCAGAGGCACGGCATAACACTTGGGTTTTATAGTTGCTTCTTGTTATTTCGTAGATAATTGTTTATATTGCTGCATATGACAGGGAAGGCCGAGTGGTAAGAAATGGTAAGGTGAACTCAATTGTTCATGAATATGACACTCTTGAGCTGACACGGAGATTACTTTCTTTATATTGCCATGTAACTGATCCTAAGGCAAAAGAATAGAAAGACAACGGAACTAGTCGGTGCACATAACTAATGAACGTGCTTGTTTTGTGGCGTGGGCGAGAGGCCTCCCCACCAGTGCATTCAATGTACTGATACCCAACCAGTCTGCATGCAGGGTGCAGGGGGAACTCGTACGGATTCGGAGATCGCTATCGCAATGAGGCCCCAGACCGCACTTGGCGTCTTGGAGCGTGGCGCACGGACCTGGAGCTCGCATATACGGGACATAATGTATGGGAACATCATCATCCAGATCGTTTGTATTGGTTCCAAGCCTAAGGGCATATTCAATGTAAGAGAGAGAGAGAGAGAGCATGAGCGAATTGTAATCTCGGCTTAGCGCCGCTTGTAATCTTTACTTCATATCAATAAAGAGCTTAATTTGGATTCAATACTTGTGTTCATTTTATGTTTCCACTATAACGACTCTGTGAACTAGTTATCAACGGCCGTTTCGGTATTTGCCTTGCGCGGGCGCAACCCTAGGCTCGTGCGGCATCGCGTCCCGATGGAAACGTACGTCCCGCGGGAGCGCTGGCGCGGTGATTCGTGCCTAGCGGGGACGGCCGATCCCGGCGGGAGATCGGGTCGTGACAGTAGGGCTCCAAGAAGCAATGGTCTTCACTCTTGTATAGTAGATGGGAAGGTCTAATGCAGACCAACCAATTAAAAGCTTCAGGAGAAAGATTGCTCTTCTCTCTACCGTAATCTTCAAGCCTAATCCATGATTGATTGCGATGTACGGAGGGGACAGTGCAGAAGAGCTTCCAGCAGTGACTGAGGCCCAGCGTTCGCCGACAGTCTAGAACCGTGGTCACATTCCAGGAAGACTTCTGGTAGTTCAACAGGAAACTAGTCTCCGAACTACTACCGGAGCCGGGAGACATAACCCTGGGGTTATGAAGAATTAACCATTCCATCAGATACAGGTATGGCAATTCTATCCTGGGAAAGCTATCACGCCGAGTCTCATCGGCGTGCAGCCCGTCAGTCATGGCCCTCAGGCCGGCTTGAATGCGACACACCATGGCAGGGAGCAAGCCCAGTCTTGCCCTGAACACCAGACGCAATGCAGGCCACAGCATGTTGCGGTGAATGCGGTCCGTAGATGCGACGCCAGGTATCACCACTCGGCGCAGCCATATGGAGAGGAAGCCAGCCAGTTGAGCTTCCCTGGACAGAGGCCTGCTGCAGCGCCTCAAATAACTATAGGCCTTAGTGCCAACAGGATACTGTCCTATCCCTTTGTCGAGGATCAAGTCAAAAATCAACAGTCTGTACTTTACGCCAAGACCGTAAAACTTGACCATTACGCTGGAATCTATTTCCAAAAGCGTAAAGTTCAAGGCTGGCAGTAAACAGTCTGCGCTTTACGCCAGACTGATAAAGTTGAGGTATTACGCCAGAATTTTCATCCAGAGGCGTAACACTCAAATTTTATACACCAACTTTCGGCAGTCGAAGCTTTTACACCGGACTGCGAAATATGGAGTTTTTGCGCTGACACATTAGAAATGTGGGCGTAAAATATGAAATGTCTCTGTGCATCATCTTCCTCAAAGAGGCTATCAGCACAGGAGACGACCTAGCGCGGTCACGTACAACGTGTGCGAAGGATTTTCGGTCGTTCTTCTTCATCCCAAAATGCTCTACCTTTTAGGCCGGGTGCACTGCTCGTCGGCGGGATACTTCACTCAGAAGAAAGTTCGCCTTGCCCGACCGAAGTCGCTCTCACATGAGCAGAAGAACGAGAAGAAGAATCAACCTTCTTTCCCTTAGTGGAGGAGGATTGTTTCGAGGCCATTACTGGAAACTTTGATATCTCGGAGAAGAAACGAAGAAGAAGTCGAACAGACGAAGGCTTTCTTTCGCAGAAGATGGATGAAAAGTTTTTCTCTCAGAAACTTGGGCTATATATAGAGTTCAGATGGACCACTCGAATCCTGAACCAAATCTCCTAATTAATATCCGGTTATGATTGGGTACTACGTCAGCCTATCACTCAGAGAAGGCGGACAGTCAGCGAATTCGAAAAGTTTTCGCGCGAGGAAGATACGTAGTTTTTACGCTAAGGGGCTTTTTACGCTCGACAGCTACAGATCTACGGTTTTACGCTCACAGGCTACAAGTCTATGGTTTTACGCCCGGATGCCTTTGTGCTCGGTAGCTTTTACGCTCGAGAGGCTACAAACCTACGACTTCACGCTCAGCAGCTACAAATCTATGATCTCATGCTCGGTGGCTTTTTACGCTTAGAGGCAACAGATCCATGACTTCACGCTCGGAAGATTTTTTTTTCAGAAGCTACAAATCTACAGTTCTGCACCAAGGAGTTTTCTACGCTCGACAGCTACAAATCTACGATTTTACATTCCAAATGCTACAAGTCTATAGTTTTACCCCCGGATGCCTTTGTGCTCGGTAGATTTTATGCTCGAGAGGCTACAAACCTACGACTTCACGCTGTCTATGATTTCACGCTCGGTGGCTCTTTACGCTCATCGGCAACGAACTTATGATTTCACGCTCCACGACTTTTTGCACATCTGAAAGATGCGCAGGCCAGTACAATACATCTGAACGATTCTCAAGGCGGTTAATTACAGGAGTTCACACAGAAGATACTCCTTTTTGACCTCAAGATACCCCAAGTACCCGAAGCATACAGAGTTCAACACTGAAAATTACTCTTCTTCATGGGTCGATTCGAAGTTCATCCAGAATCAAGTCTGAATATTTCGTCTACAAAATCAAGATGGTGACTCAGTTTGACAGCCAGTTATCGCCCTGTTCCAAGGGATTTTCGAGAAATCATTCTTGAAGACGACGGTCTGAACAAAAATTCTGTTTATCAGAAGTAAAAGTTCAGAATTCTACGCGGTTCCTAACAACAGGACAGTTCGAACACTCAACTGCTAAGCGACTTTCTGCGCATCCTTAGTTATGCGTAAAAGACAGGACAGGACCTAGCGCTCTTTCTACACAGAGTCAGCGTAAAGAATCAGACGTGTCGAAGCTACACATATTCAGACTTCACAACAAAGTATGGCAACATGATCATATGAAGAAGAAAACGATCTTATTAAAATCACGATTACATATGAGGAAAATCCAGTCTACAAAGGTTTTTTCTCCATTTTCGTGGTTACATATGAGGGAAATCTCGTCTACAAAGGGTTTCTCATTTTCATTTAAAGATCGCGCCCAGAATCTGTTTCGGCCAGGTTCCCGCATGGGCGACATTCTTCATCCTCCAGCAGCCAGTCGTCGACCGCAAGACGACTGACATATGATCAACGGCGGGAGGATACAAAATGGGCATAGACCCATACTGCCAACAGAAGAAAAGCAGGGTAACTCTGCTTTCTTACATCCCGCGCCACGGAGGTAACGGGAGAAGGCACCACTTGCAAGCTGCCTGGTCAAATACGACCCTTCTTCTCTCCCGAAGAACCACCATACAAAGTTACTGTTTATCCCGAGCAAAGGAGGCTATGATATCCTTCCATGATCCATCGTTGCAGAGGACATTTGATCGAAGATGCCGTCTTTTTCGGCTCCTTACATGCTGGAAGAGCATGATCTCCTTCTTCCTCAAGTCGACCCGACGAAATTCGGCCATCATCTCTGTATGATGAAGGAAGTATGGGAAGAACAGGAGAACTCCTCAGCCTTTTTATAGACGAGAGAGAGCACCGACCCCAATAAACTCTGCAATAAAGTCATCCACGAAAGAACGTATTAGGCTTGACCGTTTCAGGCTCCACTCAGAGCGTTTCGAGTTACGAGGAACGGTTCATGCTTCATTCAAACCGTTTCAAATTACGAGGAATTTAAAAGATTTGAAGGGGGTCTTGTAGAAGCATGAAAAATACGCTGGATAGCTATACGCAGCATGTTCATACAGGGCAGCGTAAAAAGATGACCTCAGAGCCATCAACTTGCAACAGAGCTTCTCCACTGAGCACGGCGTAAAATATAAGCTCGAGGACCATCCGCGTAGTGCAATATGACCATGCTGCTTCAGCGTAAAAGAGGTGCTACATCGCCTTCAGGTCGTAAAACCCATCCGCTTTCAATACAGCATTGAAGTGTACGAGGAACGAACCTGTCAGAGCATGCAATGAACCTGACGTCTGCACTCCTGACAAAGAGTACTGCATGACTACCCAGGCGACGGGTATGATGATGGCGCGACACTGCAACCCAGGTTGTCATTTACTGCCATTTTTTTTGCGTAAACCACTTTTACACATACGAAGGAATACGCTGCCTAGTTTTACACAGGCCGATGGAAGCCGTTTACGCTCCGCAGAAGACAAACCGTCTGCCACGTCAAAAGCTGCACTTCGTATAGGGCTCGAGGCACGTCTCTGCATTTTATGCACAGAGCGGTGATAGTTTCTCAAGGCACGTCTCTGTATTTAAAGCGCGGAATACTGACAGATGCTCGAGGCACGTCTCTGCACTTGAGGCACAGAAGGGTGGCAGACCTTCAAACCACGCCTCCTCATTTAATGAGTAGGATAATGGCAGATCTCCGCATTTAATGCAGAAGATTTGAGTAAATGTCACCGAACCGTCGTTTAGTAGTATCCCCTTTGCGTAAACTACTCTTACGCATATAAGGGAATATGCTATCCAGTTTTACACAGGCAGACGTGAGCTTCTTACGCTCCGCGGAAGGCAAATAGACCGCCACATCAGCAGTCACTCTTCGTACAGGATTCGAGGCGCGTATCTGCAGAATGATGGCAAATCTTAAAGACAGGCCTCTGCATTTAATGCACAGGATGGGGGCAAATCTCTCTATTTAAAGCAAGAGATTTGATTATATCTCCAAGAGCCATAATTCTGGCTAAAACGTCCACATCACTCGGCTTCTATGCCTGCTCGGCTTCTATGCCCACTCGGCTTCTACGCTTGCTCGGCTTCTATGCCTGCTCGGCTTCTATGCCCACTCGGCTTCTACGCCTGCTCGGCTTCTATGCCCGCTCGGCTTCTATGCCCACTCGGCCTCTACGCCTGCTTGGCTTCTATGCCCACTCGGCTTCTATGCCCGCTCGGCTTCTATGCCCACTCGGCCTCTACGCCTCCTCGGCCTCTATGACCACTCGGCTTCTACGTCTGTTCGGCTTCTATGCCTACTTGGCTTCTATGCCTACTCGGCTTCTATGCCATGGTGACAGTCATTTGGCTTCTACGCCAACCTCTTCTACACAAGGGATAACTACCTACGTGGCTTCTACGTCGTGATCTTCATAGCAGATATACGCATTCTGTCCCTTAGTTGGACGCGCGTCACATGCTCACTCAAAAGGTCATTTATATGCAGGCACTGTCACTAAAACTCTATAAATAGAGACCTCTATCAATGAGGAACAAGGTCAAAAAATTGGAAGGTCGACAAATTAGAGAAAAAGAGGAGAGGGAGAGAGAGAGAGGAGAATCCAGAGCTCAGGCAAAGAGAAGGGATTGACGACTTTGGCATCGTGCATCCACCCTCTTTAGCAACCTTCGAAGCTGCTACCTGTCTTCCACGGCACTTCTTCAACATCGTATGGTCCAAGGGCTAAAGTGATCGACTGCAGATCAGACACCTATAGCAATATTCACCCAGATTAAATAAATTGTACTTAGTCATCCTCGTGTGGGATCAAATTTGTACAATCTTGTTTGTAAACATAAAAGAAGGGCGGGTCTTCGCACAAGACCTCGTTTTTCCGCATTCATCAAATCTTTTCTCGTTTATTATCCTAAACACTTGCTATAACTGTTTTATAGTTTTTATCATTTAACTGGAACTGCTGTTAGAGGTATACTTGCTCCAGTCCTGACTGGACATATTTTTTCCAGAGTATCCGGAGGAGTGGTGTCCAACGTTTTATGGACCTCAGCCTGTCGATGGTGCAGACATGGACCCTCTAGTTTAGGAGTGATTTCTGGGTTGGTAGCCGGGATCACTAAGACCTTGTTGTTGTTTTTATTAGCTTTTAGCACCGGATTTGTCTCCGATTTTGGATCTGAGACCTTGTATTGTATATGATTTTGGATAATGTATTATTATTATTGATGTTGTAGTTGTTGTTGGTTAGACTTTATAGTTGTTAGCCTTCTGTGTTATCTTATCGTGCTTAGATTCGTGATTGAGTATTTGTGATTATCATTATGATATTGCTCCTCCATTTGGAGTTGAGATCTTGACATGTTTATATATTGATTGTGTGAGATTGTTAGTAGACCTAGACAGCGTACTACTGCCGATGCTGCGGCGTAGGCTGGACGTACCCAAGACTCATGTCCGATTTTTCGGGTGCGGGTTGTGACACGTACAGGCACTTTTCATCCAATGCTTCTAATTCTAGCAGGTGCAATCGATCATTATTCTCTAATTTTAGCTCATTAGCAATAGCTACTCTGAGAGAATGTATCTGGATTTATAGCGAAAGAACTGCTTCGCATCCGTAGACCAAAGGGAATGGTATACAACCAGTTAGGCTTTGAACTATTGTATGATAAGCCCGTAAACACTTCCCGAGCTTCTCATTCCAATCCCATTTGTTGGATGAGACAAACTTTTTAAGGAGTTTGATTATGGTCTTTTTGGTGGCTTTCGCTAAGCCGTTGGCTGTTGGATTGTAGGACGTAGATGCTATATTCTGGATTCAATTTTTGTCACAAAATAGATGAAACGCTTGACTAGCGAATTATGGCCCATTGTCATGTGTTATCCTCCGGGGAACAGCAAAATGATAGATAACTATTTACCAAGAAAAGTTTATACAAAACTTTTGTATTTATAAACTATTGAAAAGAAAAAAAAGTACAAATATATTCTAAACATGAATCTATGTACTGTTGATTCTGAAAAGTATAACTATGGAGATCTGATCTACGGATGATCATTTTACTCCTTGGACCACTCGACGACGAAGAAATACACACGATGAAAAAGAAATGCAAGGAATGTTGTGAACAACTTGGAGAGTTGAACAATAAGAAAGCTTTGGCAACAACGACACGAGAATCTTCTATTACTCTCATTCTGTTCTTGAATTTAAAAGACTTGAGAATTCCTGTCCCTTATTTTCTCTCTCTATCCCCCCTTGTGTATATTTATAGAGTTTAGGTGCGGTTATAAGTGTGTATGCGCACTTTGGATAGTCTGTACTATTTTACCATTGTACGCGCACTTTTGGTGGACTAACACCCCACGTTCTGAATAAGTGGGTGAACAACGTACTGCCTGCTTGACACGTAGCTTCCTATATGAGAAAATCATAGGTCGTGGAGACAGTTATTTGTATACTTTTCATGAGAAGTACGACATGTAAGACGCACTCATAACTGCTCACTATCAGTTAAGATAATAGTCGCACTTTAGAAGTGGTCTGGAGACTGGCACACTTTTGGAAAGATTGACATTGGGACGTATTTTTGAAGAAATTGGCATAGCGGCACACTTTTGAAGAACTAGCCGTGATGACACACTTTCAAGAAGTTGGCTCAATGGCACACTTTTGTTGAGATTGGTCGTAATGGCACACTTTTGAAGAATTTGGCTCAACAACACACTTTTGAAGAATAGCCGTAATGACACACTTTTGAAGAAGTTGGCTCAACGACATACTTTTGATGAGATTAGCTGTAATGGCACAATTTTTAAGAAGTTGGCTCAATGACGCATTTTTGAAGAAGTTGGCACTACGACGCACTTTTGAAGAAGTTGTCTCAACGATGCACTTTTGAAGGAGTTGGCACTACTGCACACATTTGAAGGAGTTGGCACTTAGACGCACTTTTGAAGGAGTTGGCACACTGACTGGGTCGCTAAACGACAACCTGGATCTACGTGCCGCAGTAAAGCTTTAATGATGACTTCTGACACTTCAGTTTCTGCATCTGTCAGCTGTCAGTCTGTTACATTAAAGGCTGAAAGAGAGTGAGCGCCTTTGAGCGTTTGTGCGCCAACTTTTATAACATTAAGAGAGTGCGGCACAATAGGAAAGTGTGCCATCTTTTAAAGTTTCAAGAAAGAGCGCCAAAGTAAGAAAGTGTGCGTCTTATTCTAAAATAAGTAGAGAATGCGCCATCCTCTAAATAGAGAGAAAGTGCTTCATTCTTCCTCTGTTGGTTTATTTATAGAAAACTGTGCCATCTCTTTGAGGAACAATTTTTATGCTTCTACCAGACCCCCTTCAAATTTTTTTTAACTCGTTTAGATGAATTCAAAAATACTTTGAATTAGAAGCATAAAATTTGTTGAGGTGTTTGTGCGCGCACTCTGGACAGAAAATATGACCTGCATGGGCCACCACAAAAACCTTGTCACGCCCCAGTCCCAAAATACGTAGGACCTGGAATACGTGACACGCCAGCTATGCATTCGACCAGACTCTGGTATGACTCGAATACGTATAAGCTGTAAAATATAAAGGGCACTAACTAGATATCCCATAAATGTAAACCTCTATGTCTCAATCCACAATGTACAAAAGTATACAAGAAAGAACTATATATGCTAGAGTCGGCCGCCCAATAACACACTAACTCGAATAGACTCGAGAAGAAGTATGAGTCTATAAAACTAGGCTACAACAACAGATGAATAATCAATGTACAATAACCATAATGTCGGTAGATAAGATGTGAGTACCTGGTACCATGCTCGCCAGACATGCGTCTCCAACAACAACTCCAAATGCTCCGTAATCATCTATGCTACAAAACTGGCAGGGAACCAGGTCCTCAGAGGGACGTAACAAGGTACAAAAATGCAACATGCCAAGTAAACAGAAAATACAAGTGCACGATAGGGTACTCTATCATAATCAACTAGTCTGACACAGTTTAAAGACAATGTTCGATGCGTGGGCTGTCTAAAATAAAACCGTAGCTCCGGACACGGAAACACATGGCACGTACCACAGCTCCGGGCAAGGAGTCACAGCGCGTGCAGAGGAGCCCAAACGTCTAGTAACTATCTTCCCCTTCCCAAGCGGTCAACGATTGTGCGTTGAACCTGAACCTCTAACTACAGTCTCGACACACAGAAATAACTCAACAGACGCGACCCTAAGGTCGTCCCAGTCTTTGGTCATGATGTCGGTATCAGGATACAAGAATCTGGCAAGATCACAATGTATGAGTGCGTCCTAGGGTGTCTATGTACTCAGGTACGTGCATCGAGGTGCTATGAAGCATCTATCAATTATTCTAAGACGTTACGTCGAATGTCAGCACCCGGTTGTGATCCGGACGCGAAGTATCGAACGTCAACATAAATATGCGTACAATATACATAAAGAACAACAAATATCTGTAATCTGAAATACAGGATGGCAAGGTACACTTGCCTGCGTGCGGCTGCTGATGACGGGGATCTGGTACCGCGTCCAAGTCCTCAGGTCCCGCAGTACCTAGAGATGAGATACAAACCAGAATCAATAATCTATTCTACGTCAAGCAGGGATGCGACACACATCTACACCTAAACTCAGTCTCAGCTACGACTCACAGGGACAAGACACTAGGGGGGTTGACCACAGTTGACTATCGGTACGATAGTCAAATCAACTAGTCATCTGTACAACCTCCTCGATTTAATTCTCCGTAATTAAATTAACATTTTCCATCATGTACTATAGATCCAGATTATTTATTTAAAGCTCAAAAACCCAATTCTTCTCGAATACATAACTTAATTAAATTGTTATATTTCATGTAGAAGACAACCCTAATCTACAATCCACCTATCACAAATACCTCTCTTCGATATACCACAAGCCAAACTCCCAAGTCCTTGATCATCCTCCCCAATCATCATCACATGCTCAATATCGTAATAATATTCTCACAAGTTGCATTCACCCCAATTCCAACTAAGTACATCATCCAAATCCAACCTCTTAAAACACAAGATACATGATCACTATACTACATAAACCCTAAAAACATATTAAACCTCATTAAACCTAACCTCAAGTCATTAAAATCCACATTCACATTAATCATCATTAGCCTTAACCAATATAAACCGTAATCACATAGTTCAAGTACTACACTACATTAACCATATATATCAACCTTATAAAATACAACCTAGCTAATATACACACATCCATATATAACTAACATCCTATTTAATTCAATATTAAAATCTGGAATTTAATTCAAGAGAGGGGGAGAGTCGACCTCGACGAGGGCGATGATGCCGGAGTACGGCCGGTAGAGGGTGGCCGCGGGGTGGTGCCGAGTGGTGGTAGTGGTGATGATGAAGGTGTAATGGTGGTGGTAGTAGAAGCTGGACAGGGAGGAGTAGGCCGGCGTGGGAGTCGCACGGTCGGAGTCGGGGGAGAATGCACAGTCGGCGGGGAGTGCACAGGCCGGGCTGCTCGGACAGTCGCGGGGAGGCGCTGTACTGCCGGACGGTCGCGGGATAGAGCTGCACGGGGTGACGTCGGGTGCGGGGTGCACCGCCGGATGGGGGAGCTGCTGTGGGCCGGAGCGGTGAGAAACGTACAGTCGGCGGGACAGTCGCGGGGGACAACACAGCCGGTCGGGGGGGGGGGGGACAGCACTGCCAGTTGGGGGGAGGACAACACTGCCGGTCGGGGGGGAGGACAACACTGTCGGTCGGGGGGAGGACAACACTGCCGGTCGGGGAGCTGCACAGGCTGTCGGGGTACTGCACAGGCGGTAGCGGGATGCGCTGCACCGGTCGGTCAGTGACAACCGCGGGGAGAACGGGGTCAGCCATGTGGTCAGCCACGGGGTCGGGTGAGTGGTGCAGTCGGCCGGATCAGTCGGCCGACCGGAGTAACTCTCAGGGAGAAGGAAAGGATGAAGAAGAAGAAGAAGAAGAAGAATGGAAGGAGAAGAAAAATATATGGAGAATAAAATGAAGGAGGGAGGAGGGAGAGGGGGGTTTTCGACACATAGGGATTAGGGCCGGCCTTGGGGGTTGTGAGGATGATGGTGATGGTTTTATAGGAGGGTGTGTAAGGGATGTGTGGTAGGGATGGTCCCATTCAAAATGGAGGGCTTAGATTTCACATGAAAAAAATCATTTCTTCCTGAGAAGTGGAGTGGGGGAGATGTGTAATTCGGTCCAAAATTTGTAACCTCTCCATTTGGTCTTGGCCAATGGGGTGAGGGCACCTAAAATCAATAAATTGCAACTTAGTCCCTTAAATTCGGGAAATTGCACGAACACATAAAATGATGCAAAAAATTGTGGAGAAAATTGTGTTTGATGATTTGCATGGTGTGTGGGTGTTGTGCGTGAGGCACGGGTTTAATTTAATGGCCATCGGGATTAATTGGGGATTAAAATATGATTAGGCAAAATTGGTATCCCTAATTTAAATAGAATTAAAGTGTCCCGCGCTTTTAAATTAAATGGGGGCACTTAGGATCAAAATTCGGAAATGACGCAAAGGTCAAAAATGGTGGGGGCTTGGAGTCAGTCTTGGACCCTTTAGTTGGTCCGGCTCAACGGGTTAAGTTGGTATCTCAAAATCGAGGGTAACGACACAGGTGTCCGACACGAAATTTAATTATGGGATTACGGTTACGAAAAATTGTGCAATTAATTTAGAGCACAACGGAAACGATTTTTGTGTGACAGAAAAGTTCAGTGCCTAAATTGGCGAGTCAAGTCCGAAGTACAATAGTCCGATGGAAATTATGGACTGATATTGGGCTCCGAATAATTTAAACAATGATGGGGCGCACCAAGGGTTTTAATTAAATAAATTAAAATACCAGACAAACTTAACTTTACTCTAAACTTCAACATCTGCTGCTAAATTCAAAATTTTCCCAATCAAAACCTGACTATCTATAGATTTAATCGAGGGGGTTTACATTCTTCCCAACTTAGAAAAATTTTGTCCCCGAAATTAAAAGTAAAGTACGATAATAGCTAAGAGAATTTTTAAAACATCTAGTAATCAATTGCCTACGTAAAATCGTACCTTGCTCCTCAAATAAGTACGGGAACCGCTGCCGAATAGAATCCTCGTGCTCCCAAGTAAACTTGCCTGGTGAATGGTGCTTCCATGCCACTCTGACCAGTCGAATAGTCTGCCATCTCAAAGTCTTCTCGCTGTGATCGAGGATCTCAACTGGCTGCTCTACGTAAGACAGACTAGGCCTGACTGTAATTTCCGAATGATCAAGCACGTGGCTAGGGTCTGCGACATATCTCCTCAGCTGCGATACGTGAAATACGTCATGTACTCTCTCTAATGATGGAGGTAATGCAAGACGGTAAGCCAATTCGCAACTCGTTCCAAGATGTCAAAAGGCCCGATGTACCTCGGATTCAGCTTGCCTCTGCCTCCGAATCTGATGGTACCCCGAGTAGGCGATATCCTCAAAAACACATGGTCACCCTCCTTGAACTCCAATGGCCTGCGGTGCGCATCGGCCCAATGTTTCTGTCTGTCCTGTGCTGCACGCAGGTGGCCCTGAATCTGCTTGACCTTCTCCACTGTCTGTGTTACCAACTCTGGACCTAGTATCTGACGCTCTCCCACGTCACTCCAACAAACTGGCGACCTACATTTCCTACCGTACAATGTCTCATAAGGTGCCATCTGTATGCTTGCCTGGTAACTGTTATTGTAGGAGAACTCCACCAAGTGTAGGTGGTCCTTCCAAGATCCTCCAAAATCAATCATGCACGCTCTCAACATATCCTCTAATATCTTTATCGTGCGCTCTGACTGACCATCAGTCTGTGGATGATATGTAGTGCTGAACTTGAGACGAGTTCCTAGGCTCTCCTGCATACTCCGCCAAAAATATGACGTAAATCTGGAATCACGATCTGATACGATGCTGACAGGCACTCCATGTAATCGTACTATCTGCCTCATATACAGGTCAGCTAATATCTCCGTGGATTGCCCAACTCTGAAGGGCAAAAAATGTGCAGACTTGGTGAGTCTGTCTACGACAACCCAAACTGCATCCTTCCCGCTAGGGCTCCGCGGGAATCCTGTGACGAAGTCCATGGTAATGTGTTCCCACTTCCACTCGGGAATGGGAAGTGGCTGCAATAATCCTGCAGTCCTCTGATGTTCAGCCTTGACTTGCTGACAAACTAAACACTTCGCCACGAATCTTGCAATTTCTCTCTTCATCCCATGCCACCAGAAATGCTGCCTCAAGTCTCGGTATATCTTCGTACCCCCGGGATGAATGGAATAAATCGAGCTATGTGCCTCGGTCATCAACTCTTGGCGTAGCTCGCCACTCGGAACATATAGGCGATCTCCACACCTCAATGTTCCGTCTTCATGAATCCTGAGTCCCGTCTGCATGCTGGCCTCTGTCCTCTCTCGTAGTCGTCGAAATCTCGCATCTGTAGGCAATGCTGCCTTGATCCTCTAAATCAAAGTAGACTGAACCTCGAGGCTGGCCATCTGTCCATCCATGCCTGGCAATACGATCTCCATCCCAAGTTCCTGGAGATCCTCTAGCAATTGTCGCTGCGTCGTCAAAAAGTATGCCACAGGCTTCCTGCTTAAGGCATCTGCTACGACATTCGCCTTGCCAGGGTGGTATTGCAACTCAATGTCATAATCTGTCATCAACTCTAGCCAGCGTCTCTGCCTCATGTTGAGCTCCTTCTGCGTGTAGACATACTTCAGGCTTTTATGATCTGTGTAAATCTCAACACGCTCACCATAAAGGGTATGTCTCCATAGCTTTAGTGCAAATATCACTGCAGCCAGCTCCAAGTCGTGCGTCGGATAGTTCTTCTCATGAACTCTCAGCTGTCTCGATGCGTAGGCTATCACCTTGTCGTGTTGCATCAGTACACATCCCAATCCGCTCCCAGACGCATCACTATACACTATAAATCCTCCTGATCCTGAAGATAGTGTCAAAATTGGTGCTGATGTAAGACGCTTCTTCAGCACATCGAAAGTCGTCTGACATTCGTCGGTCCAGATAAACTCCTCGCCTTTACGTGTCAGTCGCGTCATAGGCGCAGCTATCCTCGAGAAGTTTTCCACAAACCTCCGATAATATCCGAAAAGTCCGAGAAAACTCCTAACCTCTGTAACTGATGTAGGGGTAGGCCACGTCTCAACTGCAGCTATCTTCTCCGGGTCAACTGATAGTCCATCTCCGGTGATTATGTGCCCCATAAATGGTACTCTATCCAAGCAGAACTCACATTTGCTTAGTTTGGCGTACAGCCTCTCATGTCTCAGCGTCTCCAACACGATCCTGAGATGCCTCTCATGCTCCTCCTGGCTCTTGGAATATATCAAGATGTCGTCTATAAATACCACCACGAACTTATCCAAGTACTGGTGGAAGACATTGTTCATCAAACACATAAATACCGCTGGCGCGTTGGTTAAACCAAACGGCATGACTAAAAACTCATAATGGCCATACTTTGTCCGAAAGGCCGTCTTCGGGATGTCCTCTCTCCGTATCTTGATATGATGATAACCGGATCTGAGATCGATCTTCGAGAATACCCATGCACCGCTAACCTGATCAAACAAATCATCGATGCGCGTCAGTGGATACTTGTTCTTTATCGTTACAGCATTAAGTACCCTGTAATCGATACACAAGCGTACCGTCCCGTCCTTCTTCGGTACAAACAGAATGGGTGCTCCCCATGAAGATACACTAGCCCGTATGAAACCCTTATCTAAGAGATCATCTACTTGGACCTTCAGCTCAACCAGCTCATTTGGTGCTAGTCTGTAAACGGGGGAAGTAACTGGCTCGGCTCCTGGAGTGAACTCAATCTCTCTGTCAGGTGGCAGTCTTGGGAGATCCTCTGGAAACACATCCTCAAACTCTGCTATAAAGTGAGGGTACATCGGTTCACCTTCTGCAATGTGTGTCGCTAGGGTAGGTTGGACACCATGCTCTCGGGCTCCCCGAAGAAACTCAAACTCTGGATGATCTGGGGGTCTAAAGATGACACAACCACGATGGCAATCTAGCGTTGCGTGGTTTTGGCTCAACCAATCCATGCCTAGGACAATGTCAAAGTCCGGCATAGAGAAAACCAAAAATCGGGCACGCATCTCTCGCCCGCAGACAACTACTGAACATGATCTCCAAGTGTCGCTAACAGGGTTTTGGTGGGACTATTCAACAGGTCAGAGTGGCATGGAAGCACCGTTCACCAGGCGAGTCTACTTGGGAACGCGATGATTCTATTCGGTAGCGGTTCCCGTACTTAATTGAGGAGCAAGGTACGATTTTACGTACGACATTTGATTACTAGTTGTGTTAAAATTCTCTTAGCTATTATCGTGCTTTACTTTTAATTTCGGGGACGAAATTTTTCTTAGTTGGGAAGAATGTAAACCCCCTCGATTAATTCTATAGATAGTCAGGTTTGGTTTGGAAAATTTTTGGATTTAGCAGCAGATGTTGAGGTTTAGAGTGGAGTTAAGTTTGTCTGGTATTTTAATTCATTTAATTAAAATCCTTGGCGCGTTCTATCATTGCTAAATTATTCGGAGTCCAATATCAGCTCATAAATTCCCTCAGATTATTGTACTTCTGACTTGACTCGCCAGATTAGGCACGGGACTTTTTCGTCACTCAAAATCATATCACTTTGTGCCCTAAATTAATTGCAAAATTTTACCAAAATCCCATAAATAAATACCGTATCAGACACTTGTGTCGTTACCCTCAATTTTGAGGTACCAACTTAACCCGTTGAGCCGGACCAACTAAAGGGTCAAGACTGACTCCAAACCCCACCATTTTTGACCTTTACGTCATTTCCGAATTTTGACCCCAAGTGCCCCCATTTAATTTAAAAGCGCGGGACACTTTAATTCTATTTAAATCGGGGATACCAATTTTGTCTAATCCTATTTTAATTCCCAATTAATCCCAATGCCCATTTAATTAAACCCGGGCCTCACCCACACTACTCCCTCACCATGTAAATCACCAAACACAATTTTTTTCCACTATTTTTGTATCATTTTATGTGTCCGTGCAATTTCCCGAACTTAAGGGGCTTAGTTGCAATTTATTAATTTAGGTGTCCTCACCTTATTGGCCATGATCAAATAGAGAGCCTACCTTGTGTTGACCGTAGTCAACATTTCCCTCCCCCTCCTTTGCATGAAGAAAACCAAGTCTTCATGTTAGATCTAAGCCCTCCATTTTGAATGGGAACATCCCCACTACACATCCCTTACACACCCTCCTATAAAACCATCACCATCACCCTCACAACCCCCAAGGCCGGCCCTAATCCCTAGGTATGGAAAACCCCCCTCTCTCTCTCTCCCTTCTCCCTCCATCATTTTATTCTCCATATATTTTTCTTCTCCTTACATTCTTCTTCTTCTTCTTCTTCTTCTTCTTCTTCTTCATCCTTTCCTTCTCCCTGAGAGTTACTCCGGTCGGCCGACTGCCTACTCCTCCGGCCGACTGATCCGGCTGACCCACTGCCCCACTCACCCGACCCCGTAGCTGACCCCGTGGCTGACCCCGCTCTCCCCGCGGCTGTCACTAACCGATCGGTTCAGCGCATCCTGCAACCGCTTGTGCAGCACCTCGACAGCCTGTGCAGCTCCCCGACCGGCAGTGCTGTCCTCCCGCCGACCGGCTGTGCTGGCCCCCGCGATTGTCCCGCCGACTATACGTTTCTCACCGCTTCGGCCCACAGCAGCTCCCCCGTCCGGCGGTTCACCCCGCACCCGACGTCACCCCCGTGCAGCTCTATCCCGCGACCGTCCGGCAGTGCAGCGCCTCCCCGCGACTGTCCGAGCAGCCTGGCCTGTGCACTCCCCGTCGGCTGTGCATTCTCCTCCGACTCCGGCCGTGCGACTCCCACGCCGGCCTACTCCTCCCTGTCCAGCTTCTACCACCACCCCCATTGCACCTTCATCATCACCACTACCACCACTCGGCACCACCCCGCGGCCACCCTCCACCAGCCTTACTCCGACATCATCGTCCTCGTCGAGGTCGACTCTCCTCCTCTCTTGAATTAAATTCCAGTTTTTAATATTTCTTTAAATATGATGTTTATATATATATGGACTTGTATTAGCTAGGGTTAAGTATAGATGTTTGTATAGATTGTAGTGTAGTATGACAATGAACCTTGGGATTAATAACATTTGTTTAAGGGTTTATTATACCTGTCATAATGTGGTATATGATGTAGTGTTTCGAGGATATATGTAGATATAGTTGTTAGGGTTTAATGGATATATATTGTTGGCATATATATGGTTAGTGTAGTATAGTACTTGAAAAATGTTGATTAAGGTGAATATGATTTGGGTTAAGGTTGACTAAGGCCAATGATGATTAAGGTGAATGATAATTATAATGACTTGAAATTAAGGTTTAATGGTGAACTTGGGGTTATTCGTTATCAGTATATTAATATGGATTTGAATGAAAGAAATTGAGCTTTAGGGTGTAACATATTTATTTATGTGCATGGTAATCTGTAGGGATGAGCAGTGATTATGGGTAAAATGATCCTGAGGGTTGAGGAAGACCTAATATTTAATAAGTAAATACGGTCAGGGAGTGAGCATACCTGAACTACTGAACCACGCGATGAACATGGTAAGAATGACGATTTGTCGAGGAGAGTGTACAGAGGACTAGTTGATTGCTGTATCGCACCGATAGTCAACCGTGGTCAACCCCCTAACGTCTTGTCCCTGTGAGTCGTAGCGAAGACTGAGTTTAGGTGTAGATGTGTGTCGCATCCTTGCTTGACGTAGAATAGATTATTAATTTTGGTTTGTATCTATGTCTAGGTACTGCGGGACCTGAGGACTTGGACGTGGTACCAGATCCCCGTCATCAGCAGCCGCATGCAGGAAAGTGTACCTTGCCAACCTGTATTTTAGATTACGGATATTGTTGTTCTTTTTGTACATTGTGCACGTATTTATGTTGACGTTCGATACTTCGCGTCCGGATCACAACTGGGTGCTGATGTTCGTCGTAACGTCTTAGAATAATTGTTAGATGCTTTATAGTACCTCGATGCACGTACCTGAGTACATCGACGTCCCATGACACACTCATACACTGTGATCGTGCCAGATTCCTGTATCCTGATACTGACATCATGACCAGAGACTGGGACGACCTTAGGGTCGCGTCTGTTGAGTTAATTCTGTGTGTCGAGACTGTAGTTAGAGGTTCAGGTTCAGCGCACAATCGTTGACCACTTGGAAAGGGGAAGACAGTTACTAGACGTTTGGCCTCCTCTGCATGCGCTTATATATGTTCATATACTGTTTCTGTGTTGATCCTGTACCTAGAGTAGTTGTATCACCCGTGTGACTCCTTGCCCGGAGCTGCGGTACGTGCCGTGTGTTTCCGTGTCCGGAGCTACGGTTTTATTTTGGACAGCCCACGCGTCGAACATTGTCTTTAAACTGTGTTACACTAGTTAGTTATGATAGAGTACCCTGTCGTGCACTTGTATTTTCTGTTTACTTGACATGTTGCATTTTTGTACCTTGTTACGTCCCTCTGAGGACCTGGTTCCCTGCCAATTTTGAAGCATAGATGATTACGGAGCATTTGGAGTTGCTGTTGGAGACGCATGTCTGGTGAGCATGGTACTAGGTACTCACATCTTATCTACCGGCATTATGGTTATTGTACATTGATTATTCATCTGCTGCTGTAGCCTAGTTTTATGGACTCATACTTCTTCTCGAGTCTATTCGAGTTAGTGTGTTATTGGGCGGCCGACTCTAGCACATATAGCTCTTTCTTGTCTACTTCTGTACATTATGGATTGATACATAGATGTTTACATTTATGGGATATCTAGTTAGTGCCCTTTATATTTTACAGCTTATACGTATTCGAGTCAGACCAGAGTCTGGTCGAATGTGTAGCTGGCGTGTGACGTATTCGTGGTCCTACGTATTTTGGGACTGGGACGTGACATATTTTTGTGGTGGCCCATGCAGGTCCGATTTAAATCGTCTTGGTCACCTGATTGTGCCAAGCGAGCCTACAAATTAGTAATAGATATTATGATTGTTGAATAGGATCTCAATCCATCATCGATTTTAAAAACTCTTTGTATGTGATTATCGCCCTTGGACTTCCACTTTTTATTCGTTCAATCTTCTACGATATCGCTATCCTTGTTTCTCGTCCCCTATTGTTCGGGAAGACGAATGATTGTGACTGATAATTTCCCTCCAGAAGAAGATCGAAGACCAGACGGCAGAAGACAGAATTCGTATACCTTTCTCTGAGAAGATTGTTACCTTATCAGGATAGATTAATGGGTTCTTTGGATTCTAGATCTAGTATGGAAGGTTGGCAAGAGAGTTGGGCCCAGTAGTACCCTACCCGTGCTTGAGGTAACAGTGATCTTAGAAGTACTGAGAGATAGAAGGATTGTTGATCATGACCTAGAATGATTTATGGGAATGCATAGCCTGATGATGGAAACTAGTGGTTGCATATGATAGACCAGGAATGATATTATGGACTAGAGGAGATAAAATTTCAAGCTCTCACTTGGAAGATGAAGATCTAATACCAGAAATTTTAGTATGTGCTTGGGTGACATCATTATTATAATTGCACTATGTGACTTGGAGAGATAAATAGTGAAAAGAAGAAATTCGGGGAATAAAATTTTAAGAAAAACCTTGAGGAGAAGAAAAATTATACCTTGGGCAAGGAAACATTTTCTTTTGAGGATTGATGTTGAAAATAGAACAGGAGAATTTATCTTCAGGACAACGTTCTAGCATGAGTTGGTTGAGCCAATACCACGCAACGCTGGATTGTCGACGTGGTTGCATTATATCTTTAGACCACCGGATTACCCTGAGTTTGAGTTTCTTCAGAGAGCCTGGGAGCATGATGCTCATCTACCTTAAGGGTATACAACACAGAAGGTGAACCAGTGTACCACCATATTATATCAGGGTTTGAGGATGTGTTTCTAGAGAATCTTTTAGGCCTGCCACCTGACAGAAAGAGTTGTTACAGAGTTGACTCCAAGAGCCGAGCCAGTTATTTTCCCGTCTTCAGACTAGCACCGAAGGAGTTGGTTGAACTGAAAGTCCAAGTAGATGATTTCTTAGATAAGGGTTTCATACGGGCTAGTGTATCTCCATGGGGAGCACCCATTCTGTTTGTACCGAAGAAGGACGGGACGGTATGCTTGTGTATCGATTACAGGGCGCTAAATGCTGTAACTATAAAGAACAAGTATCCACTGTCGCGCATCGATGATTTGTTTGATCAACTTAGCGGTGCATGTGTATTCTCGAAGATCGCTCTCAGATCCAATTATCATCAGATCAAGGTACGGAGAGAGGACATCCCAAAGACGGCCTTTCGGACGAAGTATGGCCACTATGAGTTTTTAGTCATGCCGTTTGGTTTAACCAACGCGCCAGCAGTATTTATGTGTTGGATGAACAATGTCATCCACCAGTACTTGGATAAGTTCGTGGTGATATTTATAGACGACATCTTGATATATTCCAAGAGCCAGGAGGAGCATGAGAGGCATCTCAGGATCGTGTTGGAGACACTGAGACATGAGAGGCTGTACGCCAAACTCATCAAATGTGAGTTCTGCTTGGATAGAGTACCATTTTTGGGACACATAATCACTGGAGATGGACTATCAGTGGACCTAGAGAAGATAGCTGCAGTTGAGACATGGCCTACCCCTACGTCAGTTATAGAGGTTAGGAGTTTCCTCGGACTTGCCGGATATTATCGGAGGTTCGTGGAAAACTTCTCGAGGATAGCTGCGCCTATGACGCGACTGACGTACAAAGGCGAGGAGTTTATCTGGACCAACGAGTGTCAGGCGACCTCTGATGAGCTAAAGAAGCGTCTGGCATCAGCACCGATTTTGACACTACCTTCAGGATCAGGAGGATTTGTAGTGTACAATGATGCGTCTGGGAGCGGATTAGGATGTGTACTGATGCAACACGGCAAGGTGATAGCCTACGCTTCGAGACAGCTGAGAGTTCATGAGAAGAACTATCCGACGCACGATTTGGAACTAGCAGCAGTAATATTTGCACTAAAGCTATGTAGACATTACCTTTATGGTGAGCGTGTTGAGATTTACACAGATCATAAAAGTCTGAAGTATGCCTACACGCAGAAGGAACTCAACATGAGACAGAGGCGCTGGCTAGAATTTATGGCATACTATAATATCGAGTTGCAGTACCACCCTGGCGAGGCGAATGTAGTAGCAGATGCCTTAAGCTAAGCCCATGGCATAATTTTTATGACTCATCGCCAGTGGTTAGAGGATTTTTTAGGAACTCAGGATTAAGATTGTATTACCAGGCATGGATGGACCGATGGCCAGTCTCGAGGTTCAGTCCATATTTATTGAGAGGATCAAGGCAGCCTTGCCTACAGATACGAGATTTAGACGATTGCGAGAAAGGACAGAGGCCGACATGCAAACAGGACTCAGGATTCATGGAGACGGAACATTGAGGTATGGAGATCGCCTATACGTTCCGAGTGGCGAGCTGCACCAAGAGTTGATGACCGAGGCTCATAGCTCGATTATTCTATTCATCCCGGGAGTACGAAGATGTACCGAGATTTGGGGTAACATTACTGGTAACATGGGATAAAAAGAGTCTGATATTCGTGGCAAGACGCTTGGTATGTCAGCAAGACAAGGCTGAATAACAGAGAACTGCAGGACTAGTGTAGCTGCTTCCCATTCCCGAATGAAAGTGGGAATACATTACCATGTACTTTGTCACAGGATCTCCCGCGAAGCCCCAGGGGGAAGGATACAGTTTGGGTGGTCGTAGACAGACTCACCAAGTCTGCTCATTTCTTGCCATTCAGAGTGGGCAATCCATGGAGATATTAGCTGACATGTATATGAGGCAGATAGTACGATTACATGGAGTGCCTGTCACCATCGTATCGGATCGTGATTCCATATTCACGTCGCATTTTTGCGGAGTATGCAGGAGAATCTAGGGACTCGTCTCAAGTTCAGCACGGCATATCATCCATAGACCGATGGCCAGTCAGAGTGCACGATACATATATTAGAGGATATGTTGAGAGCGTGCATAATCGATTTTGGAGGATCTTGGGAGGACCATCTACACTTGGTGGGATTCTCCTACAATAACAACTACCAGGCTAGCGTACAGATGGAACCTTATGAGGCACTGTACGGCAGAAAATGTAGGTCGCCAGTTTGTTGGAGTGACGTGGGAGAGCGTCAGATACTTGGTCTAGAGTTGGTGACACAGACAGTGGAGAAGGTCAAGCAGATTCAGAGCCACCTGCGTGCAGCACAGGACAGACAGAAACATTGGACAGATGCGCACCGCAGGCCCTTAGAGTTTAAGGAGGTGACCATATATTTTTGAGGATATCGCCCACTCGTGGTACCATCAGATTCGAAGGCAGAGACAAGCTGAGTCCGAGGTACAACGGGCCTTTTGACATCTTGGAACGAGTTAGTGAAGTGGCTTACCGTCTTGCATTGCCTCCATCATTAGAAGGAGTGCATGACGTATTTCACGTATCACAGCTGAGGAGGTATGTCGCAGACCCTAGCCACGTGCTGGATCATTCAGAGATTACAGTCGGGCCCAGTCTGTCTTACGTAGAGCAGCCAGTTGAGATTCTCGATTACAGCGAGAAGACTTTGAGAGGGCAGACTATTCGACTGGTCAGAGTGGCATGGAAGCACCGTTCACCAGGCGAGTCTACTTGCGAACGCGAGGATTCTATTCGGCAGCGGTTTTCGTACTTAATTGAGGAGCAAGATACAATTTTACGTACGACATTTGATTACTAGTTGTGTTAAAATTCTCTTAGCTATTATCGTGCTTTACTTTTAATTTCGGGGACAAAATTTTTCTAAGTTGGGAAGAATGTAAACCCCCTCGATTAATTCTATAGATAGTCAGGTTTGGTTTGGAAAATTTTTGGATTTAACAACAGATGTTGAGGTTTAGAGTGGAGTTAAGTTTGTCTGGTATTTTAATTCATTTAATTAAAACCCTTTGGTGCGCCCTATCATTGCTAAATTATTCGGAGTCCAATATCAGCCCATAAATTCCATCGGATTATTGTACTTCTGACTTGACTCGCTAGATTAGGCACTGGACTTTTCTGTCACTTAAAATCATATCTCTTTGTGCCCTAAATTAATTGCAAAATTTTTCGTAACCGAAATCCCATAATTAAATACCGTATCGGATACTTGTGTCGTTACCTTCAATTTTGAGGTACCAACTTAACCCGTTGAGCCGGACCAACTAAAGGGTCCAAGACTAACTCCAAGCCCTCACCATTTTTGACCTTTGCATAATTTTCGAATTTTGACCCCAAGTGCCCCCATTTAATTTAAAAGTGTGGGACACTTTAATTCTATTTAAATCGGGGATACCAATTTTGTCTAATCCTATTTTAATTCCCAATTAATCCCAATGCCCATTTAATTAAACCCGGGCCTCACCCACACTACTCCCTCACCATGTAAATCACCAAACACAATTTTTTTCCACTATTTTTGTATCATTTTATGTGTCCGTGCAATTTCCCGAACTTAAGGGGCTTAGTTACAATTTATTAATTTAGGTGTCCTCACCTTATTGGCCATGATCAAATAGAGAGCCTACCTTGTGTTGACCGTAGTCAACATTTCCCTCCCCCTCCTTTGCATGAAGAAAACCAAGTCTTCATGTTAGATCTAAGCCCTCCATTTTGAATGGGAACATCCCCACCACACATCCCTTACACACCCTCCTATAAAACCATCACCATCACCCTCACAACCCCCAAGGCCAGCCCTAATCCCTAGGTGTGGAAAACTTCCCCCTCTCTCTCTCTCTCTTCCCTCCTTCATTTTATTTTCCATATATTTTTCTTCTCCTTCCATTCTAATTCTTCTTCTTCTTCTTCTTCTTCTTCTTCTTCTTCTTCTTCATCCTTTACTTCTCCCTGAGAGTTACTCCGTCGGCCGACTGCCCACTCCACCGGTCGACTGATCCGGCCGACCCACTGCCCCACTCACCCGACCCCGTGGCTGACCCCGCTCTCCCCGCGGCTGTCACTGACCGACCGGTGCAGCGCATCCCGCGACCGCCTATGCAGCACCCCGACAGCCTGTGCAGCTCCTCGACCGGCAGTGCTGTCCTCCCCCCGACCGGCTGTGCTGTCCCCCACGACTGTACGTTTCTAACCGCTCCGGCCCACAGCAGCTCCCCCGTCCGGCGGTGCACCCCGCACCCGACGTCACCCCCGTGCAGCTCTATCCCGCGACCGTCCGGTAGTGCAGCGCCTCCCCGCGACTGTCCGAGCAGCCCGGCCTGTGCACTCCCCGCTGGCTGTGCATTCTCCCCCGACTCTGGCCGTGCGACTCCCACGTCGGCCTACTCCTCCCTGTCCAGCTTCTACCACCACCACTATTACACCTTCATCATCACCACTACCACCACTCGGCACCACCCCGCGACCACCCTCCACCGACCGTACTCTGGCATCATCGCCCTCGTCGAGGTCGACTCTCCCCCTCTCTTGAATTAAATTCCAGTTTTTAATATTGCTTTAAATAGGATGTTTATATATATATGGACTTGTATTAGCTAGGGTTAAGTATAGATGTTTGTATAGATTGTAGTGTAGTAAGACAATGAACCTTGGGTTTAATAACATTTGTTTAAGGGTTTATTATACCTGTCATAATGTGGTATATGATGTAGTGTTTCGAGGATATATGTAGATATAGTTGCTAGGGTTTAATGGATATATATTGTTGGCATATTTATGGTTAGTGTAGTATAGTACTTGAACAATGTTGATTAAGGTGAATGTGATTTGGGTTAAGGTTGACTAAGGCCAATGATGATTAAGGAGAATGATAATTATAATGACTTGAGGTTAAGGTTTAATGGTGAACTTGGGGTTATTCGTCATCAGTATATTAATATGGATTTGAATGAGAGACATTGAGCTTTAGGGTGTAACATATTTATTTATGTGCATGGTAATCTGTAGGGATGAGCAGTGATTGTGGGTGAAATAATCTTGAGGGTTGAGGAAGACCTAATATTTAATAAGTAAATACGGTCAGGGAGTGAGCATACCTGAACTACTGAACCACATGATGAATATGGTAAGAATGAGGATTTGTTGAGGAGAGTGTACAGAGGACTAGTTGATTGCTGTATCGCACCGATAGTCAACCGTGGTCAACCCCCTAACGTCTTGTCCCTGTGAGTCGTAGCGAAGACTGAGTTTAGGTGTAGATGTGTGTCGCATCCTTGCTTGACGTAGAATAGATTATTAATTTTGGTTTGTATCTATCTCTAGGAACTGCGGGATCTGAGGACTTGGACGTAGTACCCGATCCCCGTCATCATCAGCCGCACGCAGGCAAGTATACCTTGCCACCCTGTATTTCAGATTACAGATATTGTTGTTCTTTATGTACATTGTGCACGTATTTATGTTGACGTTCGATACTTCGCGTCCGGATCACAACCGGGTGCTGACGTTCGTCGTAACGTCTTAGAATAATTGTTAGATGCTTTGTTGTACCTCGATGCACGTACCTGAGTACATTGACGCCCCAGGACACACTAATACACTGTAATCGTGCCATATTCCTGTATCCTGATACTGACATCATGACCAGAGACTGGGACGACCTTAGGGTTGCGTTTGTTGAGTTAATTCTATGTGTCGAGACTGTAGTTAGAGGTTCAGGTTCAGCGCACAATCGTTGACCGCTTGGGAAGGGAAAGACAGTTACTAGACATTTGGGCTCCTCTGCACGCGCTTATATATGTACATATATTATTTCTATGTTGATCCTGTACCTAGAGTAGTTGTATCACCCGTGTGACTCCTTGCCCGGAGCTGCGGTACGTGCCGTGTGTTTTCGTGTCCGGAGCTACGGTTTTATTTTGGACAGCCCACGCGTCGAACATTGTCTTTAAACTGTGTCACACTAGTTGGTTATGATAGAGTACCATGTCGTGCACTTGTATTTTTTGTTTACTTGGCATGTTACATTTTTGTACCTTGTTACGTCCCTTTGAGGACCTGGTTCCCTGCCAGTTTTGAAGCATAGATGATTACGGAGCATTTGGAGTTGCTGTTGGAGACGTATGTCTCGCGAGCATGGTACCAGGTACTCACATCTTATCTATCGGCATTATGGTTATTGTAGATTGATTATTCATCTGCTGCTGTAGCCTAGTTTTATGGACTCATACTTCTTCTCGAGTCTATTCGAGTTAGTGTGTTATTAGGCGGCTGACTCTAGCACATATAGCTCTTTCTTGTATACTTCTGTACATTTTGGATTGAGACATAGAGGTTTACATTTATGGGATATCTAGTTAGTGCCCTTTATATTTTACATCTTATACGTATTCGAGTCAGACCAGAGTCTGGTCGAATGCGTAGCTGGCGTGTCACGTATTCCTGGTCCTACGTATTTTGGGACTGGGGCGTGACAATTTGGCGTCAGCTGTTCATTGTGTCGAAGGTTGATGACCAATAGAATAACTTATGCAGGTTAATGCCGAGGGGCTTCAAAGGAGTTGGACGAGTAGTACGTCCTTTGACTCGGATCATCAAAGGCTCTTCCTTTGGGATATTCTCATCTTTATCACCAGCTTGATTAGCTTCTTTTTTCATATACTCCGGTGTATAGAGTGCAGAGTTAGAGAAATAGGCTTCGACACCTTTGAATGGGTTGAGGTCAGCTACCTCTGTTTTGACTTCTCCTCGACTGTCCACATATTTGAAGCATTGGTGCAGGGTGAAGAGTATAATTTTATTCTCATGTATCCATGGTTTTTCCAGTAAAATATTATAGGATACGTCAAAGTCGATCACATAGCACGTGACTTCAGTACGTAGATCACCTATCTAAATTTTTAGACGTATATTTTCCAGTGGTTTATTTCTTCCAACATTGAAGCCTAGAATGGTAGTGCTTGTGGTAGACAAGTTGGGCATTGGTATATTCAATCCTCTCAGTAGACTTTTAGAAATGATGATGAGTGAAGAGCCATGGTCGATGTAAATTCGGTTCACCTAAATAGATCTGATATAACTGGTATAATAAGGGGTCTGTCATGCCGATTATCCTTGAGTAGCATGTCCTCATGCGTGAAAGTGATTTTAGGAATCTTCTCAATCACGCTGTGGCATTGAGGGAACGCTAGTGGCTCTTCATCAGGAGTCTTGAGTTGAGCTAAGCATGAGTCTGCATGTATCAGAGCTTTGCTCAAAGCTTCACGAGTCTCCTTCGACAAACGAAGTAACTGAAATATGGAAAGTCAGGCTGGAGTATTGGCCAGCTGTGCCAATATGTCAAAATTGTAGGGCTTTTCAAGTCCTTGCGGTACATTCTTCTTCAGGGATTTGTCAAAGCGTACTTCTTTTTGTTTTCCTTTCTCTACCGTAGTAGACTTCTAAGGACCAGGTTCGACTGTGACTGGATCAACCAGAGTTGATAAAGTAGAAGGAGCATCTTTTGGAAAAGACTCATAAGTTTTATGATTATCTTTCCCAGACTTGGTACCAGTCATTACTTATTCTTCGGGCATCGGAGAGAAGCACCATGTTACAACACTTGAGTTTTTTTTGGCATGTCTCTTTTTGGAATGAGTCTGTGGGCTAATTTGATCGTAACCCAATCCGTTATGGAATTTGTTAGACTTCCTTTAGAGTTGTAGAGGAATATGTTGTCCCTTGCCAAAATTCAAACCTTCAACTTTCTGTAAATCATACCCCATATTTTGCATCAAACGTACAAATTATTGGCTGTATTGATAAAATTGGGGACGCTTCTCCTTAGCCATACTAGTTGAGGTTGATACTCTAATTGTAAAAGTAGGAGATAAAATTTGTGTAGGAACACCTTTATAAGAAATGAATATTGGTTGGGCCACATTAAGCGGAATACTGCCAATCATGCACCATTGTCGCTGTGTTAAGCGAAGCTTGCGAGTAGAGCTTGGTGGAGCAATATTCAGATTTTGAAATATGATCTCGAAAGGTATGTCTTATTGAGGTTGATCTTGTTCTTTGTTTGAGTGATGATCCGAAGAAATCATATTGCAAGGTTTATATTTCTTGTCCTTCTTGGATTTTGAATTGGAAGATGATGTCCCTAGTCCCAATCTGGCAGCAGATCAGGATGAATCCACATATTTTTACCATGATTTATGGAAAGAGGCACCAACCCCTATGTTTGACTTCGAGGAGGCAGAAGATTTACTACTTCTATTGTAGCTCGAGGTATTGGAATGACGCCGTTAGGGACTTCCTCATTGTTCATTTGTATGCCCAAGTTATGTGCCACCTTCGCGTTACCTTCAGCAGCTTCTGCCCCGATGATGAACACGGTCCAGTCTTGAAATTGAGTTGGACCCGTTCAGAGCCCTACTATAGGCAGTAGATTATTTTGGCAAGTAAAGGTAAATACGGAATTTGGAATACCGGAAGGCAACTTTAGAGTTGCATGTCTGAAATACTTTATGAATTCGCGAGCCGATTCTTTCTCTTTTTGTTTGATATTGATGAGAGACATCATCATATCCATGCCTCCATCGTAGAATTGTGAGAGAAAAATATACTTTACGTCATCAAACGAGGATATGCAGTTATCAGATAAACTGTGATATCAATCGTAGGCTATGCCGGCCAAGCATCGCATGAATAATCTGGTAAGGAGAGCATCCTCTTTCTATAGGTGAGCCGTCATCATTTTGAAGTAGTTATTATATCGGTTCGGCGATTTCTTTCCTTCAAACAAGACTATTGTTTGGGGTTTGTATTTAGGTGGAAAGGAAACATTATCCAAATGAGGAGGATAAGGCCATTTCATCCTCAGCTTGCGGAGTTTGTCTTTGTTCTTTAAAACATCGACCTGTGCACGCAACTCTCAGATGGCTTCGACATGATCTTCTGGCTGGACTGGTGCAGCTGACTGGTAAGATCCTGGTTGAGTATGTATTACGATTGGCAGAGGTTCACTCCCAATATTGGGAGAATTAAGAGTTAGCGCTGCTGACTCTTGGTTTGGGACTACTTCTAAATTTGTGTTATGCTGCAGGGGTGTTATTTCAGGAGTAGGCTGTAGGTATGAATGGAGCCACTTGGACAGGAGCTGGTATAGCAGAATGTTGGGTAGTCATCATTTGATGCATATTTTCTCATAGTGTGCATGTCCCTGAGAGCGACCTCTAATGAGTTGAGGCATTGTTTGGTGCTTCTTGATGGAGGAGCATCTTATTCGTCACTGATGGCGTAGACGCTAACATCTTTGTTTACAACAGAGGGATTGGTAGAATGAACCGTATAGTTAAAATCTACACTGTCAGTTTTAGAATCAGGGAAATTGCTACCCCCAGCCTCAAGTTCTGAGGAATAGGGATTTCTGCGAAGAACGAGGTCCCGTCTTCAAGAACAGGTAATTTGGTATACTCCTTCAAAGGATTCGACGAGTTGGTCAAATCTTCTCTGGCTGGGTTTTCTTAATTTCTTTTGTCTTCATTGTCTTCCGCCACGGAAAAGATGTAAAACCATGTATGCTGGATCAAAGAATGGTTCATCATCATCATCATACTCCTAGCTGTGAGCTTGCTTTGCATGTCGAGGTTTGGGAGATATAGTATAAGTCAATCGGTCAAACACAGACTGTTTTGCTGATGCACAACAATATTTTATTAAAACTTAAAGGCAATTGCAACGATGTTCATTAGAAAATATTATTGCAAAGACAGAAGGCTCTCACGTAAATCAAAAGAGGGAAGAGAAGAGAAGAAGGAGGGCATACTCTACCTCTTTATATGAGATACATTGAATCTTTTATGCACCTTTTTTGTCCCCTGTGTATTGAGTGAGGTACTGGCTTGATTTGCAAGTGATTCGTCATTTCTCAAGCTTTTATTTCTCACGGATGAGAGAAAGTTGTCTCTAGCAGCCTTCTTATGTACACACGCACAAACAACACGTTGTGAAGAGGTTGACCCTACTTGATGCACTTTATATGGCGCAAACAGGGTTGGCACAGTTTGCCTACATCCATTTAATTTTGTCAAAGGTCTTGGCCTAGCGCACTAATAGTAGGCTTCTGACGAGTAGCGCATAACTTTTTCTCCACTGTGTGCGTGATCATGATGTTAGAAAAATGATTTTCTCTGACTAACGCTTTATTAGTGCGCCTGTAGTCTTTCTTCTGGTAGCGTGGATTCTTGTGAAACTTTTATCTCTCTTTGAAGAACGAGCACATAGAAAGATTGGCTTGGATAGCGGTGTACATAACTTGCTTGCCCTGCACATTACAACGAATATGCACGGGCTCATAAACTTCGGTGTTGTCACTACCATATTCCAGAATAGGGGTATTTTCGTCTTTTCATTTGTTTAATTTAATGTGTTAATATATTACATGATATTTATATATTATTTATAGTGTTCCTTAAATGCATGAGTTAGTGAACTGGACCTAGAAATCCACTAGATGAGCCCATGACCTAATTATAGGACTATGGACATTAAATTAGCATTTTTGGGATTTAATATTAGGGATTATATTTAATTACTGTAATTTTTATTTGATTGTTGTACGTTACCGTTGCTTCGATATTTGGAGCGCTACACTAGCTTTTGTCTTCCAAAAAATTTTACACCCTTGTCCTAGACATGCCAGCCTTCCATTCTGACCTGGGTGTAACTTATAAATATGCCCTTTTGTGCTTCATTTTAGTCGCACAATATTCGTCGCAGACATTTGTATTTTCAAATAAATCCAACTTTGTATCTTTGTGCGTTCCAATCAAAATTGGAGACATAATCTTGACCCGTTTTGTGCAACCCAAATTATTATAATATTCTATTCTGAGTCTTCTACGTTCATGACACTTGTGTCCCACCTAATTTTAACTCTATGTACTTCCAATTAATTTTTAGAACACCATTTATATTAATTTTTATTAAATTAATATAAGGACCCAATTTAATCCAAAAACCCCACTTGTACAATTTTTTAATTGTTGGGGACTTATATACAAAGTGCATTGAGGTGTCCACACCCCATTGGACCAAACACATGAAGAAACACCAATTTTTTTCATTGACCGGTCATGTGAATTTTCTCCATAATTTTGGAGTGTGCAACACTCAACATCAACCCCTCATCAAATCCTAGCCATCCATTTCAAACAAAACCATCATAGCCTTTAAAACTTCTATATGTAGAAAGAAGCCTATCCCAATGAGTGGTTGACCGGCCCAACTTTCTAGGTTAACATCAAACCCTACTTTTTCTACACACACACACACACACACACATATATATATATATAATACCACCAATACCTAAACCTAGTCGAACCCATCTCATCCTCCTCTACTGTTTACGATACCCCCTTCCTCCTTGCTCGCCAGATCCCAGACCTGACTGCCTGTCCGCCCCTCCTCGACGACACAGTGACCCCGCCGGATCCACCATCACCTATACCGCCTCCGCTGGAGCTGCAGACACCGCCCGTCTCCTCCCTTCACGACCCCGCTGATCGCCTGAACCCGACTGTGCCGCCCATATCCTTACTTCACGTCCCTGCTAATCGCCTGAACCCAACTGTGCCGCCCGTCTCCTCCCTAAACGACCCCGCTGATCGCCTGAACCCGACTGAACGACCCCGCTGATCGCCTGAACCCGAATGAACGACCCCGCTGAACCGTCGATGACGACCTCGCCTGAGCAGCGGCCGAGCCCTCGCTTGAGCAGCCGACACAGGAGCAGTCGATCCCTCCGCCATGACAGCAACACCTCTACGTCGATTATACCCCCTCGTGCACGTGCACGCCGAGACCAAGGTTCGAAGTACTTTCTCTTATAATTTTGTGCATGTGGGAATAATGTTAGGATTTAGCGTGTTGCTTCATGATAAGTATCGTTAGATGTTCATTGCTAGACTATGTAAGTAAAACCAAAACTAGTTACGTGTGTGTATGCATATAATATTAGTTTGATATATATATATAAGAAATCAATTGCTAAGTACTAAGTTATGACTATAATATATATATATACTGTATGACCCTAGGTTAACTGTGGATTTCCCGTATAATTGCATATGACTATATGACCGTGAGAAATTGTGAGTCGACTGCCTTGTGTACACCAACGTACTGGCTAGACATGTGTTAAAGATTGACTGTCTTATTATGCACATCAATTGAGACATGACACCGTACAATTAGACGTACGCTTGACCCTGTTAGATGACAAGTATCACCCCTAGCGTAGTCTCTGAGTTCATTGTATTTATGATTGTATGTGTGCTAGTGTAACTATTGATGCCATATTATTATTAAATGATGTCTATAGGACTGTTGGATTATTCAGACAAGACTTTGGAAATAGGACATCGGTATTTCCAACAGAGGACCACAGGCGAGTACATTCTCTGATAGTTTTTATTATGTTGATTATCTCTATGATTCTAGTTGTATAGCGTACATGATTTTGACACTGTGTATACACGAGTTAGCATCACCGAGACCTGTCACGAGGAGTCGTGATTGGAATCCATCGTGCTAGCTGGGACGGGAATATATTAGTAGATTATGTGATCATAACCAACTCTACATGAATCATAGCTCACCCCACACCTCACGTCGGGTGCAGCCTGACCATTACATGCATCATAGCCAGTTATATATGATTAGTCTGACTATTGCTCGCATCATAGCTTACTGGATGGTTAGCCTGACCTTACATAAATCATAGATAATCATACATAGCAAGCCTGATCAGTTCCAAGCCGATCACATGACATGCTGATGTTTCACACACTTAGCTAGACAGTCTATACATGTATTTCTAGTATAGTTCTAGCATTCACTTATATTCCAGTTCATTGTTCTAACATGCACTTGTATTTCTGTTCATTGCTAGTTGTACCATTGATGATGATATGTTCTCCAGTATTTCTATTTACAGTATTTCATTATCTCCAGTATTTTTTTGCCAGTATTTATATCCATCTTGTATTTCTTTACACTATATTATAGTTTTTGTCAATATACATGGAACTGCTGTTAGTGCTTGTACTGCGCTCCAATCCTGACTGGACATTTTTTCAGAGGATCTTGAGGATTTATGTCCTACACATTATGGACCAGGTATAGATGCAGACTACATACCAGAGAGCTTAGATGAGTCCATTCCTGTAGAGGAGACACTACATGCAGCTTTTTTGACAGTGTTTATTTTATGCATTTGAGTTTATGTTGAGACTTATATTGAGTTTATTGAGACTTGTGGAGACTATTTATGTTGGACAACTAGACTATAGTTTATCTCTATTTTAAGACATTGTGTTTGACTTATGTCATTACTCCTTATCTTCTTATCTTTTATCGTGCCATTTATTTCTTATAGTTATTGTGATTGAGTATATATTATGAGCTATTGAGAGATGTTTATCTCATTTTCCTCCATATGGAGTTGATATCATTGATAGGTTGTGAGCTATGTTTAGTATTATTGAGACCTAGACAACGTTCTATTGCCGATGCTGCGGCGTAGGCTGGACGTACTCACGACTCATGCCCAAATTTCGAGTGTGGGTCATGACAGGTGTGGATCACCCTTTGCTTGATATTGCACAAGTTATGCGATTTGTATCCCTTGTTTAACGCAAGGGACTCAGAAGCTTGGGTGTGGATCACCATTTGCTAGATATTACGCGAGTTGCACAATTTATATCCCTTATTTAACGCAAGGGACTCAGAAGCTTGGGTGTGGATCACCCTTTGCATGATATTGTACGAGTTACGTAATTTGTATCCCTTGTTTAACGCAAGGAAGTTGTCCACCAAGTCATTGATTTAAACTTGGTTGACAGAATTGCCAAGGGAATTCTCGTCAATCAAAATGCTTTTTCCCTTGTTGACAACAACTTCAGAATATATGTGATGAGGCTTGGGCACCCACACTTTGCGGGTCTTCCTTGACTTGAGTGAGGATGAGGGGTGAGTACTACCACCAGAATAGAGCATTTTTTAGTATGCTTGTTGGTTGAACTTCACAACCAAGGTTTCTACATCTAGCCGACCAATACAGCGTAGCATTGAGCTATCACTTTCTCGTCAGAGGATAAAGTCTTCCCTAGCAGAGTCACTATCTTTGTTTGCGATAAACAAAGATTGTATGAACTTTGTAGTACAAACTATTAAAAGAAAAAAAAGAACAAATGATCCTAAAAATTAATCTAAGTATAATTGATTCTGGGGAAGTATAGCTGTAAAGATCTGATCTGCAAACAATCACTTTACTTCTTGGACTACACGACAATGAAGAAATGCAAGAATGCTGGGAACAATTTGAAGTGTTGGGCAACGAGAAAGCTTTGGCAACAACGATACGTCAAGCTTCTATTTCTCTCATTCTGTTCTTAAACTTTAAAGACTTAAAATTTCAGCCTATGTAATGCACACAATGATCATATATTTATAGGATTTCAGAGCAGTTATGACAGTGTGCATGCACTTTGGACAGTACGCACTGTGCGCACACTTTTGATGGGATGACATCCCACGATCTAGTGAGTGGGTGGAAAACTTGCTGCCTTCTTAACATGTGACTTCCTGTACGAGGAAAGCATTGGTCATGGAACAGTTATTTGTCCACATTTTACGAGGACATGGTATGTATGACACATAATCGTAACTTCTCTTTATAAGTTAGGATCGTAGGCGCACTTTAGAAGTGGTTTGGAGAATGACACATTTTTGGAAAGATTGGCTATACAAGCGCACTTTTGGAGAAGTAGCCATGATGGCGCACTTTTGAAGAAATAGCCACGATGACGCACTTTTGAAGAAGTAGCCATGGTGGCGCACTTTTGAAGAAGTAGCCACGATGGCACACTTTTGAAGAGTAGCCATGATGGCGCACTTTTCAGGAAGTAGCCATGATGGCGCACTTTTCAGAAAGTAGCCATGATGGCGTACTTTTGAGGAAGTAGCCATGATGGCGCACTTTTGAAAATGTTGGCCTTACAACGCACTTTGAAGAAGTTGGCCTTACGACGCACTTTGAATAAGTTGGCCTTGATCGTGCACTTTTGAGGAAGTTGTCCTTACGCATTTGAAGAAGTTGGCCTTGATGATGCACTTTGTAGAAGTTGATTCGTACTGGCTGCTAAACGACAATCTGGGTCTGCGTGCCGTAGATCAGCTGTAATGATCGCTTCTGACATCCTCGACTATTGTTCGACTGTCAGATTCATCGTATTTAATTCTCGAGGGGAAAGCAGACACGCGATTTGTGCGCTTGTCTTTGTTGACAAAAGCAGATTGAAAGTGCGCCATCCTTTGAAATAGAGAGAAAGTGCGTCATTCTTCCCTTACTAATTTTATTTGCAGGAAAGTGCGCCGTCTTCAAGAGGTACACTTTTTTATGCTTCTACAACATCATTAACCGACACAATCTAAACTCTTGCTCGACACATCCTCGATCATTTGTATTATTTTCACACGAATCATTCTATTCCTCAACTAACTATGCGTTACTTGTTATAGGACTTGTACAACATTGCATTACTTGGTTACCACTTATCGGTTCTCCAAATCCCCGATCGCTCGAACTCCCCAAGGCTATCCCATATGCCACTCATGGTTCGAGTCACATGACAAATCCTCAAAAATCGCATTCACATCATTCAATTGAAACTTTGATCTATTCTTTCCTAAAAACTCACGCACGCTGCTTTCACATTCGTCTCAAAGTATTAGTCTCGATACATACCTCCTTTGATAGTCATCCATAGCACAATGAATTGATGAACTTGTACCGTTATTCCTTTCTAAAAATCCTCGATGCGGTGATCCCGATATTCTAGTGCATCATCGAATGAACTTTAAATTAAACTGATAAACACAATAATCCAACTAAGCCTTTCCTAAAAAATTTCATGCACAATCTTCTATACTCGCTTAACGATTCCTTCCTAATCGATAGTTATCTTAATTTCCATGAATTGAGTCTGACCTATCCCGTCCGAACGATATTCTAGTCTCTCACACCAACTCGCTAGTATTCATGTAAAGATATTCTGGTGTGCATGTAACTTGTTAACTCTAGCATGAGTCTGCTTACATAAAGTCTGACATAACTTGACATAAAGGCCATCATATAACTGTCTCTGTCAATAAATCATCCGCATGCATTTTCAAAAATATTTAGATTCATTGTATGGAACATTCTTCAAAATATCGAGAGAGAGCGCATTTGTAATGTCGATCACAAATCAAAGCATAAAAAGAGTTGATATGAGGCCAAGGAAGTAAATCCATGCTCTGATACCAATATGTCACGCCCCAGCCCCAGAGGGCCGAACGTCCTCGCATGGACATGATGCCGAGTGAGCCTAAGTTGCGCTTGAATAAGGCAAGCACCAAAACCTGACCGAATAAAATGCTAAACCATAGAGTCGCACAGATAGTACCAAGCAAAATATTGAATAAACACAAGTATGAAATAAAACCAAGCTCTTTATTGATAATGAAGAAGTATTACAAGTGGCGCTAGGCCGAGAATTTCAATCGCTCAAGCTCTCTCTCTCTCTCTCTCTCTCTCTCTCTCTCTCTCTCTCTTATTACAATGAATATGCTTATAGGCTTACAACTTTATTCAAGTACTTTGGATGATGATGTTCCCGTACATTATATCTTGTATATGTGAGCTTCAAGTCCGTGCGCCATGCTCCAAGGCTTCAAGTGTGATACGGCACCTCGATGCGTCAAACGATCTCTGAAACTGTGCGAGTTACTCCCTGCACCCTGCAAAAAATCTGGTTGTGTATGAGTACATTAAATGAACTAGTGGGGAGGCCTCTCGTCCACTCAACAAAACAAGACACATTCATTTAGTTATGTGCACCGACTGAATATGTTATATTTCTAGTCTTGCCTAAGGATCAATTTCAAGGATATAAAGAATTGTCACGCCCCAGTCCCAAAATACCGAGGGACTGGACACGTGGCAATGGCCAGCAGCACGCACCGATGGACAACCCAATTTAATGGATCCATCAGGGCATGCTTAAGCTGTAGTCTAACAATAAATAGATCAAGTACTACAAGTCACAGTCTATACTAATCGCATCCACAACAGATAATCACAGATCAAATGCCAGAATAATGCAAATAGAATAAACTATCAAATCTCAATAAAAGTGTCTCGGTGAACAATCCGAGAACCAGTCTGATACATCAAAGCAAATAGACAGAAAATAAAGGAACTGAAAATAGAAACAGAAATAACTGACTATATACAGCCAATGCTCAGGAGAAGTCCTCTGGCACGATCTCGTTCTCAGGTTCTGGTACAGCTCCTAGAAGTGCTCCTGTACAGTATATCTCTGGATGGATCTCTTCGTCTATACCTGGGGACATAATCCGGATCCAGGTCCTCAGGGGACAACAAGGTACAGAAAATACAAGCCATAATAATGCAGTGAAATAGTCAATAAAATAAACAGGGTAATTATGTGACCATTTATGTGAAATGCAGGTGAGAACATCATCAGTACTCAGGCTGAGACTTCTACAAGCTCTGTGTAGGGGAGCCGGTAGCAGCGATATCATGTAGTTGTCTAGCTCGGAGAGAGACTGAGACGCCGGCATAATATAGTCAACCTGTAGCCTGTGTGTCTCTCCAGCAATAAATGGTACAATAGGAAACACTAAATAACCAGCTAAGTGATATGCAAGATGAGAGCAGCACTAGAACTCAGGCTGAAACCACTACAAGCTCGGTGTCGGGGAGCCGGTAGCAGTGATATCATGTGGTCGTCTAGCTCAGCGGAAGACTGAGATGCCGAAATGATATAAAATTAACCTGTAGCCTGTGTGTCTCTCCAGCAATAAATAGTACAATAGGGAAACACTAAATAACCAGCTAAGTGATATGCAAGATGAGAGCAGCACTAGAACTCAGGCTGAAACCACTACAAGCTCGGTGTCGGGGAGCCGGTAGCAGTGATATCATGTGGTCGTCTAGCTCAGCAGAAGACTGAGACGCCGAAATGATATAAAATCAACCTGTAGACTGTGTGTCTCTCCCCACCCAATGTAATCATACGTCTCATGTCCATGTGGCCCCATGTCCATGTCATGTAAGATCATATCTAATGCAACAAGTCATATAGTATCTAGGAACATAATATCAATGTCAAGTCCTGTATCCTATACAGAATCACCACGAATATCTCAGGAAGATCCTGTCCATGAATTATGTCAAGTGTCCTGGGTTATGATGTACTTGATAAGACAAGTACGAGAAATATCGGGTCTCGGTATCCATGTCTAGATGACAATACACAACGCCGCGTACGGTGTTGGCACCCGACTATGAATCAGACGCTAAGTAAAGTCGCACGGTCCTAGGTCAAGCATGAACCACAATATATATATATATATAAGCTAAGGGAATAAGTAACAAAGACTGCAAGTTTTGGCGAGGTACACTTGCCTGTGGTTCCGGCTCCAATTGTGGCTCTGACTTCAGCGGGATTTGCAAGCAGTACTCCGGTTGCTGAAATAAACATCACCATTAGATTCAGAAAATATCAATCAGCTAAAAACGCCTGTCCTTGAGGCTAATTTGGAGACAAGGGCAAAAATGGCAATTTCGGGTCAAAACGGGATCCACATATGGGCCCTCTTTGCGCCGAAAAATGTGTCAGGGTCAAAGGTCTTCAAATTTGCCAAACTTAGTGTCAACAGGTCAGGAACGATGATACGAACCGAACAGAACTTCCAGAATTGAATTTCGATGAGCCGATCACAAAATCGCCGTCGAGTGGGGCTTGTGGGGCCCACGAAACGCGATTTTGTCAACGTTCTCAGAATCAAACCAAACTTGGGTCACAGGACCAGCGTATCTCTACGAGTCCGATGGCGCAAGTTTTGTTTCGTACGACGTGTGTACACAAAGTTAGAATGCGATTCAGAAAAGTCGGATACGGGGCGTTGTCCGCGGATACGCACTGATTCCGGTGTGCACGCACATCCGAATCAGCTTCTGCGAAAGCCCACACGTCCGTATCGACGACGCGCACGTATCTGGGAAGACCGCGCGCAACCAAGTCGTCCCGTTTGGCGGGGCGTATCCAGTTTCGGGGTGAATCAGGGCGTTATTTTTCCTGTTTTTGGATCGCGGTTCGCGATCGCCACAGGACGCGATGCCACGAGCGGGTTGTACGGGCACCGAGAGGGTCACGCAGGCTACGCAACGCAACTGACGGAATCGAAAACGGGGTTACGAGCAGAAAGATACGCGTACCTGAACAGGGTCCAAAAAACCCAGAAATCTCGTGTCCGACACGTGTCCGACACGTGTCCTGTACACAGAGGGAACTAGGGTTAGGGTTCTCAGGCGGAGGACGGCGACTCTGCGGCGGGGAGGCCCCCCGGAGGGCTTGGGCGGAGGCGGGTGTCGTCGGAGGCGGCGCGCGAGGGGCGGCGGCGCTGAGCGGCACGGCGGGCCAGAGGCGGCCGGGGGAGACACGACTGCTTGCTGCTGCTGCTGGGGGAGCCGCCGGAGGGGGCAGAGGCGGCTGGGGACTCGGGGAGACGGCGGTCGGGGCGTCGACGGCGGGGGAGTGGCGTGGCGTCGGGTGTGGGAGACGGTGGTCGGCGGGAGATGTCGGCCGGAGGAGGGAATGAGGGGGTTTTTATAGGGCGAAGGAGAGGAAGTCGCGGCGGGGGAGGCGGAGCCGAGGGCGACGTGGCGGGGAAGGCGGGGACGAGGGGGAGGCGTCGGCGTGTGGAGCGGAGCGGGGCGGGCGGAGCGCCGGAGGACGCAGGCTGCTGGACTGGGCTGGGTTCGTGGGGGAGAGGGAAAAACGGGTTCCGGGTGCGGCCTGGTGCGGGTGGACCTTACCCGACCCGCTAGGCAGAACGGGTTCAGGTGCGGGTCGGGTTCGGTCGGGCGGACCCGACCCGACCCGATAGGCCAATAGGTTGGGTTTGGGCTGGGCCTAGGGTTTAGGCTGCGGGTTTAAGATTAATTAAATAATTAAATAAATAAGTAAATAAATAGTTTTTAGGTGTTTTAAAATAGGTTCGAGGCCCAATAAATTCTAGAAAAATTACCCTAAGTTCAGTTTTTTATTTTACACCAAAAAATATTATTTTCATAATATTTTAATATATTTTAAAATCATTTAATTTTATTTAATGCCAAAAATACCTCGTTTTTAATTAGAAAAAAATTCCCGAAAATCCCTGAAAATTCTGAAAAATCCAGTTTTAAAATCTTGAAAAATCAGGTGGTTTACAATCTACCCCCCTTAAGAGGATTGCGTCCTCGCAATCAAAGAATAACCGGTCAACAGAGATGACACGGTTGCAAGTATCGTTCGAAACACATCACAAGATACTTAGGGAAATATCGTTTCCCTAAGAATGAAAGTTATGCACTTTCCAGAGTAAAGAAAATCTACTTAAAGCAAAAGAACTAAATTTTTTTTGAAAACTAGATTATTATTAACAAGTTTTAAATTACTAGGTTGGGGCTGAGGTCACAAACCAATAGGCACGAGCTAAAACAATTCTAGAAACGGATACTACGAATCACTTACGCGCATTAGCTACTCCACGAGTCTGCGCGTTGTCCACGGTCATCGCGAAAGCTTGTTCACGTCCTTGCAGTCGATTCTTCTGCTGCTGAGCCTGCAGGAAGAGTAGTGCCTGGGGTATCAAAGGTGGCCTCGGCTGATACCCTCCTGGAGCTGGTGATAGGACTTCTTGAACTTCCGTTTGCAGTGCTCCCAATGCTGGATGGGCTGGCCTCGGTTCTGGTAACGCTTGTTGTTTACCCTTTGGTGCTCTTTCTCGGCGCTCAGGGCATTACCTCAATGGATGCTGACTGGATCTGCAAGCTAAACATACTTTCCTTTTTCGTCTGCACTCGTCCTCAATATGGCCTCGCTTGCGACAATATTGACAGAAAGGTAGTGCCTGTGGAGATGCTCCTGATGGCTGGTGCATGTGAGGTCTCTTTGTAGCTTCTTCTTGTGGTGCTCTGGCTGGTGCTGATGTGGATGGCCGCTTCAGACTGGTCTCTCTCCTGATGACGCGCTCCATGCGTCGTGCTGCAGCAAGGACGTCTGAGTACGAAGTAGGTGCAACGGATCCAATTAGTTTCTGTAGCTCAATGTTTAGTCCGTCGAAGAACTTCTCGGCCTTCTCTTCTTCCGTCGGGATCAATGTTGGGGCGAAGCGACTTAGACGAATGAACTCAGCGTTGTACTCTTCCACCGTCTTAGCATCCTGAGTGAGGTGATTGAACTTGTTCCGAAGTTCTGATCGAGCGATAGCTGGAATGTACATCTCCTGGAAGAGTCTAGAGAACTCTTCCCAACTGACTCGGTCTGGTCCGAGCCGTGTCTCCTCAGATAGCCACCAGTGATGTGCATTGTCCGTCAACTGCATTCTGACGGTAGTCATCCAATGTTCTCTTGGAAGCTCGGCTGCTTCTAATTGATATTGAGTGTTGGTGAGCCACTCATGAACTTCTGTGGGCTCCTCTTTGCCTGAGAAGGTATGGGGCTTCAGCTGGCGAAAATCAGAAATAGAGCCCGTCGTTGGCCTTCGTGCTGGTAGATTCGCCTGCTCCAGTACAAGTGCTAGGCTGCAACTCAAAGTCTCTTGTTGAGCTTGCATTATTGCATAGATCATTTGAAACACCTGTTGCCCGTCCATGGCCTGCCCAAGTGGAATTACGGGCATTGGTGGAGTAAATGGCGTCGATGGTGGAATGTCATCGTGCTGGACTCTCGAGGCATGTTGTTGAGCTGATTGTCCTCCATCCACTAGTGTTACTTCATCTTCGTTGGTTACCACAGCATCTCGTGGTGATCTTGCAGGAGTCTCGTCGTTTGCTCGTGAATCCATAACCCTGCAACCAAAATAAACAATAAGAGGCGCACAGGAATCAAGGCAGGATGCAAGTCAAGAATTAATTTGAATCCGATACATATATCAAGAACGTTTCAAGCAAGTGGATGAGATCCTAAAAAAACTTATCCTATTCTTATTGCAGGCCTGTTCGGTCCCTAAGTTGAAACCGAACAATTTAGTCGAAGACCTGCATGGGCCACCAAAAAAAACCATGTCACGCCCCAGTCCCAAAATACCGAGGGACTGGACACGTGGCAATGGCCAGCAGCACGCACCGATGGACAACCCAATTTAATGGATCCATCAGGGCATGCTTAAGCTGTAGTCTAACAATAAATAGATCAAGTACTACAAGTCACAGTCTATACTAATCTCATCCACAACAGATATTCACAGATCAAATGCCAGAATAATGAAAATAGAATAAACTATCAAATCTCAATAAAAGTGTCTCGGTGAACAATCCGAGAACCAGACTGATACATCAAAGCAAATAGACAGAAATAAAAGAACTGGAAATAGAAACAAAAATAACTGACTATATACAGCCAATGCTCAGGAGAAGTCCTCTGGCACGATCTCGTTCTCAGGTTCTGGTACAGCTCCTGGAAGTGCTCCTGTACGGTATATCCCTGGATGGATCTCTTCGGCTATACCTGGGGACATAATCCGGATCCAAGTCCTCAGGGGACAGCAAGGTACAGAAAATACAAGCCATAATAATGCAGTGAAATAGTCAATAAAATAAACAGGATAATTATGTGACCATTTATGTGAAATGCAGGTGAGAACATCATCAGTACTCAGGCTGAGACTTCTACAAGCTCTGTGTAGGGGAGCCGGTAGCAGCGATATCATGTAGTTGTCTAGCTCGGAGAGAGACTGAGACGCCGGCATAATATAGTCAACCTATAGCCCGTGTGTCTCTCCAGCAATAAATGGTACAATAGGGAAACACTAAATAACCAGCTAAGTGATATGTAAGATGAGAGCAGCACTAGAACTCAGGCTGAAACCACTACAAGCTCGGTGTCGGGGAGCCGGTAGCAGTAATATCATGTGGTCGTCTAGCTCAGCGGAAGACTGAGATGCCGGAATGATATAAAATCAACCTGTAGCCTGTGTGTCTTTCCCCACCCAATATAATCATACGTCTCATGTCCATATGGCCCCATGTCCATGTTACGTAAGATCATATCTAATGCAACAAGTCATATAGTATCTAGGAACATAATGTCAATGTCAAGTCCTGTATCCTATACAGAATCACCACGAATATCTCAGGAAGATCCTGTCCATGAATTGTGTCAAGTGTCCTGGGTTATGATGTACTTGATAAGACAAGTACGAGAAATATCGGGTCTCGGTATCCATGTCTAGATGACAATACACAACGCCGCGTACGGTGTTGGCACCCGACTATGAATCGGACGCTAAGTAAAGTCGCACGGTCCTAGGTCAAGCATGAACCACAATATATATATATATAAGCCAAGGGAATAAGTAACAAAGACTGCAAGTTTTGGCGAGGTACACTTGCCTGTGGTTCCGGCTCCAATTGTGGCTCTGACTTCAGCGGGATTTGCATGCAGTACTTCGGTTGCTGAAATAAACATCACTATTAGATTCAGAAAATATCAATCAGCTAGAAACGCCTGTCCTTGAGTCTAATTTGGAGACAAGGGCAAAAATGACAATTTTGGGTCAAAACGGGGTCCACATGTAGGCCCGCTTTGCACCGAAAAATGTGTCAGGGTCAAAGGTCTCCAAATTCGCCAAACTTAGTGTCAACAGGTCAGGAACGATTATACAAATCCAACGGAACTTTCAGAATTGAATTCCGATGAGCCAATCACAAAATCGCCCGTCGAGTGGGGCCTCTGGGGCCCACGACACGCGATTTCGTCAACGTTCTCAGAATCGAACCAAATTTGGGTCACAGGACCAGCGTATCGATACGAGTCCGATGGCGTAAGTTTCGTTTCGATCCGACGTGTGTACACAAAGTTAGGATACGATTCAGAAAAGTCGGATACGGGGCGTTGTCCGCGAATACGTACTGATTTCGGTGTGCACGCACATCCAAATCTGCTTCTGCGAAATCCCACACGTCCGTATCGACGACGCGCACGTATCTGTGATGACCGTGCGCGACCAAGTCGTCCCGTTTGGCAGGGCATACCCAGTTCCGGGGTAAATCAGGGCGTTATTTTTCTTGTTTTTGGATCGCGATTCGCGATCGTCACAGGACGCGATGCCCCGAGCGGGTTGCACGGACACCGAGAGGGTCACGTAAGCTACGCAACACAACTGACAAAATCGAAAACGGGGTTACGAGCAGAAAGATACGCGTACCTGAACTGGGTCTAAAAAACCCAGAAATCTCGTGTCCGACACGTGTCCTGTACACAGAGAGAACTAGGGTTAGGGTTCTCAGGCGGAGGACGGCGACTCTGCGGCGGGAAGGCCGGCCGGAGGGCTGGGGCGGAGGCGGGTGTCGTCGGCGGCGGCGCGCGAGGGGCGGCGGCGCTGAGCGGCACGGCGGGCCGGAGGCGGCCGGGGGAGACACGGCTGCTTGCTGCTGCTGCTGGGGGAGCCGCCGGAGCGGGCAGAGGCGGCTGGGGACTCGGGGAGACGGCGGTCGGGGCGTCGATGGCGGGGGAGTGGCGTGGCATCGGGTGAGGGAGGCGGTGGTCGGCGGGAGATGTCGGCCGGAGGAGGGAATGAGGGGGTTTTTATAGGGCGGAGGAGAGGAAGTCGCGGCGGGGGAGGCGGAGCCGAGGGCGACGTGGCGGGGAAGGCGGGTACGAGGGGGAGGCGTCGGCGGGTGGAGCGGAGCGGGGCGGGCGGAGCGCCGGAGGACGCGGGCGGCTGGGCTGGGCTGGGTTCGTGGGGGAGAGGGGAAAACGGGTTCCGGGTGTGGCCGGGTGCGGGTGGACCCGACCCGACCCGCTAGGCAGAACGGGTTCGGGTGCGGGTCGGGTTCGGTAGGGCGGACCCGACCCGACCCGATAGGCCAATGGGTTGGGTTTGGGCTGGGCCTAGGGTTTGGGCTGCGGGTTTAAGATTAATTAAATAAATAAATAAATAAGTAAATAAATAGTTTTTAGGTGTTTTAAAATAGGTCCGAGGCCCAATAAATTCCAGAAAAATTATCCTAAGTCCAGTTTTTCATTTTACACCAAAAAATATTATTTTTATAATATTTTAATATATTTTAAAATTATTTAATTTTATTTAATGCCAAAAATACCTCGTTTTTAATTAAAAAAAATTCTCGAAAATCCCATAAAATTCTGAAAAATCCAGTTTTAAAATCTTGAAAAATCAGGGGGTTTACAAGAATAGTCAAGTCTCAGAGTGTGTCTCGCACAATTATGAACATCGACTTACTCATACTTACCATTCGGCCTTCCCAGTCATGTACATCAACGATATCAAGTATGTACTATAAAATAAAAGAAACATCTATATAAACTAGAAGTGTCCCAAACGTGTCTTTGCCATAGACATGATTTACTCGAACTACTAATTGTACCGTGCATCCATTCTTTATTATAGGGTGTGTCGTGCACCAAACTCCTCTATGCTACTCCTCTCCTATATGCAGATTATCATTATACATGCATAACTTATCTATATGAAAGGTCACTGGCTCTGGAAGCCATTTAGGATATTTGGGGTAGAACAACAGTCTTCTCAGCTCGGTAGAGAGCCTTAGTAGGAGTCCCGAACTAACTTGATGAGACGACTGTCTTTCCAGTTCGGTAGCTAGCCTCACTGGAAGTCACAAGAACGACTAATCTAGTCTCTTGCACCCAAGTATAGCTTGGACGCACAATTTATATAATCTAGAGGTGTATAAATAAAAAAATATATAAGTAAATGCTATAAATAAAGAGTAAATATAGTAAACACAGCAAGGTATACTTGCTTGGATCTTGAACGGTGGTATGACAACGTCTATGTAATGAACTCTATAAGTCAGTAGCCTCCAGAAAGATAGGATCTGATTAAACGTCTCCGGATGCTGAAAATAACATCACCAACATTCCTAAAATGAGTAAAATACTCATAATTGACTACCCATATGTCCAATTTGGACACGGGCAAAAATGATAGTTTTGGGTCAAACATGGTCCACATGTGGTCGGCTTTACACAAAAAAATGTGCCTGGAATAAAGTTCTCTAAATTCACCAAACTTATTTTCTAAAGAGACTATAACAACGATACAAACTCAACGAAATTTCCAAAATTGGATTCGAATGAGCCTATCACAAAATCGCCCGTTAAGTCGGACCTTAGAGCCAATAAAACGGTGTTCTTGTCAACGTTCACAAACATGGGTCACAAGACTAGCATAACGCTACGAGCGTGTACGAAAAAATTAAGAAATTTCGAAAAAGGTCGATACAGTATTTTTTGAAGTATACGACTCAAATTCGTCGCGCACACACGACAAATTTAAATTTCGTTAAATCCTACAAATCCATGATTATTGTACGCACCTTTTGATGCTAACAGTTCATGACCAGCTTGTCCGGTTTGACGGGACGGACCCCGTATCAGAAAATTTTGATTTTTCGAAAACAGATTTTTTTTCATGAATTCAAATAGAAATAACTTGATGATAAAATCAAAATAATTAAAACTAATTAAAGAAAATTAATGTTAGATATATTGGCTACAAGTCTGTTCAAATAGATCTTTAAATAATCAAATAATATGGAAGAAAAATGACTTCCAAAACAATGATTTGGACTGATTCCAAGCAGTCTATTAAAATAATTTTTCTCCAACTTTTGAATCAATTTTGCTCTAGATGTAAACAGTTAGAGAATATAATTAATTGGACATCTAGAGGGTTATGTTGTGAACACAAAATTAAACAGATCAAAAAATGAATGAACAAAGAGAGATAAAATTGAACAGAAAATAGAGGAGTCAGGTTTCGGTCTGTTGTCGCATGGGGGTGCGGGCAAATTCAGTCGCTGCTCCGATGCCCGTGGCAATGACAACGCTGTTGGCAGTCATGGTCAAGATTCTGTAGTAATTGAGGAAACTTTTGAGAAGTTTCGTAGTTTGGGAGTATAGAAGTTAAGGAGTTTAAAAAATTTGAAAGGTTTGGTAAGAAATAATAGAGATTAAATGGAGATAGAATACGAAATATTTAGAGGATTAAAGGAGAGTAGATTAGGAAGGATTTGAATACAAACACATTTTTAAAAAAAATCCAAAAAGAGATACAACCGAACATAGGGGAAATTCGCGGGGTTAAAGGGCACGGGTCTGGGTCTAGTATTAGTCAGAAAATTCAAAAAAATTCTAAAATGACCAAAAATATAATAAAAATATAATAGTATACATGGACCAATATTTGCATAAAATTATTTGAACAATTAATTAATTAACAAAAAATAAATTATATTTATTTATATAGGCAGTGGTATTAATAATTAAATAATTATATTAATACTAATAATAAATAATTAAAAATAAATATTTTGGGAGGGGGAGTCCTTCCTCTTTCGGTTTTATCTCTCAAACTTTATGAATCTTTTGAAGTTCATGAAATTAGGGCCAGCTTATCATCGTTTGAATCGTCATCTTCAGTTTTATCTTCGACGACCTTCTTATGATGTGCTTTGAATGCTATAGTTTTCTCCTTGGGCATTGATTCTTTTTGCTCCATGACCAGTGCATGTGTCATTAACTTACCCATAAATGTCTCAAGAGTCATGTCAGTGAGGTTATTTTCTTCTATGATCACCATTGCTTTAGGTTTCCAGTTCTTCGTGGGTCCCTAAAGCACTTAGCATATATTTTAATGAATGTTATATTCCATGCCAACATAACAGATAGGATTAACAATATCAAGAAAACATGTAAAAAATTATGTGGTCTCATTTGGCTTTATTTTGAATGCCTCATTTTCTTGTATCAACCTACTAATTTTGGATTCTTTTACTTGTGAAGTTCCTTCAAGAGTTACCTCAAAAACATACATCATGAGAAGTAGTACATGTAGTTATTCTATTGAATTCAGTTCTGTCTACTATACAAAATAATGCATTTATAGCTTTAGCATCAAGATTAGATTGTTTCTTTTCAAGCTTCCTGTATCTGTTATGTGGTTTTTTTAACAAGATTACCTTCTACAATAATTTTAACCAACTTTTTGTAGCCATCAATAATAATAGACTATAAATCAAAATCAAGTGACTTTAGATAGAAACTCATATATTTTTTCCAATACGTGTAGTTGGTACCATCAAATAGGGGTGGCCTATTTGTGGATTGGCCATTACCATTATTGGTGCAGATGGATTTGATAGTTGCCATAGATCTACTTAAGGATGTAATCTTGTTCAAGAGCCCTGCTATGATACTAATTGAAGGCAACTCTAGAGGGGGTGAATAGAGTGAATCAATAAAATCCAATAAAACTAATGCAAATGACCAACTAAATTTTTTAGCAAGATAGTATAAGAAAATATTCAGTGTAAGAAGTCACGAACGCAAACATCATGATGTATACTGGTATCCTTCGTAAAAGGCTGTCCAGTCCCAGAAACTATTATTCGGTGTTAATATACTATTTGAACAAACATACACTACGAGCTTTGATCCGAAGTGCTCGTATACTTCTTAACTAAGTGCTTTGATCCGAAGGGCACGTCGACTTCAACAATGAAGTGGAAGAAGAACTTAGAGATCTCATGATTTACAACTCTTCATAGACTTCTAACCAATATTGCACTTCGTACTTAGAAGGCTATGAGAATTGTTCTTGGGAGTACGAGGGTTTAGAGTTCTGAATTTCATAGGTTTGATAGTAAATGAGTTGGTAAAAATTGAATGAAATGCATAGCTATTTATAGGCTAAAGTTCTGGCCAAAGTGGACCGAGTTAGGGCAGAGGTCGGTCTCCATAACGTTCAAAAATTCGAACATTGTCACCCTATTCTCCTGGAGGAAATAGTCAAATACGGTGAAGTTAAAAACTGGGTTTTAGGGGACCGAGTTCAGCTAGAGTTCTGTTAGGGGCATAACTTGGCCCGTGTTAGGTATGGTTCTGGAATTTTTGGACAGTTTGTGGAAAGAATTCTGGGTGAGTTCTGTGGGTTTTGACCAGTTTGATTTTTGTTTTAAAATATGGGTTTTGGTCTGTTTGAAACTGGACTAGGTTTAGATGTGGTTTTGAGCTTTCTAATTTCCAGTGTAACTCGATATACATGATTCCTAAAAAAAGAGCAAACACAAAATCACTAAAAAAGACTAGATGACCAAACTTGCATCCCTTGACATGTAAGGTATAGTAGTACTTTCTTTAGTTATGGTCTTCAGGTTGTGCTGTATCGAGTCATATCAACCCATGATTTTGTCGATTATCAAAATCGGTTTGATCGTTTCCTATTTGGGCTAACAATAACTATAAAATATCGTGAGACTTCATAGAGTATCTAGGAATATTGTGTCGGATCGAGTTTCATAGTTTACATCTATCCTGCCCCGTCCCATAATACGCGGGACCAGGTCACCTAGCAATGGCTAACTATGTATTCAAGTAGACTCCATCTCGAATCAAAATATGTATACGTATCCAGATAAGCTCATATATATGTATATATATATATATGTAAACATCCATAACTCTATCTACACTACTATGAAACTAAGAATAATAAATAATTGTGAAATATAAACTAAGATAACATTATCTGTCAATACATGAATCCCGAAGAAATATTCCCAATATTTATATGTCAAATCTCAACAATAACTTAGACTGAAACCAGATCCTCAGAGGGACGTATCAACATACATAATATACCTGCCAGAAATAATATACAATAAATAACATGCTAAGAAGTAAACAGGTAATACAAGTACAACTACTAACATCAATTATAAAAATATATGTGATATGCAAATGAGAATGAGGACAATGTTCACATGCATGATCTGTCATGGTGTGCTTCAAAACTCTGGTAAAGAAACTCCACTAACTTTGATAATTATGCGCTCCATAGAAGGGACTATGCTAACTATGAAAAGTTTGCATATATGGAAATGAGTATGGAAAAGTAGCTCACACACCTAGTGACTATCCTCCCCACCTCAAGCTATTGTCCGGGTCAAATTCATTATATGTCTAGTCTGACACTAACAGGTAATACATCTAGTCAATCATATATACCGGTAAATCAATCCACCAGTAACTATCAGATATCATATACGAGTCACATGCTCATGAAATACAATATGAATCCATGTACCACGCCTAATGTGTCAACAAAAATAAATAACTGTTAATGAACATGAGAAACATATAACAAGTATATTTAAAGTATATGAATGATGAAGAGAAACAAATATTTAAATATTATAAAACATATAGGCAAGGTATACTTGCCTGGGGTTCCTCCAACTTTGCTGAAACTACGGTACCAAAAGTTATTTCTAAGTACAGCCATCAAGATGTTAGTCAGATCAAATTAAATCTCCCATATCAAGGCATATATCCCTCTCCATGAAGGAAGATGACTTCTGCTGGTCACCCACTAACAGAAAGGGTTATAACCCTAGTTGGCTCTATATTTGTCACGCCCCAGTCCCAAAAATACTTAGGACTAGGACACGTAAGCATGCCAGCCGCATGGATATGGCAACTCCAATATATGGAAACCAAAATCCACACGTACGTGTAATATGAAAATCAATCCACAAAAGGTATAGACATATGTCATAAGTCACAGGGTATAATCTAAATCTCATCCACGAAAATCAAATATAAATAAATAACCAGTATCTATGAAGCTAGATCTCAATATAAGTATCTAAGGATGATGGTTGGATGGAAACAAATCCACTACCAACTCGAATATAAAAGCAAATACAATATAAGTACAACACAACAAACATAATATAGGAATACCAGCTAACAATCATGGGCTCGGAGAGAAGACATCCACGAAACATATGTAACCATCCGGATCTGCGCTCATGCAAATACTCAAGAACAAATACACCTGGCAGAGGACCAGGTCCTCAGAGGGACGTAACAAGATACAGAAAAGTGAGCCAACTTGAATACAGTAAACATGCATATAATTTGAAAATAAATAAGTACGTTGTACAAGACAATCTATATGAATGCAAATGAGGACAACTTTTCGACGTATGGGCAAGGGTAGGCTACCCGATCTAATCCTCACAACTCATACGCTCGTTAGTAGACATCATCAGCCGACATACCTCTTGGGTAGCGACCCTCGGACTCCATCAATCGACATACCTCGGGGGTAGCGGCCATCGGACACGACCACCATAGTGCGTGCTAGTTACTATGGTTTACCAGAGTGGTTAAAAGCCCATACGCCTAATGATTGTCCTCTATGATACTAAAGTATCAAGTGTGTGTCAACATATCTAATATATAGTAATGACAGAAAGAAACTACACATGCAATAAATATACAGAAATGCAATAAATATATAGAAATTTACTAAGCATGCAAAATACTGTAAGCAATTTGGCAAGGTATCTTGCTTGGTAAGAAAGCTGCAAGGTGTACTGTCCAGAAGTCAAGCACACAAGATCAGAAGCTATGGTCTCCGGACAAATGTCTCCGGTGCTGAAATAGATGCCACCAACATTCCCAGAATAAGCAAAATAGCTAAAAAGCACTTCCCTTTCGCCCCATTTGGACATAGGGGCAAAAACGATAATTTCAGGTAAAAAGTGGGGTCCACATGTGACCCACTTTGCACCAAAAAGCGTGCCAAGGGTGTCTCTAAATAGGACAAATTATAGGTCAAACAACTCTACATGTTAATATGAACCCAACGGTATATCCAAATGTGGATTCCGATGGGCCAAACACAAATTTGCCCAAAAAGTCAACCGTCGGGCCCGCCAATTGGCGACTTGGTCAACTATCTCAGAATTGCGTGAAAATTGGTTCACAGGACCAGCGCGTTACCATGAGTCCAGTGGCGTAAGTTTCGTCGCAATCGGACAAGATGCGTGCGACTTCCACAAAAGTTGTGACACGGGATGTGTTCGCGGATACGGACTGATTCCGGACGCACACGCGACCAAATCAGTTTTCACGAATTTTTACGTGTCCGGTTATGCTGCGTGCACCATTCGGTATACTTAGTACACGGCGGGGCGGTCCCGTTTGGCGGGGCGCGCTCCGTGTCACAACTTTTGAAAATCTTGAAAAAGTGGGTTCACGGGGTTTTGTGATGAATTTAATTCTGTCTACAACAGTTAATAATCTAGGGTTATTTAACAGAAATTAAACTAGGTCAAGTGGTCTACGCATACCAAAAAGAATCACCGAATTCAGATCTCTGTAGTGGGAGATACGAACTCAGCAACATGGGTGGTCATCGCAGTTTTCTGCGATCCCAGAATTCGGTTTGCTTGCGCCAACTTTGGCGCTGTTTTCGCCTAGGGTTTCGTGTTGTTCGAGGTCTACTAGCACACAGATATGGAAGAGGGTTAAGGGATGAGCATACCGGTGAAGACATATCTAGAGGGCGGGGCCGTAGTCGACGGGAAGCAACTCCGGAACAAAGGTACCTCGTGTGAAAATCTCTAGTGCGCGGGGTCGTAGTCGTCGGGATTTGTTTGGACGGCCTGGCGGGGTTCTCTGGCTGCGTTGATGGCGCTCTCTAGGTCTAGATGGGAAGAAGGAGAGTCTGGATGATTATAGGGTTAGGGTTTTATAAATAATGATATATATATATATATATATATATATATATATATATATATATATATATATATAATGAAAGAGAAGGGGTTTCCGTCGGGTTTGGTAAAAAAAGCGGCTGTGTAGTTGCAAGGGCTGGTTCCTATGGGCGTGTGGTAATCACAAAGAAGGGGCGGTCTTAGGTGGCTGAGACTACTTGCCAAAAAGGTGCCGTGACTACTTAGCAAAGGTGTTGTGGAATAGGTATGGAATTGTTTGCTTTGCTTATAGTTGCTTTGTTGGAATATTTGCTTTGGTTATTAATTATTATTATTATTAGTTTATTATTATTTCTTTTCTTTTCTTTTCTTAATCTTTTTATAATACTTTTCCAATAAGATATATATATATGCATATATATATATATATATTTACTCATAAGAAAAATTCTAGATTATAATAATGCACACTTTTAAGCTAGCAACTGCTCAAGAGGTCTCCTACATGAAATAAATTCGAAAAAATTCATAATTGCTCCATAAATTCCCTAAATGCACATATATATATAAATACATAGTAAAATTCTAAAAATATATATTTGTGCACACCATTAAGCTAGCAACTGTCCAAAGGGTCTCCTACAGGAAATAAATTTCAAAAAATTCCTAATGGTCCCATAAATCCCCTAAGTACACCAACACCTAAAATAAAAATTATTAAAAAACTATTTCTCCTAATTAGCCATTAATTACTACAATTAAATTAATAATTAATAATAAAAATAATAATTACCGTTTTTAGAAATAGGGGTTTTACATTCTACCCAACTTATAAAAATTTCGTCCTCGAAATTAAAATTAAGCCGCGGTAGAAAGTCAAGGGTGGTATAAGATTTGTATTGTTTAAAATACAAGGCTAGGTTTAAAGGAGTGGGCGATGTTGCGCGTTGCATATCCCAAAAAATTATGGGAAAATCTACATATGCGAAAAATAGGTTTCTTCATGTGTCATGTCCAATGGTGTGGACACCAAAATGCTCTTTTGCATAAAAGTGCCAAACAATTGGAAAATTACACAAAGATGATAATTGGATGATGGACACGTCTAGGATAAGGGTGTGGAATTTATAGGAAGGCAGTGGCTAGTGTAGTGCTCCAATTATCGGAGCACGATAAAGCGCACTAAGTGATACAATATTGCAAAATTAAATAAAATATATCGTGTTCTATCTCTAACTGGTCTCAATCTAACCTTAGTCTCCCTATCTCAGCCAAGTAGGTCTAATTTTGGGTGAGGAGTTCATAATCTACCGAACTTAAAATTTATCCATCTATCACCTAAGGCTATACATCTAGGAAAACTATTCCTCAAATTATTTAATCATGTTATTCAGTCCTCAAAGTTTTTAAAACTAAACATGACATCTATGATATGCCCTTAATTACAAAAGAATAATCCTCAAGTATGTGATCGGCCTATGGGATATATCTGGTACTCTCTGTGTATCAAATTATACCAAGCAAGTGGTTTCGTCTTTCCGAAATAAGGGAAGACGGAGATCAATAATAAAGAGTTCAAGGGAGAGGTAATAGAATAGAAGTATCGGAATCAAGGCGTTTAAAGAATTCAAATAAAAATTGTTAAGGCAGTTGTGGATTGAAATCCTATTTTGGTAATTTCTATTCACATGCTCGTATTAGTACAGTTATGTAACCGATACGATCTGCTCAGATATATCTAGAGGACAAGTACAGGTGTCTACTAGTCAACTATATATCTCAATCCACGTAAAGTATTATTGCGAAAGGCGAATCAAGCGCACTATGGTTAGCTAGACCTTAATACACTGATTCTCATTAGGTAATTGTATCATTGTGTGCACCCAATAATACATATGCCATGAGAAAGCTCGATAAAATAATAAGCTTACAAAAACTAGGCTATAATAACAGCATAAGTCAAGGTAGTACAGCAAACATAAATACGCTGGATTATGATAAAAGAAGGCACATAATAATTTAAGTTCACAAAAGATAAGATTCTATAATCTCTACAGTTGTCATACTAATTTTTTTGTCTAAGTTGATAGTCGACAAAGTAGGGGTATAGCCTCTAAGTTCTACAGTCTGAAAAAAATATTGTCGTCCTAAGCTAGCATACAATTAATGTTGTTCAATCACACTTCAATAATAGGGCAAAAGACTATGTGATACTAGGTTGTGAGGTATACTACCCAACTTATAACAATAAACTAATACCGTAATTGTCTTAAGTATAACGTAGAAACTCCTGTTAAGGTCTACGAGAAGGGGTCTTGGTACTTATTAGGGCATAGGTCATGGTCGTCCTAAGTCTTAGTCTTAGTGCAAGTGTCAATAGTAAGAATGGAATAGTTACCGGCCTCAAGGGAAAGAGAATATAACTCGTATTGAGGTGGGGTACATATTATGCAATTTAAAACTAAGGGATAAGCACCAGGTCTCAATCTACAAGAATAGCTTAAACCATCAAGTTCTAACTACTAAGCACACAATTCAAAAATTCAAGAGTAACAACCAAAATCCTAGCAAGCTATATATATCCTAACATAGAATAAATTCACTTGGTCTATAATCAGAAGTGTCAGATGGCACAAGTTGAAAGATGAAGAATAGAGGAACAAAATTTAGTCGTCGCGCAATTTAGCGAACGCTAAGGTCGCAGAGGAACAATATATATGAAATTGAAATAGGGGCTCTAGATAGCATCATAGTTTTCTAAGTAGGAGTGGCATGCTAGTTGCTATATTCAAGATATGATCAAGAGAAATGTTATATTCATTGCTCTTGGCTTCCTAAGGTACCGTCTGCTACTAATAAGACAATGATCTAAGTTTTATAGTTCTCCAATACTTATCTAACTATGAAGGTTAGGTTCAGTCCTAATATTCAATTTTAGTTTTCTACTGGTTCCTCAATACTAGGGTCAAACATTATGCTAAAACTTCTAACTAACTCTAGTAGCGTCTATACTACTCTCAAGTCTTCATAATACATCAAGGGGTATTAGTAAACCAATCTATAGATAAGGAATTCTAGGGTTCACTAGATATTCTAAACTTAGTGGTGTGTCTATATTCTCGTTGTATTCTTAATAGGTGTGCTACCATAATTATCATCCTAATAATAGGGATTCTTATATTCTAGTAGAGGGCTATACTCAAAGAACCATAGTCAATTATGGATGAGATCCTATACTCTATTCCTAGGTGCAGGCTTGTTCGTTACAATAACGTAATTGAGGCAATATACTCTCGACCTGTATGGGCCACCACAAAAACATGTCACGCCTCAGTCCCAAAAATACGTAGGACTAGGACACGTAAGCATGCCAGCCGCATGGATATGGCAACTCCAATATATGGAAACCAAAATCCACACGTACGCTGTAATATGAAAATCAATCCACAAGTGGTATAGACATATGTCACAAGTCACAGGGTATAATCTAAATCTCATCCACGAAAATCAAATATAAATAAATAACTAGTATCTATGAAGCTAGATCTCAATATAAGTATCTAAGGATGATGGTTGGATGGAAATAAATCCACTACCAACTCGAATATAAGAGCAAATACAATATAAGTACAACACAACAAACACAATATAGGAATATCAGCTAACAATCATGGGCTCGGAGAGAAGACATCCACGAAATATATGTAACCATCCGGATCTGCCCTCCTGCAAATACTCAAGAACAGATACACCTGGCAGAGGACCAGGTCCTCAGAGGGACGTAACAAGATACAGAAAAGCGAGCCAACTTGAATACAGTAAACATGCATATAATTTGAAAATAAATAAGTACGCTGTACAAGATAATCTATATGAATGCAAATGAGGACAACTTTTTGACGTATGGGCAAGGGTAGGCTACTCGATCTAATCCTCACAACTCATACGCTCGTTAGTGGACATCATTAGCCGACATACCTCTGGGGTAGCGACCCTCGGACTCCATCAATCGACATACCTCGGGGGTAGCGACCATCGGACATGACCACCATAGTGTGTGCTAGTTACTATGGTTTACCAGAGTGGTTAAAAGCCCATACGCCTAATGATTGTCCTCTATGATACTAAGTGTCAAGTGTGTGTCAACATATCTAATATATAGTAATGACAGAAAGAAACTACACATGCAATAAATATACAAAAATGTAATAAATATACAGAAATATACTAAGCATGCAAAATATTGTAAGCAATTTGACAAGGTATCTTGCCTGGTAAGAAAGCTGCAAGGTGTACTGTCCAGAAGTCAAGCACACAAGATCAGAAGCTATGGTCTCCGAACAAATGTCTCCGGATGCTGAAATAGATGTCACCAACGTTCCCAGAATAAGCAAAATAGCTAAAAAATACTTCCCTTTCGCCCAATTTGGATACAGGGGCAAAAACAGTAATTTCGGATAAAAGTGGAGTACATGTGGCCCACTTTGCACCGAAAAGCGTACCAAGGGTAACAGTCTCTAAATATGACAAATTATAGGTCAAACAACTCTAGATGTCAATACGAATCCAACGGTATGTCCAAATGTGGATTATGATGGGCTGAACACAAATTTGCCCAAAAAGTCAACCGTAGGGCCCGCCAATTGGCAACTTGGTCAACTATCTCAGAATTGCGTGAAAATTGGGTCACCGGACCAGCGCATTACCACGAGTCCAGTGCCATAAGTTTTGTCACAATCTGACAAGCGTGCACAAAATGTGTGCGACTTCCACAAAAGTTACGATACGGGGTGTGTCCGCGGATACGGGCTGATTCCGGCGTGCACACACGTCCGAATCAGTTTTCACAAATTTTTACGTGTCCGGTTACGCTGCGTGCACCATTCGGTATACTTGGTACACGGCAGGGCGGTCCCGTTTGGCGGAGCGCGCTCCGTTTCACAACTTTTGGAAATCTGGGAAAAATGGGTTCACGGGGTTTTGTGACGAATTTAATTCTGTCTACAGCAATTAATAATCTAGTATTATTTAACAGATATTAAACTAAGTCAAGTGGTCTATGCATACCAAAAAAAATCACCAAATTTGGATCTCTGTGGTGGGAGATACGAACTCGGCAACATGGGTGGTCACCGTAGTTTTCTGCGATCCCAGAATTCGGTCTGCTTGCGCCAACTTTGGTGCTGTTTTTGCCTAGGGTTTCGTGTTGTACGAGGTCTACTAGCATACATATATGGAAGAGGGTTAAGGGGTGAGCATATCGGTGAAGACGAAATGGTGTTTGGTTGAGCGAGTCGACGGAAAGCAACTCCGGAACAATGGTACCTCGTGTGGAAATCTGCAGTGCGCGGGGTTGCAGTCGTCGGGATTTGTTTGGACGGCCTGGCGGGGTTCTCTGGCTGCGGTGACGGCGCTCTCTAGGTCTAGATGGGATGAGGAAGAGTCTGGATGATTATAGGGTTAGGGTTTTATAAATAATGATATATATATATATATATATATATATATATATATATATATATATATATATATATATATTATATAATGAAAGAGAAGGGGGTTTCCGTCGGGTTTGGTAAAAAAAGCGGCTATATAGTTGCAAGGGCTGGCTCCTATGGGCATGTGGTAATCACAAAGAAGGGGCGGTCTTAGGTGGCTGAGACTACTTGCCAAAAAGGTGCCTTGACTACTTAGCAAAGGTGTTGTGGAATAGGTATGGAATTGTTTGCTTTACTTATAGTTGCTTTGTTGGAATGTTTGCTTTGGTTATTAATTATTATTATTATTAGTTTATTATTATTTCTTTTCTTTTCTTTTCTTAATCTTTTTATAATACTTTTCCAATAAGATATATATATATGCATATATATGCATATATATATTTGTATATACATATATATATATATATATATATATATATATATATATATACTCATAAAAAAAATTCTAGATTATAATAATGCACACCATTAAGCTAGCAACTGATCAAGATGTCTCCTACATGAAATAAATTCGAAAAAATTTATAATTGCTCCATAAATTCCCTAAATGCACATATATATATAAATACATAGATAAATTCTAAAAATATATATTTTTGTACACCATTAAGCTAGCAACTGTCCAAAGGGTCTCCTATATGAAATAAATTTTGAAAAATTTCTATTGGTCCCATAAATCCCCTAAGTGCACCAACACCTAAAATAAAAATTATTAAAAATCTATTTCTCCTAATTAGCCATTAATTACTATAATTAAATTAATAATTAATAATAAAAATAATAATTACGGTTTTTAGAAATAGGGGTTTTATAATATTCTAATAGATTAACTCCTTTCGGACAGTCGGGATCTCAGTACTCCTCTTGGTCGATAATTTTGACCCCTTATAATCTTCCACCGTAGATGTTCATAAAGACACCTTATATATTCTTGACACTTATCGTGCCCGGTCCAAAAATCCAAATAAAAATATCGATATCTACTTGCAACTGTTGTTGGATAAGTTAAAATAATTATAGCAGTTTGGCATTCAGACGTATGATATATCGAAGCAGCAAAACTTTTAGATGAAAGCGTCACTAATCTGAACCATCAATGATTTTCTAACATACATGATATTATTAGGGTGGCGTACTCATGGTACTATGTCTTATCCAATATGAATGGGAAAGAGTAACACATTTCTTCTTCAGAATAGAGGGAAAACATTTTTTTGATTATCACTGTCAGTTCTTTCCTGTGTCAAATTCGTAAAGTAAGAACAGAGATGTCTTTAGAGCTAGTAAACAAGAACTATATTCTCCCCCATTGAGATTAAAAGAAGACAAAGTATGGAAAGGGGTAGAGAAATTACCGAATGTGATGGAAGAACCGAGATCATGTGTTCATTTTAAAGTATTCAAATATAGCCATAACTGGATGAAGCATTGTATCTTTTAGTATTTAACTTATTGGAAGGACATTCTCAAAAGGCACAATCTTAATGTAATATATATAAAAAGAATGTAATTGATAACGTCTTCAATACGGTGATGGATATTAAGGAAAAAAATGAAAGATAATCCCAAAGCAAGAAAGGACTTAGAAATTATTTGCAGGCATCCAGATTTACACCTAAAATGAAGGGCATATAGTCAAGCATCCAATGACATGCATATTGAGTAGGTATGATTAATTGAAAATATGTAACTGGATTTTGAAGTTAAGATTTCGTGAAGGCTAAGTGTCAAAACTAGTGAGATTTATCGATCTTAATGAATGGAAAATGTCAGGGATGAAGAGTTATGATTGCCACATGTTCATAACGAGTTTACCACCAATTATTCTAAGAGAGATGCTCCCTCCTCAAGTATGGACTCCGCTGGTCGAGTTATCAATATTCTTTAGAGATTTGTGTTCAAACAAGTTCACAGTACAACATATGATTGAACTTGAGGAGAAGATTGTAGTAATAATGTGCAAGTTAGAAAGGGTGTTTTCCTCCATTTTTTTGATAGTTAGAAGCATTTGTCGATTAATCTTGCACATAAAATACGTGCCGGTATTTTTATCCATTTTTGATAGATATACCAATTTGAGAGGGTATAAATTGATTACTTGTATTAGTAATGTAACCACCAGTTCACTTATATGGGTATTTTTGTTATTTCACTATTTTTGTTAATTATATAGTTATAATTATATTAGTGTTATTTATGACTCTAATTAGTTAGAAATAATTGGTGATAGTGTCATGGATAGATTATTCTCCTATATTATGATTAGATACCCTCCCATTATTAATTGGTTTTCTTCCTAAATCAAATAGATTCCTTTTATGACAACTCTAGAACCTAATTAGAGATTGAAGAGGTGCAAACTTGATATTTTAGCATCACCCAAACCTAATATAAGTGGTCGGTCCTAATTAGGGTTTTAATCATTTTATTTTACATTATCATTAGCCTTCTTCTTCCCCAAATTTACTTCTTCCTAATTCATTCCACTTCCATACAAATTTCCACCCAAACCTCTTCAATCCATACTCATTCTCATCACCATGGAGGACTAAAGAATTGGAGAGCACATAGAGGACCATTAGAGAGGATCTAGCTAGGTTATGTTTATTTCACTCGTTGTGTCCATTTGGAGGAGTTTCATTGAGAATCAACTCCCAGTAGGTATAATTTTACTTTTCCTACCAATTTCTATTGTTAGAATACAAATTTGAATCCATAGGAACCTACCCAAAGGGATATCCAACACCATTGGTGAATATTTAGGTGGTAGAGTGTCCATTTCTAATTGTTACATATATTTTTGTGAGCCATTTGTTAGAACTACGAATTTGTGTCCATTAAGTGTTTGTGTGGTGTCCCTTTATTGTTATTTGTGTCTAATTGGGTTTTTGGGTATGTCCTTTTGTCTACAATCATATACGTAAAGTCTGTATCATGATACGCCATGATACATATAGGTGAATTTGATAATTTGGAAGATTTGAACCAATTAGTGTTAATTCCTCTTTATTTGTATAAAATATATTATTTATATATATACAAATGCTATATTAATATATTATGTGTGTTTAGTTGATTATGACTGTTGTGTGTACACTTGTGTGTGTGCACATGAGCGCTAGTGTTGAGAGGAGGAGATACTTGATATCCTGTGTGATATTGAGTATCATGGAGACTTGGTTCATGTGTTGTATTATTGGTGTATTTGTGAGTATGTTTGTGTAGGCTTGAGTTGTGTGGAAGAGAGTGCTTGGTGTTTGGACGGAGCTGCTTATGCAGTTCTGGGATTGAAATACACTACAAGGCACCTTGTGCACATGCACTGCAGCACATATGGGGGATAGGGATACAGGGAACTGAACTGCTAAAATTAGTTGACAGTTCATATGACAAAAGGGAATATATATTTACTCTGGTCTGTAATAGAGTAGAATGCCTGGGTTGGTATTGGTACACAGTTCATATGACAAGAGGGAATAAGTGTTTACCCTATGTAGCAGTTCATGAAACTGTAGATATTGTAGCCAGAGCTCAGTTTCAGCACAGTTCTCAACCTGCAAGTAGTAGAGAGATGGGGTATTGGTACAACTGGGGAGCAGGGGAAAGATGTGGGATATTGGTATGTTAAGGTATAAGAAGATATAGGGTATGGGGTTAAGGTATTGAGATATAACTAAGGTATTATATGATATGGGTGTATAGGCTAAGGTATATGATATATATATATATATATATATATATATATATATATATATATATATATATATATATATATACTTATGGTCTATATATATGTATGATGTCTAGTATCCCTATATAGATAAGGGATGACCTAAAAACCTAGAAATAACTTGGTAATAACCTAGTATGACTACATAGACATAATAGATAGGTATTCGGGAACCCAAATTTGAGTATTGACATTGTTTTACCCAATTGACTTAGAATTGACCTAAAAACCTAATTTAAGATTAACTAAGCATGTTTATGATTCCAAAATACCTGTTTGACATAAAAATTTATAAATAGGTCACTTGGACACTAGTTTCGACCCTTATTTGTGTTCATTGCTCATGACCACAGGCGAGTACATTCTCTGATAGTTTTTTTTTACTTGATAATTACTATGATATATGTATTTAGTAATGTTATACTTGATTTCTGACACGATGGTACACGGATTGTTATATATTTTGATCCTCAGTCAAGAGATGTAACATATTTCATCGTATTGATATTAGAGATTGTTTATCATATTAACATAAGATATTGCACATCATATTATTATTAGACATTGATCATTGTATCATAACGTGTCATGGTTGGGTCCTTGTATTAGTCGGGGTGGAAAAGTGCTAGCAAGATATATTATCATATCGCTTAGATATTATGTAGACATTGTTAGTGTTAATCATACACCTCACGTATAATTAGCCAGGACAATAGCTATTGTACAAGCTCCCAAGCCGATCACATATCGAAATTAGTATTTCAAAATAAATAGTTAGTAACAGTTCTTTCGAGTCTACTTCATACTTATTGAATTATATCCTACTTGCTCTATCAATTTACTTCACATTACTTGTATGCTACACAGTCATTGTTTACTTCCCATTTCCTTGATATATTGATAGTTCTACCTTGTTTATAATGTATTGCACTCATTATTATTGTTTTATAGTCTTTATCATTTAATTAGAATTATTATTAGAGTTGTACTCGTTCCTTCCCGATTGTATAACATTTGTAGGTATTGATTTGGAGGGATAGTGGCCTACATAGTACGGACCCAAGGAGGGTGTATCAGCTAATTTTGACCCTGTAGCTCAGGAGTAGTTTGGAGTGCTTGCCGGAAGGACTAGCCGGAGTACTTAGTTATATTAGTTCTTTTATTAGTACTTTATTACCTGATTTATCTCTAGGTATTATTAGAGACTTGGGATGTTATATTAGATCTTGACTTGATGTTGGTGTTGTTTAGACTTGTAGCTTGTGACTTGGATTTTCTTTTCTTTATATCATATCGTGCCTTTCTTCTTTAGCATGTGATTGAGAATATTTTATTGTTATATAATTGTCTCCATATAAAGTTGGATATTATTGTGTGAGATTGATAGTTAGATATTGATGTCCTCGACAATGTTCTACCTTCGATGCTGCGATGTAGGCTGGACGTACTCACGTACTCGTTCTCCGATCATTCTGGTGTGAGTTGTGACAAATTTTTATGGTGCCCCATTCAGGTCAGGCTTTACAATTAGTGCGATATCGTGGTAGTACTTAATTTAGTTGTACTACTGCGAACTTGTGACAGGATATAGGATATTATGATGAGAGGATACTCAATCACATATTAGAATTTCTTGATAGATTCCTGGGATTACCCTTGAGAATCTTACTTTGAACCTTGTTCAAATCCATGTTTCCACTTGCTCTTGTTCGCTCTAACTTGAATACATATCGTTGTTAAAAATAATTCTTGCACCAAGATGAGTTTATGGACTATAGCGAGAACAATAGAGTATAAGTAGAGCTTACAACCATCTTAGGTCAAGGACAGAAGAATGGTTAATCTTATGCACGAAGGTTGATAAATATTTTGAGGTTGTACTGCCAACAAGATTTGGACTAAGTTACTATGTCAGAATTTGGTGGATATAATAAAATAGGTTCGAGTAGTAAATAAAGAATAACGTTTAAATTTGGATAAATAGATAGAGGTTGCATGAATCAGGCTTAGAATAATGTTATAAAAATTGATTTATGAACAAGGAGGACAAGAGAAGGAATTAGAAGAAATGATGACTGAATTTTGGATTGCCATTACTTTTAGGTTATAACTTCTAAGAATAATCTGATAAATACTGAACATGAGATTTTAGGAAAGGTTGCAAAATAAAGATTTAAAATTTCTTAGTGGTTGCGAGCATGGTTTAAATATTTTTAAAAATGATATTGAGGATCACTAACCAAACAAAGGATGAATTAAATTTTATATTCTTATGTATAATTATAAATTTTCAAGATAATAAAATTAAAGAGGCAAAAATTATGATACTAGAAGACCTTGACTAATTTATTGGATAGAGTCATCGATATACTTAAAAAAAAAATCTAAATATCATCGGATTTACATAGATTGATAAAAACTCATAATTGATGATATCGTGGATGAAAATACAATTTGATAAAGATATAGGAATGACGAGGTCTAAAATATCAAATTCTTTGTAGTTGATAATTTGGGGTCACAAAGAGTAAGAGAATTGGATATCAAAACAAGAGTGAAACTCTCGGAGGTTAGAATTATGGGAATTTGTTGACTATTGGCATATGCAAGAAACAGGTAGAACACCGTCTTCATTGTAAACAAGTAAACCAAAGTAGGATTCCAACCAGCTATTCTATCTTCATGTTGACTATACTCTTGTATTGATTCATACCGAGTCAATTACAGTATTTTACCATATCAGTTAAACTATGTTTTCTGTCTGTCCTAGTCATACTATTCTCTAAAATTTTAGGATAATATGATAGGAATTTGAATAATGAAGTTTAGTTTTATTTAGGAGTCATAGTATTTACCTAACATTAGAGGTTGAGTAATTAGTTAGCCTATAATATAGAACATGTTTTGACCCTAGGTACCACTTGATTTGGACACATAGAATATACTTTAAGTACCCTATATATCGAGAAATTTAATGGAAAGGAATTTGCAATGGGATAATGAAGTCAGATAAGGAACTTTCTAGTGAGTGTTTATTTCAGCTAAAGAAATTTTCTTAGATTAAGGGACTAAATTTATATAACATTATGAAGGAAGTTATGAAGCTTACGATAATAAGGATGGCATAATGGAATTGATAATGGAAATTCTATACTAGAACGTCATGAGGATAAATCAGGATATAGCGAGATTATGAGTTAAATAAAAAAAGGAATTTTAAGAACCCAAGTAAATAAAAGTACTCAATATTGATGGAGGAAAAATGAGATTTGATCAAACATTGATATAGAATTTGGAAAATTTTAAGTAGTGGTTTCAACTCTTAGAATTGAGAATTACGGAATGAAAGCACATGATACGGGTTGAAGTATAACTAGATTATATGTCGTATCCATCACAACTAAGTTGTAAAAGGAAGATATTAGTAGTGAAGTGGTTTGAATAGGAATAAGGATACTGAATATCAGAGAATAAAGGATGTGTGATAAGAGACGTGATACGAGATACGAGATATAAAATTTGACTTGAGGGCATATATTTAATTGGATAGAATCTTGAAATTTGAAGTGTTGAATATGGAAACTTGAAATTGAGATCAAAACTTTGGAAGAATGGATTTCTCGGTAGATAAGAATGAAATTGGTATCTATGACTTACAGAGTATGTAGTTGATGACATGATGCATTATTAATACCCTTCCCTTGAGCCGTCAGCTATTATTCTTCCTTATAGTGCTTGTTCTGTTATAGTGCTTGTTTTAACTTTCAATTTGGAGGACACAATTATTTTAAGGGAGGTAGAATTTGTAACCACTACTTCCACTGTAGGGATATTTTTGTCATTTCACTATTATTTGTTAATTATATAGTTATAATTATATTAGTATTAGTTATGACATTAATTAGTTAGAATTAATTGGTGATAGTGGCATGGATAGAATATTCTCCTCTATTATGATTAGATACCCTTCTATTTTTAATTAGATTCCTTCCTAAACCAAATATATTCTATTCATGGCAACTCTAGAACCTAATTAGAGATTGGAGAGGGGTAAACTTGACATTGTAGCATCACCCAAACCTATTACAAGTGGTCGGCCCTAATTAGGATTTTAATTATTTTAGTTCATATCACCATTAGCCTCATTCTTTTCCAAATTTACTTCTTCTCTAATTTATTCCACTTCCATACAAATTTCCATTCAATCCACATTAATCCTTACTCATTCTCATCACTATGGAGGCCTAGAGCCTTGGAGAGTATAAGGAGGACCATTAGAGAGGAGTTAGCTAGAAGATTGTGTCCATTTCACTCGTTGTATCTATTTGGAGGAGTTTCATTAGGATCCAACTCCCAATGGATATAATTTCACTTTTCCTAAGTTAATACCAATTTGAATCCATTAGAACCTACCCATAGGGATACGCAACCCCATTAGTGAAGATTTACGTGGTAGAGTGTCAATTTCTAATAGTTATATGTATTTTTGTGAGCCATTTGGTGGAACAACGAATTTGTGTCCACCAAGTGTTTGTGTGGTGTCCCTTTATTATCATTGGTGTCTAATTGGGTTTATGGGTGTGTTATTATGTTCATAATTGGATACGTAGAGTCCGTATGATACGCCATGATACGTATAGGTGGATTTGATAATTTGGGGGTTTTGGACCAATTAGTATTAATTCCTCTTTATTTGCATAAAATCTATCTATCTATTTATATATATATATATATATATATATATATATATATATATATATATACACAAATGCTATATTCATATATTATTTGTCTGTAGTTGATTGTAAGTGTTATATGTGCACTTAAGTGCTAGTATTGAGAGGGGAAGATACTTGATATCTTGTGTGATGTTTAGTATCATGGAGACTTAGTTTATGTATTGTATTATTGGTGTATTAGTGAGTATGTTTATGTGGAATTGAGTATGTATGGGAGAGAGTGCTTGGTATTGGGGGGGGAGAGGGAAGGAGCTGCTCATGCAGTTCTAGGACTACACTGCACTGCAGGTGCCTTATGCATATGCACTACAGCATAGATGGGGGATTGGGATGCAGGGAACTGAACTGTTGAAAGGAGTTGACAGTTCATATTAGAAGAGGGAATGCGTGTTTACTTTAGTCTGCAAGGGAGTAGAATGCCTGGGTGGAATTGGACAATGCAGTGATTGGAGGGTAGCTTGCTGCAGTTGGTACAACCCTGTGCACTGTATGTAGAATGCAGTGAGGGGCTTGCTTGTTGTTTCAGACTACAAGGACTACTAAAATAAGGGAGTTGCAGTCCCAAATACTAGGGTCAACAATAGACATGATAGTGGAAAGTCGGGCAATATCAAGCAGTTGCCTGCAGTAACTATAATCATTGGGTGGCAGCAGCATGTAGGTGCTTGTGTGGAGAGTGGAGAGTGCTGGGTGAGTGTGCCAGAGCTGAATATGGTCTTCAGTAAGCATGAGGGGCAACAATGTTGCATGATGTTGGGGGAATATGAGCCTGCAACAGTCCAAGGAACTGCAGATGTTGCAGCCAGAGCTCGGGTTTAGCATAGTGTTGAACCTGTATGTAGTAGAGAGATGGGGTATTGGTACAGAAGGGGAGTTGGGGGAAATATGAGAGTATAAGTGAGGGTTGTGCACACTTGGGTACAAGGGTAGGTAGCATGAGGTATCCTAGTAGTGAGGTATTGGAAGAAATTTGTGTAAAGGTAAGATGAGTGTTAGTGTCAAGGGCTAAGTACCAGTTAAGTGTTCAAGTGAATATGATTGAGGGTAAAGGAGTATCGTAGTAGAGTATTGAGTAGTGTCAAGATACAGATATTGGATAGAGTTAAACTAAGGTTTTAGAATACTAGGTATTTTAAGTGTCCTAGTAACTAGGTAATAGATATTAAGATTTGGGATATTGATATGTTAAGGTATAGAGAGATATATAATATGGGGTTAAGGTATTGAGATACAACTAAGGTATTATAGGATATGAGTGTATAGGCTAAGGTATATGGGATATATATATATATATATATATATATATATATATATATATATATATATATGTATATATATATATATATATATATATATATATATATGTATATATATATATATATATATATATGACCTAGAAACCTAGAAATAACTTAGTAATAACCTAGTATGACTACTTAGACCAACTAGATAGGTATTCGGGAACCCAAATTTGAGTATTGATCTAGTTTTATCTGATTGACCAAGAAACCTAATTTAAGATTAATTAAGCATGTTTATGATTCTGAAATACCTGTTTGACATGGAAATTTATATATAGGTCATTTGACTCCAGTTCAGACAATCATTTGTGTTCATTGCTCAGGACCACATGTGAGTCTATTTCCTGATAGTTTTCTTTACTTGATAATTACTAGGATACATGTATTTAGTAATGTTCTAATTGATTCCTGGCACAATAGTACACGAATTGTTATTTATTGGATCCTTAGTCATGTGATGTTACATTTTTCATCGTATTGATATTAGATATTGTTTATCGTATTGACATTAGACATTGTACATCATATTATTATTAGACATTGATCATTGTATCATAACGTATCATTGTTGGATCCGTATACTAGTCGGGGTAGGGAAGTGCTGTAAACTCCCTCACCCAAAATAGGTATTATGTGTATAATTTATATTATTATATTTATTATAGATGTTGAATTTATTTAGAGTATTCTCTTAGTTAATTAGAAAATAAATTTTTTTAGTATATTTACTTATATAAATATTTATTTAGAATTATTTTTAGGCTATTTTAGATTATTGGGATTTTTCCATAATTTTTAGTTAATTAAAAACTACCAACACTAATTTTCTAGGACTTTGAAGAATTTATTTTATGTTCAAATTTAAATAAAAATATCCTAAACTTTTATTTTAGTTTCTAAATAATAAAATATATTTTCTAGAATTTTGTGGGAATTTTCTGATTATTTTTAGCATTTACTTTGAGTTAATTATGAAAAACTGAATTAAAAACTAATTTCTGAAAAAGAAAACCCAAAAAGTAATCCACTCAGCAAACAGGTGGCCCACCTGTCAGCCTCCCGCAGCGAACAGTGCCGGGCCCGCCTGTCAGTGACCGCGGGGTGGAGCCGAGCCGACCTCGAGCCGAGCCGAGTCAGAGTTTAACTCGAACTCAGCTGAGCCGAGCCGCGTCAGTTTCGGACCGTCCGATTTGGGCAGGGCAGCGTGGATGGCTGCCACGTGGCACTTTCCGAGCCGCAGCTGCACTCTCTCTCCTATATATATATATAATAGTTTAAGTTATTTTCTAGGGTTTTTCTTGAGCCAATTTTTGGAGAATTGCCATCTAGGGTTCCTTCATCTTCCAGAAGCCATTGCGCATAGCTCCGGACTCCAAACGAGGCCTTGTTTTTTTTGTTAGAATGATATTGAGGTTAGATTTCTGATTATATAAACTGTTTTTCGAAATTATTATTATTAAATTCTGGAAAATTCGTAGAGCACAGTATATCCGAAAATAGATGTGTTTTGATGTTTTCGCGATTTCGGGAGAACCAGGAATCAGAATCATGAACCATTTAAAGTTTCGGAAAGCTAATGTCGAGATCATCAACATATATTTTTCCCAGAATTTATTTCAAAGTATTTATATATTGTTAATTCTATAGAACTTTTAGGTTAGAATTTAACCATCGGTGCACAATACAAAATTTGTATGTGCCATAATTCCCAAACGAATTTGAGTTCGGACGAGCCATAAATTCTAGCATATTTTTGACGCTGAAACCTACAGGAAATCATGCATGAAAGTTGAGTTTGTGTCGGTTGACTTTTCGGTCAACAGATTGCCTCGATTTGCGTGCCATGAGTCTCGAGTTGATAAAATTCAGTTTCTTTGGACAAAAATTTAGGAATTAACATAAAAATCAGAATAATAAGATTAAAATAGGATTTTAGAGTAATTATTCCAGAATTAAATAAATTAAAATAAATTATCTTTTGACGTGATAAATTTGTAATACATAGGCTATTTGGACTGTGACTTGGACTCTGATTCATACCAGCAGCAGGACCCTAGACGAGTACATTCTCTGATAGTGTTCCATTAGGATGTAGTATTTAGCCACCACGGTTAGTTTACATCAGACCCTGAGTCGGAGAACCCAACGCGCGTTCGTACATTTACATGTACGCAAATATTATTCAGTTCGGTATATATATTTATGTACGTAATTACTATATGGATTCCAATAATTATGTAAATAAATTGCTAGTTATATTATTATATATATATGAATATATATGTAAGTAAATGCAAATTGATAATTATGACTAAATTCAGACTCTACGACCCTAGGACACCGTGGACTATCCCATACTTACCTTGACCATGTTGACCCTAAGAACTTGTGAATTTGTCCGCCTTGCGTACATTAACGTATTGGCATAGTCACCTGTCAATTGACTGACTGATTTTGTATAGTACTTGAAGACGAGACATCCGCGTAATTCAACGCATAATTGATCGTGTTAGATGACTAGTGTTACCCCTAGTATACCCCATGAGTCCAGTGTAAATATGGTTGTGTATGTGCTAGTGTAAAGACTAATGATTCTATTGTATTATATTTATGTGTACATAGGATATTGGATTTGTTCTGCGCAATTTCTGGAGCAGATTATTGGTACATTACAGCTTTCTTGCCAGACAAGTATACCTTGCCCTTGTACTGTTATTCATATTCCATATATTGCATGCATCCTTATTTTCTGTCTTTAGTTCATATATTTTAACTGTTATATAAAATGCGCGCGACGGTGTCGTCGTGATATATTTTTATTTATGTATTGCATTGACCTTGTTCATGAGACTACCCCTTTATAATGTAGCATCATTAGGTTCATTGGCCGTGACACAGTTGTTACACAAGTTGTGAGTCTCATATAGATCACGGATTAGCGTGCAGGGTTGGCCTCCTGTACGTGTGGGCCGTGCGTTAGGAATAACTGCTGTTAGAAACTTTGCATGCTAGTAGACTTAGCAGTTATTAGAGGTCTAGGGACATAGCCTATTGTAGTATGGTGGTCCCATCCTTGTCCTTGTTTGGTTGCAGGATTGGGCTAAGGTACTAAGAATAGGCTATGAACCAAATTGTGTCATGGATGTGACATGCTTAGAGCATGGGGTGGGGAGAACAACGAGTACCGCATTTGAGCTCCTTTACACTTTTCCTTCTGTTACCCGGAAGCTCCGTTGGAGATACGGGCGGTGATGACCCCTTTACTACTTGGCGGGCCTCTGCCGTTCAAAAGACGACATGCCTTTGAGGCCCCTGGTTCTCCGAGAGAGTCATGCCAATCCCAGTTCTCAGCCAGATAGCTCACTTATTAGAAAGTTGTTCTCAAACTGCATTCACATAGATGGTTAGGCGGCCCATTGGATATTATTTCAGTACTTTATTGGCATGTGTTTAAGTATCTTGTTATGTCCCTCTCAGGAGCTGGTCCGCTGCCAGGTGTACCTGTTCTTGAGTATTTGTAGGAGCACAGATTTGGATGGTTATAGATGCTTCGAGGATGTCTTCTCTTCGAGCCCATGATTGTTAGCTGGTATTCTCATATTATGTTGATTGTGTTATACTCATATTGTATTTGCTCTCATATTCGAGTTGGTAGTGGATTTGTTTCCATCCAACTATCAACCTTAGATACTTATATCGAGAGCTAGTTTCATAGATGTTGGTTATTTAATTATATTTGATTTTCGTGGATGAGATTTAGATTATATCCTGTGACTTATGACGTATGTTTTATACCACTTGTGGATTTGATATTCATATTACAGCGTACGTGTGGATTTGGTTTCCATATATTGGAGTTGCCATATCCATGCGGCTGGCATGCTTACGTGTCATAGCCCTACGTATTTTTAGGACTGGAGCGTGACATATTTTTGTGGTGGCCCATGCAGGTCAAGAGCATATTGTCTTGGTTACGTTACTATACCGAACAAGCCTGCACCTAGGACTAGAGTATAGGATCTCATCCATAATTAACTATGATTCATCTTCCTCCTATCTGTTCTATTTGAACAATTGTATCCTGCTTGATTCCTGTACTTCCTTAATTGTTATTTAAGTATAGTCTTCTGCTAGAATATAGGAACCCCTGTTATTAGAATGATAATTTGGGTAGCACACTGTAGAAGCATGAAAAATACGCTGGGAGGAGCTACGCAGCATACTGATGCAGAGCAGCATAAACAGAGGCCTTCAGAGCCATCAAGCGTACAAGCAGAGCTTTCTTCGCTAAACACAACGTGAAGTACAAGCTCAAAGGACCATCCGCGTAAGTACAGTACGTCCAGGCCGCTCCAGCGTAAACAGGGTTCTTCATCGCCTCCATGGCGTAAAACTCAGCCGCTCTCAAAGCAGCATTAAAGCGTACGAGGAACGCTTCGTCTTCCCCGAAATAAACCTGTCAAGTCACGCAGTGAAACTGACCTCTGACTCCTGACAAAAAGTGCTGCACGGCTACCCAGACGACGACTGGAAACGATAGCAGACCCCTCGGGACGTGCACCACAGTATGATGGCGGATCTCTGCATTTAATGCAGAGGATTTGGTTAAAATATCACCGAACCGTCGTTTACTGACGTCCCCTCAGCATAAACTGCTCTTTCGCGTACAAGGGGATACGCTGCCTTGTTTTACACAGGCAAACATGAGCTGTTTTATGCTCCGCAGTAGACAAACCGCCTGCCACGTCAAAAGCTGCACTTCGTACGGGGCTCGAGGCACGTCTCTACGTCTAATTGCACAGAGCGGTGACAGTTTCTCTCAAGGCACGTCTCTGCGACGGATGCACAGAAGGGCTACAGACCTTCAAAATACGCCTCCGTATTTAATGCACAAGATGGTGGCAAATCTCTGCAAGAGATTTGATTATATCTTCAAAAGCTGTAATTCCGGCTAAGATGTCCACATCAGCACTCTGGCACGGTACGCAGCGGCTTCTACGCCTATTCAGGATCTGTGCTCACTCGGCTTCTACGCCCACTCAGTCTCTACGGTCACTCGGCTTCAACGCCTACTCGGCTTCTATGCCCATTCGGCTTCTACGCCTACTCGGCTTCTATGCCTATTTGGCTTCTATGCCAGGGTGACAGTCATTTGGCTTCTATGCCAACCTCTTCTACACGAGGGATACCTACCTACGTGGCTTCTATGTCGTGATCTTCGCAGCAGATATACGCGTTTTGTCCCCTTAGTTGGACACGCGTCACATGCTCACTCAAAAGGTCATCTATACGCAGGCATTGGTTATTTTAACCGTTGTGTAAAAGGGTGCTGTACTTTCCACTCCTCGGTTTTTACAACGACGGAGTAGTCACTGTCACCAAAACTCTATAAATAGAGACCCCTATCAAAGGGGAAAAAGGGGGGGAAAAAACTTTAAACTTGAAGATCGAACAAGGTCGAAACTTTGAAAGAAGGATCGAACAAGGTCGAACTTCCAAGAAAGATCGAACCGGAGGTCAAGAGAGAGAGAGAGGGAGAGAGAGTCCGGAGCTCAGGCAAAGAGTAGGGATCGACGACTTTGGCATCGTGCATCCACCCTCCTTTGCAACCTTCGAAGCTGCTACCTGTCTTCCACGACACTTCCTCAACATCGTGTGGTCCAAGGGCTAAAGTGATCGACTGCAGATCAGAAACCTATAGCAATTCATACCCAGATTAAATAAATTGTACTCCCACATCCTCGTATAGGATTAAATTGTACAAGTTTGTTTGTAAACCAAAGGGCACGGGTTTCATATAAACTCCGTCATTGAAATACACTTTCATTCTTTCGTTTAATACCACAAACAAGATGGCGACTCTACTAGGACGTCTTTCTCTTCTGATGAGGAAGTAATTGCTCAATTCGATGCGGTATCTGTAGGAACTGTGAAGAAGACACTGGTCGTTCATTTCGACCAGTCTGCCTATGAAGACATGATTCGAACCGGGGGTAGCTCTCACCCTCTCTCCGTCCAAGACAACAGGAAGCTGCGCAAGGTGTGGATGCCCAAGACATCCTCCACCATTCCTGTGGACTCTCCGATCTCTCCGATCTCTTCGACCAATAAGGTTGTAGCATCGCTCCCTCCGTGCCCCGCACGTAAAATTCAGTCTCCCGCTACGCGCGGTATAGACGAAACTTCGGGCAAAGCCTCAGCGCTAACCCAGAAGTATCTACTGCGCTTTACGCGTAGAAATTAGTCTCCCGCTACGCGCGGTACATATGAAACATTCGGCAAAGCCTCAGCGCTAACCCAGAAGCATCCCCTGCGCTCTACGCGTAAAAATCAGTCTCCCGCTACGCACGGTACAGACAAAACTTCTGATGGTGTCTCAACGCCAAATTGGAGGTACAGATCACGCTCCACGCGCAAGACAACATCTGACCTCTACGGTGAACCTGATGAGCACTATGATCTCCGCAAGGAAAAGCAAGCGGCAGAGGACTCAACTTCTCGGCCCTTACGCCAGCAAGGGAATAATCTGCCTACCTTCCGAATTACGCGAGAAGCCGATGGCCGACTGAGGGCCCCTCCAGGTTTACGCCAGTCTGAACGAATCTCCGAGTTACGCCAGGCAAAGTCCCTCAGCGTAAAACAAGCTCAGGTTGCAGAAAGACACCCTCCCAGGGGATTATTCGCCACCCAGATGGCCAATCTATTGTACACAGGTGGTACAGGGAAAATTGGGGTACCCAATATCCGCATGCCCACTGATGGAAACAGAAGAAACAAGCCTTCGTCTTCTTCTTCCACAACTCCTCCTAACCTGCAGGATTATCTAATCCAGAAAGCAAAAACGAGAGTCATAAATGGACTTCAGTTCCCCTAACAGTCAAACGCGGGAAGATCATATGGGAAGATGCGTCGACATCTAATGTCGTCATAACATGTGGACCACAGGAAGACTCCATCTTTATTATTCCACCAACCCATGACGATCAGCGTCCGATAATCTTCGGCAGCGGGCGAAACACCCCAATCGTGCAAGAGGAATCACGCGAGTCCGAAACTGGCAGGATACAAACCCACAGATACAGCCCACAAGCATTAAATATTATGCAAAATATGGGTTACGACTTGAAACTGAAACAAGGTCTCAACTATGGAAAAGGTAGACGAACGCCGGTGCGTAGTAATTCTCACCATCAAAAAGCTCGTTTCGGGTTGGGATATACTGCGTCTCTCACGAGACCCAAAATCCCGAAATACAATCCTGTGCAACCAGAGGCAGTTCTTGATAAGTCAGTTTCTGTGGCCAGAGGCCACGGCATGTCTAGAGGTAACTTACCTCGACAGAACAAGGGGACGTCCAGGGCCGGGGATAGAATCCCCTCAAGATCCGAAGATGATGCAACAGCAACGATCTCCCTGCAAGACCGTAAAATTCAGGCATCAAGAGCCCGAAGACCAAAAAGTACTTTCTCCTTTAACGAAGACGACATCATTGAAATCTTTGATATATTAATGAAAGAGCGCAAGCTCCAGCTACCCAACATCAGACATCCTGAGAGGGCTGGCGACGTGGATCACCCAGATTATTGTCTCTTCCACCGATACACTCATCACCCCACAAAGGCGTGCTATGTGCTAAAAAAGAAAATTCAGGAGACGATCGAGGCCAAGATCATCACTTTGAATCTGTAAACAAAAGGACGGTCCTTACCAATTGGATTTCCATTCTTTTCTTAAATAATGATTTGCTCCTTTCGAAAAAAAAATGTGTGTACTCGAGGAAGAGTCCCTAAAAAAGTCTTTCTAGATAAAAAACTGCCATGTCCATATTACCTCTGAGCAGATGTGTACCTTCATCCCCAATGGAGTCACAATCACAAAGTTTGCCATGTTCATATTACCTCTGAATAAACTTTCGACCGTCAAGTGTCATGTCCATATTACCTCTGATATCGATTATCGTCTACACTTAACATCCGTACTTAAATTCTAAGTACGCCAGTGATATTAAGTACACAAAAACTACCATGTCCATATTACCTCTGAGCAGATGTGTACCTCTATCCCCAATGGAGTCACAATCACAAAGTTTGTCATATTCAAATTACCTCTGAATAAACTTTCGACCGTCAATTGTCATGTCCATATTTCCTCTGATATCGATTGTCGTCTATACTTAACATCCATACTTAAATTCTAAGTACGCCAGTGATGTTAAGTCCACAAAAACTGCCATGTCCATATTACCTCTGAGCAGATGTGTACCTCCATCTCCAAAGGAGTCACGTTCAAGAGACGAACGCAGCCTGCCCTAAAGATGAGTTCCCTCTTCCCATCACGGACATCAAGATTGACAACACCTGCGGATTTGAACGCATGTCTTTCATGGACGGGTTCTCAGGATACAATCAAATCAAGATGCATCCTGAAGACGAGAAGCACACTGCCTTCCGGACACCATTGGGGGTATATTGCTATACGGTCATGCCCTTCGGATTGAAGAACGCCGGGGCTACATACCAATGGGCTATGAGTAACATATTCTATGAGCATTTAAGCAAAATAGTGGAATGTTACGTGGACGACATAGCCGTCAAGAGCCGCCTCGAAGGTGATCATATTCAAGACTTGAGGACGGTATTCGAGTTAATGCGCCAACATCAACTCAAGATGAACCCTACGAAGTCCTTTCTGGGTGTATCTAGTGGCAAATTCCTGGGATTTGTCATTACCGCCAAAGGCGTCCAAGTGGACCCTGACAAAGTCCGGGCAATCGTAGAAATGCGATCGCCCCGTAATCTGAGGGAACACAGGGGATTTCAAGGACATCTGGCTTATATTCGGTGATTCATATCCAACCTCTCGGGGAGATGTCAGCCCTTTTCTCATCTCATGAAGAAAGGTGTATCCTTCGTATGGGACGAAACCTGTCAGCAAGCGTTCGGAGATGTCAAGCGCTACCTCACCAGTCCGCTAGTTCTGGTGCCTCCTGTCATGGAAAGACCATTCTTGCTGTACGTTCGAGCGATGGATCATTCGCTAGGAGCTCTTCTCGCACAGAAGAACGACATGGGTCATGAACAGGCTATCTACTACCTCAGCAGGATGATGGTCGGAGCCGAACATCGGTACAACCCAGTAGAGAAAGAATGCTTGGCTCTGATGTTCGCTATCCAGAAGACACGACACTATGTCGCCGGCCAGACTATCCATATTATCTCCAGGATCAACCCTCTCCGTGTACTGATGAGCAAGCCCAGTGCTCTTAATTCCCGACTCACGACTTGGGCGATGCTGTTAACACCATATGACATGGTGTACGTACCGCAGAAGTCCATCAAGGGCCAAGCGCTGGCTGACTTTCTAGCTGCTCATCCGATCCCGGAGGCCTCCAAATTATACGAGGACATTCCCGATGAAGTTGCAGAATGTAATTCCGTAATAGAAACTGACGCATGGCAACTATTCTTCGATGGTGCCTCCAGAACCGGTCCTAGGGGAAACGTCGTTTCAGGAGTAGGAGTCGTCCTGGTCACTCCTGATAAACTCGTCATCTATCGAGCATATTCTCTTAGTGATCCATGCTCCAACAATGTGGCAGAGTACAATGCTCTACTAATCGGGCTCCAAGTCGCTAAAGAGCTGGGAGTCGAGTCCCTGGAAGCTTTTGGTGATTCTCTGCTTATCGTCAATCAAGTCAGGGGAATATATGAAGTCCGGAATCCAGACCTCATCCCCTATCACTGAGCAACGGTCGAGATAGCCATGACATTCAAAGGGTTCTTCCTAGAGCATGTACCTCGATCTCAGAATCTGGAAGCTGATGCCCTAGCCAGTCTAGCTGTAGATTTAGCCACTCCTATAAGAAGGCAGGATTCGGTAATCCTTCTTAACAGAAATTTATTCTGTGTGAAGAACAACTTTCACATAGAACGCAGCTACGCTGTGAACACAGATCCTCCTAGAAGAGACTGGAGAAGTCCCTTCATAGATTTCGTCGCATACAGAATCTTGCCGGAGGACCCCAAAGAAGCAGTATCCGTCAAAAGACGATCATTACGCTTCTACTACGATGCATCTTCACAATGCCTATATCGTCGGACCTACGACGGACTACTATTGAGATGTCTCTCTAACGACGAAGCACAGCAGATTATCCGTGAAGCTCACGACGGCGTATGCGGAGCACATCAGCCCGGTCCTAAGCTACAGGATCGCATCAGGAGAATGGGCTATTACTGGCCTACTATGATCGCAGATGCAATACGGTATGCAAGACAATGCAGAGCCTGTCAGGTTCATGCAGACTTCATACATCAATCGTCTGAATATCTACATCCTACGGTCGTATCCTGGCCTTTCGAAGCATGGGGTATGGAAATCATCGGTCCTATCCACCCGTCTTCTTCCAGGGTCACCGGTTTTTACTGGCCATCACGAATTACTTTTCCAAATGGGCAGAGGCGATCCCTCTTGCTGAGGTGAAGGCGTCTAATGTGATCAGCTTCATCAAGCATCACGTCATTTATCGCTTCGGGGTACCCCGGAGGATAATTTACGACAATGGGCCTCAGTTCATCAGCCAAGCGTTTCATCGATTTTGTGATAAAAATCGGATACACAATATCGCCTCTACGGCATATTATCCAGCTGCTAATGATTTGGCGGAAGCTTTCAACAAAACCATTATCAAACTCTTGAAGAAATTCGTCTCTTCAAACAAGAGAGATTGGAATGAGAAGCTGGGCGAATGTCTCTGGGCATACTGCACAATGGTACGAACACTGACAGGTTGCACCCCATTCTCGCTGGTCTACGGGAGCGAAGCAGTTCTCTCCATTGAAATTCAGATCCCGTCACTCAGGATAGCCGTGAGTAATGAGCTGACTCGAGAAAAGAATGACCTGTTAAGGCTCCAAGAGCTAGAAGGATTAGACGAGAAACGCCTCCAAGCTCAACAACGCATCGCGCTCTACCAAGCGCGCATTTCCAAAGCTTTCAATCATAAAGTAAAGGAAAGAGTGTTCAAAGTCGGCGAGCTAGTTCTAGCCGTAAGAAGGCCGATGATTCTTACTCACAGAAGTAAAGGAAAATTCTAGCCCAAGTGGGAAGGCCCTTATGTGATCGAGACAATGTTCTCAAACGGCACCTACAGGATAGCCCAGCCCAATGGAGACCTGTTAATGGCTCCTATCAACGGCAAATTCCTGAAAAGGTACTATGCTTAATCTCCCCTGCTCGAGTGGAATATAGCGAGGATCTCAATTCTGACAAAACTACTCCCAAAATGAAACTAGTTGGATCATATCCTATCATATCTGTATGACCTCTGAATAGATATATCCAGCTAAAAAGTTTATCGAGAGTCTATCATGTCTATACTACCTCTGATATCACTCTCGCCTAAAAAACTGTCATTTATATTCCGAAATGATGGGTCCACAAAAGTCAGAAAAGAGTCACTTTTATTTATTCCCGATAAGAGCAGAATTACATCTGGGAAAGCAAAAAGAGAAAGGATACATCATGATGGGAGAGCGGTCAGATCGCGAATCAGCCGCTCCAGTGCAGCTATCTTCTCATTCCTGGAAACCAAGGCATCGGCGCGAGCCCACTCCAGCCGTGCCTCGGGATTGTTCGTAAGGGTCAGCTCTGCCCTTGCCCGAAGAGAGCCCGCACGGGCAGCTTCTGCACGCTCCAAATCACGTCGCGCTGCGCTCAGTCGACCAGTCGCTACATCTAGACCTGCCAACGACTTAGAAGCCCACTCCTCTGCCAGAGCGAGTTTTTTCTTCAGCTTGCGGGCCCTCGCTGCGTTCCCTTCGTGCTCGGATCGGAGCTTCGTCTCAAGAGCGAGAGCCTCTTCCACGACAGCTTTTCTTTTATCCATCTCCAGCTTATGTGTTTTGATGGAGTTGTCTAGGCTTTCCGGTTGTGTAGAAAGCCTGGCAGTCATGAGGTCGTATCTGGCCTGGACCTCAGCATCAAAGCTGCCCCGAGTCAGCTGCAATTATTCATTAATGGGTTGCTCTAAACCATTAACCACCGCCTCCAGGGCGTCAGCTACCCCAGGATCGCCGAAATCCTTGACAGCCCCGATCAAAAACTGAGAAGTCTTCTTCAAGCGCTCGAAGTCTAGACTCTTCGCCTACACCATTGATATCATTGTTTTCAAACCGGTGTAAAAGAGGCTCGTATGTTGCTCGGTCAGTGCAACTAGATCCGATTGAACGCCAGGAGTGGCCGCGATATCAGCAAGTCTCCCGCCAGGAATGACTGCAGACGAGGTGGCCACAGCCGCCGCCTCGACGGGTGGTGCAACGACGACGGTCAAAGTCATCGGCATACTCACGAGAGGCGAGGTCACGATGACAGGTTCGTCCTTCTCTCGAAATGACAAAACCACTCCAGGCGAGCTGGCCCCCGAAGGTATTTCCTCCTCGAAGTCGAAAGCCTCTGTATCATCGCCAGGAGCCGGAGCAGAGCCAGAATGTGCTTCAACGCTGTACTCCCCATGGACGCCATCCCCTGAGAAGAGGACAAGAAAGTTAATATTAATATAATGGTAATCTTTCTAAAAGGAGACATAAAGACGACATTTACCCGGAGCCAACGGTATATATGGCGCATCTGTAGCCGATGTAGCTAAACCACGCCTTAATGATGCAATACGAACTATCATACCTGGAGAAGGAGGTGGGCCGACCAACATCGCCAGGAGTTCTGCCAAGCCTTCGCTAAGACGCGATCGAGGCTCGTCAGCTGGAATCTCGCTAGGCGTGTTCGTCGACACAGCGGGAGTTTTATCCGTTGCTGGTCTAGGGAAAGATTCTCCCATCTGCCTCGGCCACGCAGGCAATCTCGTTCCACTACCTGGAGGAGTAGCAACGACAGCTACCTCTAGCGAAGATTCTCCGGCGCCGCCAGCCGGAACAGTAGAAGGTCCCTCTTTAAAAGGCGAGGAACCTCCAGCCAAAGAATCATCCCTGATATGGGGAGATGCAGGCTCACTCCCAGGAGCCTTAATACCAAGAATGCGGAGAGGACGAGCAACCGTCTCCTTCCTCCTCTTACGAAAAGAAGCTTCTTTCGGAGCAGAAGCCCGTCGCTTCCCAGAAGAGACTACCAAATCCCCCGCAGGCGGAGGCACTTCACACCTCGGCACCGACACCAGAGGCTCATTCGGAGTGCCAGACTCCTCACCCTCGTCAGAAGAAACCGAGGGGACTTCAACTCTTCCCCCAGGCTTGGGAGAAGGCACCCTGAAGCTTCCACGAATGTCAAAATCGCGATGGACGGTATTAATCGCCACATAGAACTGGGCGTAAGAATGGAGAATGCGGAGCTCCGTGGAGGTTGTAACGACCGGCACAATGAAGATTGCTCCCGTGCAACCCATGATAAAATATCGCCACCCTCTGGCTCCATCAATGAGTCCGCCCCTGGACCTGAAGCTGGTGACGGCATTGCCCACGTGCAATTTATTGTACCCGAACTGCCTGGCGAACCGACTAGGCAAGTAGGGCTCGAAGAAGCAATGGTCTTCGCTCCTGTACAACAGATGGGAGGGTCTAATGCAGACCAACCAATTGAAAGCTTCCGGAGAAAGATCGGTCTTCTCTCCATCTGAATCCTCAAGCCTCATTCCTGATTGATTGCGATGTACAGGAGGGGGAGTACAGAGGAGCTTCCAGCCGTGACTGAGGTTCAACACCAGTCGACAGTCCAAAGTTGTGTTCATATTCTAGGGAGAGTCCTTGTAGTTTAGCAAGAAGTTACCCCCCGAGCTACTACCAGAGCCGGGAGACATCACCCGGGAATTGTGGAGAATTAACCATCCCATCAAGTACAGGTATGGTAATTCCACCCGGGGAAAACTCTCACGCCGAGCTTCATCGACGAGCAACCCCTCAGTCATGGCTCTCAAGCCAGCCTGTATATGGCACACCATGGCAGGAAGCAAGCCCAGTCTTGCCCCGAACACCAGACGCACTGTCGGCCATAGGATGTTCCGGTGAATGCGGTCCGCGGATGCAGTACCGGGCACTACTACTCGACGCAGCCATATCGAGAGGAAACCGGCCAGCTGGGCTTCCTTAGACAGAGGCCTGCGGCAACGCCTCAAGTAACTTTAGGCCTTAGTGCCTTCGGGATACTTTCCTACCCCCTCAACGAGAATCTGATCTGGAGCCTTAGCACCTTCCATAAGATCCTCGACGACTTGGGCACTGAGCACGCCCAAACAGTTCACGGGCTCATTCTTGCCCCCCGAGACTTTCTCCGACTTGGCGGCCCTGGCTCGGTGGAAGAAAAGGTAGGACATCCACTTGGTGGTGTGAGTCAAATCAGAAGGCTCGTTATAAAAAGCGGTGCACGCGAAGTATTGACACATCAGCTCCTGATACACTTCCGTCACCCGAGGGTCCAAGTCCCCCAACTCCCGGTTGGTGGGAACATACTCTTCATATGGGGTATCCCCCATCGGTAGTCTCGAGACCATTGCCATCTCATGGAGGGCCAATCCCAACTCCCCCCGTGGAGTGGCAAAAGTCCCGGTGAGCGAAATATATCGCTCCATCAGTGCCAAGAACAAGTTAGGGTTGGGAGGCAACCCAACACTAGTCGTACTCACAGCGGCATACAGTCCAATGTCCTCCAGTTCTCTCCGAAAGTGCTTCAAAGCCCAGTCAACTAGGCAAGTCCATCGGAGGTTTGTTGGGGTGATCCACCCATTGCACCGAGGATTCTCTTTGGGGTATACCCCACCTCGTCCCATGAAGTCGTTGTAGAAGGTCGACAATTGGACCGGCTGGATCACTGAGCTGTCTTCACTCGGGACACTACCCGGGCACAGTCCCCTGAACAGCATCACAACGTCGGAAGGGCGGCTGACAAACGACCCCTGGTCAGCCCCTTTCAGATGAAAGATCTTCCCCGACATACCGTGAAGATCGGGAGTCAACGTCCACGACATCCTCCTGGGATGCGTCGCATGGAAGAAAGCCGAGATGGGATAATCCCTCGGCATCGTTGGCAGATACAAAACCAAATTCCCGGCAGGAAAAACCCAGGGTTCCCTCTTGGGCTTCGTCTGGGACTGTTGATCAATCATGTCCCCAAAGATGAAAGCCGGCTTTATGTACTGCTCCCCGTCTACGTATGTCAGGGGCTCATGTTCAGCACCGTCCGCTCGCCCTGAGCCGATATCAAAAACTTCCTTCCCTCAGGATACTGGGGTCCGGAGATAGGAAATGCCACGTGGGACAGATCCTCCAGATAGTTCGAGTGCAGCATCCCGGCAGCGGAACCCATCACCTCGGCCAGTGGAGACTCACCCAAATCAACTGCAAAAGTGCAAGGAAAATATGTCATTACAAATCTTGCACAAACATACAGACCAAAGAAACGACAGTCTGTGCTCTACGCCAAGATTGTACAAATTTGGTCATTTTACGCCGGAAGTCCCCTCCAAAAGCATAAAACTCAAATTTTACGATATACGCTAATTTTCGGTAGCCAGAGCTTTTACGCTCGGAACTACGAAAATATGGAGTTTTTACGCTGGCACATTAGAAATGTGGGCGTAAAAGATGAAAATGCCTCCGTGCATCACCTTCCTCAAAGAGGCTATCAGCACAGAAGACGACCTAGCGCGGTCACTTTCAACGTGTGCGAAGAATTTTTTGTCTTTTTTTGTCATCCCAAAAGGCTCTACCTCTAAGACCGGGTGCGCTGCTCGTTGGCGGGATACTTCGCTCAGAAGGAAGTTCACCTTGCCCGACCGAAGACTCTCTCGCTGGGGCAGAAGAATGAGAAGAAGAACCTGTACTCTTTTCCTTAGTGGAGGGGGTTTGTTTCGGCGCCATTTCTGAAAACTCGAAGTGCTCGGAGAAGGAACGAAGAAAAACTCGAACAGTCAAAAGCTCTCTTTCGCAGAAGACAGATAAAAAGTTTTTTCTCTCAAAGGCTTGGGATATATATAGAGTTCGAGTCGACTCCTCGAATCCTCGGACAGACTCCTCGAGACCCTAACCAAATCTTGCAATTAATAGGTGGTTATGATTGGATGCTACGTCAGCCCACTACTCTCAAAAGACGGACAGTCAGCAAAATTTGAAAAGTTTTTCGTGCAAGATGGTTCATCGGTTTCTACGCTAAAGGAGCTTTCTACGCTCGACGGCAACAGATCTACGGTTTTACGCTCGCAAGCTATAATTCTATGGTTTTACGCCCGGATGCCTTTGTGCTCGGTAGCTTTTATGCTCGAGAGGCTACAAACTTATGACTTTTCGCTCAGCAGATATCAAATCGATGATCTCACGCTCGGTGGCGCTCAGTTTACGCTCAGAAGCAACAGATCCGCAAACTTCACGCTCGGAGAAATTTTCTTTTCAGGAGCTACAGATCTACAGTTCTACGCTAAAGGAGCTTTCTACGCTCGACAGCTACGAATCTACGACTTTACATTCGACAGCTATAAGTCTATGGTTTTACGCCCGGATGCCTTTGTGCTCGGTAGCTTTTATGCTCGAGAGGCTACAAACCTACGACTTCACGCTCAGGAACCACAAGTCTATGATTTCATGCTCGATGGTGTTCTACGCTCACAGGCTACAGATCTACAGTTCTACGCTAAAGGAGCTTTCTACGCTCGATAGCTACGAATCTACGGCTTTACGTTCGACAGCTATAAGTCTATGGTTTACGCCCGGATGCCTTTGTGCTCGGTAGCTTTTATGCTCGAGAGGCTACAAACCTACGACTTCACGCTCAGGAACCACAAGTCTACGATTTTACGCTCGATGGTATTTTACGCCGAGAGGCTACAGACTGATGATTTCATGCTCCACGACTTTCCGCATATCTGAATAGTCCCCAAAGCGGTCAATTGCAAAGAGTTCACACAGAAGATACTCGTTCTTGACCCCAAAGCACCCGAAACATACAGAGTTCAAACATTGAGAAATTACTCTTCTTGTGTCCAAAATTGGAGGTTCATCCAGACTCCAGTCTGGACATCTCGTCTATCAAGATGGCAAACTCAGTTTGACAGACAAATCCTCGACCATGTTCCAAGGTAGTTTCGAGAGGTCGTTCTTGAAGACGAAGTCTGAACAAAAGTTCTGTTCATCAGAGGCAACAGTTCAGAGCTCTACGCGGTCCCTCAATCCTAGCAACAGGACAGTTCTAAATGTTCAAAATGCTTAAGCAGCGTTCTACGGACTATTCGTTATGCGTAAAGGACAGGGCCTAATACTCTTTCTATCAGAGTCGGCATAAAGAATCAGACGTGTCGAAGCTACACATATTCAGACTTCACAGTAACATATGGCAAGATGATCATATAAAGAAGAAGATGATTTTATTAAAAATCAAAATCATGATTACATATGAGGGAAATCCAATCTACAAGGGTTTTTTCTCTATTTTTCATGATTACATCTGAGGGAAACTCCGTCTACAAAGGAGATCCACCCTCGTCATCTGAAGATCGCCCAGAATCTGTTCTGACAGGTTCTCGCATTGGTGGAGATCTTCCTCTTCTTCGAAGATAGTTCATCGACTACCACAGTCATGAACAAGAAGATCCTCCATACGCCATGGCCGATCCAGTTGAGGCTTCTTTAACCCAACTCGATCGAGGATGACAGATTATAGTTTGTCTAATCTCGTCTGCGGGGGTCTCAGGAGAAAATATACAGCTTGCCAGCCGTATGGTGAAATATGATCCTTCCCTTCTCCCGAAAGAACCACCATACAAAGTTGCTGATCATCCCGAGCAAGGGAGGCTAAGATATCCTTCCATGATCCATCGTTGCAGTGGACACTTGCTCGAAGATGCCGTCTTTTTTGGCTCCCTACATGCTGGAAGAACATGATCTCCTTCTTCCTCAGGTCGACCCGACGAACTCTGGCGATCATCTCTGTATGGTGATGGGAATGTGGGGAGAACAGGTTAACCCCCCCAGCCTTTTTATAGGCGAAAGAGATCACAGCGGTCCCTAATAAATCTGCCATAAAGTCTGCATCGACCGTTTCAACGCTCCATTCAGAAACGTTTCGAGTTACGAGGGGCCGTTCATGCTTCATTCAAAGCGTTTCAAATTCCGATGATTTTAAAAGCTTTGAAGGGGGTCTTGTAGAAGCATAAAAAATACGCTGGGAGGAGCTACGCAGCATACTGATGCAGAACAACATAAACAGAGGCCTTCAGAGCCATCAAGCGTACAAGAAGAGCTTTCTCCGCTAAACATAACGTGAAGTACAAGCTCAAAGAACCATCCGCGTAAGTGCAGTACGTCCAGGCCGCTTCAGCGTAAACAGGGTTCTTCATCGCCTCCATGGCGTAAAACTCAGCCGCTCTCAAAGCAGCATTAAAGCGTACGAGGAACGCTTCATCTTCCCCGAAATGAACCTGCAAGTCTCGCAGTGAACCTGACTTCTGACTCCTGACAAAAAGTGCTACACGGCTACCCAGACGACGGCTGAAAACGATGGTAGACCCCTCGGGACGTGCACCACAGTATGATGGCGGATCTCTGTATTTAATGCAGAGAATTTGGTTAAAATATCACCGAACTGTCGTTTACTGACGTCCCCTCAGCATAAACTGCTCTTTCGCGTACAAGGGGATACGCTGCGTTGTTTTACAAAGGCAAACATGAGCTGTTTTACGCTCCGCAGTAGACAAACAGCCTGCCACGTCAAAAGCTGCACTTCGTATGTGGCTCGAGGCACGTCTCTACGTCTAATTGCACAGAGCGGTGACAGTTTCTTTCAAGGCACGTCTCTGCGATGGATGCACAAAAGGGCTGCAGACCTTCAAAACACGCCTCCGTATTTAATGCACAAGATGGTGGCAAATCTCTGCAAGAGATTTGATTATATCTTCAAAAACCGTAATTCCGGCTAAGACGTCCACATCAGCACTCTGGCATGGTACGTAGCGGCTTCTATGCCCATTCAGGATCTGTGCTCACTCGGCTTCTACGCCCACTCAGTCTCTACGACCACTCGGCTTCAACGCCTACTCGGCTTCTATGCCTATTCGGCTTCTACGCCTACTCGACTTCTATGCCTATTTGGCTTCTACGCCAGGGTGACAGTCATTTGGCTTCTATGCCAACCTCTTCTACACGAGGGATACCTACCTATGTGGCTTCTACGTCGTGATCTTTGCAGCAGATATACGCATTTTGTCCCCTTAGTTGGACATGCGTCACATGCTCACTCAAAAGGTTATCTATACGCAGGCATTGGTTATTTTAACCGTTGTGTAAAAGGGTGCTGTACTTTCCACTCGATTTTTACACCGACGGAGTGGTCATTGTCACCAAAACTCTATAAATAGAGACCCCTATCAATGGGGAAAAAGGGGGGGAAAAACTTCAAACTTGAAGATCGAACAAGGTCGAAACTTTGAAAGAAGGATCGAACAAGGTTGAACTTCCAAGAAAGATCGAACCGGAGGTCAAGAGAGAGAGAGAGAAAGAGAGAGAGAGAGAGAGAGAGAGAGAGAGAGTCCGGAGCTCAGGCAAAGAGTAGGGATCGACGACTTTGGCATCGTGCATCCACCCTCCTTTGCAACCTTCGAAGCTGCTACCTGTCTTCCACGACACTTCTTCAACATCGTGTGGTCCAAGGGCTAAAGTGATCGACTGCAGATCAGACACCTATAGCAATTCATACCCAGATTAAATAAATTGTACTCCCACATCCTCGTATAGGATTAAATTGTACAAGTTTGTTTGTAAACCAAAGGGCACGGGTTTCGTATAAACCCCGTCATTGAAATAAACTTTCATTCTTTCGTTTAATACCACAAACACACACATATTAAGAATACAACAAGAATATAGACACACCACTAAGTTTAAAATATCTAGTGAACCCTAGAATTCCTTATCTTTAGATTGGTATACCATTACCCCTTGATGTATTAAGAAGACTTGAGAGTAGTATAGACACTACTAGAGATAGTTAAAAGTTTTACCATAATGTTTGACCATAGTATTGAGGAACCAATAGAGAACCAATATTGAACATTAGGACTGAACCTAACCTTCATAATTGGATAGTATTGGAGAACTATAAAACTTAGATCATTGTCTTATTATTAGTAGACAGCACCTTAGGAAGCCTAGAGGAATATAATTAACACTTTTTTCTTGATCATACCTGGAACATAGCAACTAGCATACCACTCCCCCTTAGAAAACCATGATGCTATCTAGAGCCCCTATTTTAATTTTATATGTTGTTCCTTTGCGACCTTAACGTTCACTAGTTGTGCGATGACTAAAAATTACGTTCTTCTTTTCTTCCTCTTTCAACTCGTGCCATCTGACACTTCTGATTATAGACCAAGTGATTTTATTCTATTTTAGGATATATATAGCTTGCTAGGATTTTGGTTGTTACTCTTAAAATTTTGAATTATATGATTTATAATTAGAACTTGAGAGTTTAAGTTATTATTGTAGATTATGACCTAATGATTACCCCTTAGTTTTAAGTCTCGTAACTTGTACCCCACCTCAATATAAGTTATATCCCTTTTTTCCTTGAGGCTAGTAACTCTTCTATCCTTACTATTGACACTTATTCTATAAGCACTATGACTATGGCTTAAGACGACCATGACCTATATAATGCAATAGGAGACCCTAATAAGTACCAAGATCTTTCCTCATATACCCTAATAAAGAGTTTCTATTTTATTTACATGTGCAAGATTATTTTGTAGGATCCTCTTAAGACTGTCACAATATTAGTTTAATTCTTTTAAGTTGGGTATTATGCCTCACAACCTAGTATCAAATAGTCCACTTGACCCATCAAGGTAGTGTAACTGAATGACATTAATTGCATGCTAGCAAAAGATGACAGTGTTTATTCAGACGATAGAATTTAGAGGTCCTTGCCCCTATTTGGTCGACTAGCGACTTAGATAAGGAGGTTGTATGATAACTGTAGGGATTGTAGAGTCTTTTATTATTGTTGCTTAGTTGTTTTTGTTTTGTGAACTTGAATTAATTTGTACCTCCTTTCATCATCATCTAGCGTACTTATATTTGCTGCACTACCTTGATTTATGCTGCTATTGTAGCCTAGTTTTGCAAGCTTACTCTTTTATCGAGCTTGATCATGAGATATGTATTATTGGGGACGCCTACTAATATATTGTCTAATCAGAATCAGTATATTACGGTCTGATCAACCATAGTGTGCTTGATTCGCCCTTCGCAATGATGCTTTACGGGAATTGAGATATATAGTTGACTAGTAGGCACCTGTACTTGCCCTCTAGATATGTCTGAGCGTATCGTATCTGCTACATAACTGTACTAATACGAGCATGTGAATAGGAATTACCAAAATAGGACTTCAATCCACAACTGCTTTGACAATTCCTATTTGAATTCTTTAAATGCCTTGATCCCGATACTTCTATTCTATTACCTCGCCCTTGAACTCTTTATTATTGATCTCCGTCTCCCCTTATTTCGGAAAGACGAAATCTCGTGCTTGGTATAAGTTTGATACACAGAGAGTACTAGATATACCCCATAGGCCGATCACATACTTGAGGATTATTCTTTCGTAATTAAGGACATATCATATATGATATAATCGGCGTTGAAGTTTTGAGGATTGAATGACATGAGTAAATAAATTAAGGAATATTTTTCTTAAAGTATATAGCCTTCTGTGATAGATAGGTAAATTCTAAGTTGGGTAGCAGTGCATTGGCAACTCGAGAGGAATTTCTTTTAGATTGTGATCGAGTAAGATTAGATTGGGAGAGGTTCAAGCCATTTTAATTTTGAGAATTTTAGAAGAATGACTAAGAAGATGAGGATTAATGAATTTTAAAAATCTTGATATTGAGGACCCAATATTTATACCTTAAGTACATAATTTAAAATTTTGAATATTGGAGGTAAAATCATCAATTTAAATTTGAAGGATAAATATATAATTTCAGACTTGAACAATGGTGGACTGCATTTAAATTATTATTTTTTTAGATGATTTAAATTAAGAATTAAAATTTGATGGTTGGACTACCTATTTGAAATATTGAGGATGTGAATGGAATTTAAAAAGTTGAAGAATACAAAAATTTATAAGTAAAAATAGGAATAATATTTGACTCGAATTACTTCTAGAGGAGATTATGATAGTTGGAGATCATGAGGTAAAATTTGATATGGATTATTTAAATCTTGAAGATATTATATGGATTCAATTTAAATTTGGATATTGATGATTTGAAAAAGTGAGAAGATATTACAATAGGTTGAATTTTGATTTGAACAATGATTATCTTAATTTTGAAATGATCGCGATAGATTTGAATAGATTTTGTTATTTAAATTTTTGGAAGAGATTGCGATTGACGTACCTTATGTACGAATATGATGGATTTAACAAATTATGCCTTATTTTAATTTCGAGGACGAAATTGTTTTAAGTTGGTTAGATTGTAAACTCCCTCACCCAAAATAGGTATTATGTGTATATTTTATATTATTATATTTATTATAGATGTTGAATTTATTTAGAGTATTCTCTTAGTTAATTAGAAAATAAATTTTTTTAGTATATTTACTTATATAAATATTTATTTAGAATTATTTTTAGGCTATTTTAGATTATTAGGATTTTTCCATAATTTTTAGTTAATTAAAAACTACCAACACTAATTTTCAAGGACTTTGAAGAATTTATTTTATATTCAAACTTAAATAAAAATATCCCAAACTTTTATTTTAGGTTCTAAATAATAAAATATATTTTCTAGAATTTTTTGAGAATTTTGGATTATTTTTAGCATTTACTTTGAGTTAATTATGAAAAACTGAATTAAAAACTAATTTCTGAAAAAGAAAACCCAAAAAGTAATTAATTCTGCCCAGTCAGCAAACAGGTGGCCCACCTGTCAGCCTCCCACAGCGAACAGTGCTGGGTCCGCCTGTCAGTGACCACGGGGTGGAGCCGAGCCGACCTCGAGCCGAGCCGAGTCAGAGTTCGACTCGGACTCAGCTGAGCCGAGCCGCGTCAGTTTCGGACCGTCCGATTTGGGCAGGGCAGCGTGGATGGCTGCCACATGGCGCTTTCCGAGCCGCGGCTGCACTCTCTCTCCTCTATATATATATAATATTTTAAGTTATTTTCTAGGGTTTTTCTTGAACCAATTTTTGGAGAATTGCCATCTAGGGTTTCTTCATGTTCTAGAAGTCATTGCGCATAGCTCCGGACTCCAAACGAGGCCTAGTTTTTTTTGTTAGAATGACATTTGAGGTTAGCTTTCTGATTATATAATTTTTTTTCGAAATTATTAGTATTAAATTATGGAAAATTCGTAGAGTACAACATGTCCGAAAATAGACGTGTTTTGATGTTTTCGCGATTTCGGGAGAACCAGGAATCAGAATCATGAACCGTTTAAAGTTTCGGAAAGATAATGTTGAGATCATTAACATATGTTTTTCTCAGAATTTAATTCGAAGTATTTATATACTTTTAATTCTGTAGAAATTCTATGTTAGAATTTAACCATCGGTGCACACTACAAAATTTGTATGTGCCATAATTCCCAAACGAATTTTAGTTCGGACGAGCCATAAATTCCAGCAAGTTTTTGACACTGAAACCTACAGGAAATCATGCATGAAAGTTGAGTTTGTGTCAGTTGACTTTTTGGTCAACAGATCGCCTCGATTTGCGTGCCTTGAGTCTCGAGTTGATAAAATTCAGTTTCTTTGGACAAAAATTTAGGAATTAACATAAAAATCAGAATAATAAGATGAAAATAGGATTTTAGAGTAATTATTCCAGAATTAAATAAATTAAAATAAATTATCTTTTGACGTGATAAATTTGTAAAACATAGGCTATTTGGACTGTGAGTTGGACTCTGATTCATACCAGCAGCAGGACCCCAGACGAGTACATTCTCTGATAGTGTTCCAGTAGGATGTAGTATTTAGCCACCACGGTTAGTTTACATCAGACCCTGAGTCGGAGAACCCAACGCGCGTTCGTACATTTACATGTACGCAAATATTATTCAGTTTGGTATATATATTTATGTACGTAATTACTATATGGATTCCAATAATTATGTAAATAAATTGCTAGTTATATTATTATATATGTATGAATATATATATGTAAGTAAATACAAATTGATAATTATGACTAAATATTCAGACTATACGACCCTAGGACACCGTGGACTATCCCATACTTACCTTGACCATGTTGACCCTAAGAACTTGTGAATTTGTCCACCTTGCGTACATTAACGTATTGGCATAGACACCTGTCAATTGACTGACTAATTTCGTACAGTACTTGAAGATGCGACACCCGCGTAATTCAACGCGTAATTGACCGTGTTAGATGACTAGTGTTACCCCTAGTATACCCCATGAGTCCAGTGTAAATATGGTTGTGTATGTGCTAGTGTAAAGACTAATGATTCTATTGTATTATATTTATGTGTACATAGGATATTGGATTTGTTCTGCGCGATTTCTGGAGCAGATTATTGGTACATTACAGCTTTTTTGCCATGCAAGTATACCTTGCCCTTGTACTGTTATTCATATTCCATATATTGCATGCATCCTTATTTTCTATCTTTAGTTCATATATTTTAACTGTTATATAAAATACGCGTGACGGTATCGTCGTGATATATTTTTATTTATGTATTGCATTGACCTTGTTCATGAGACTACCCCCTTATCATGTAGCATCATTAAGTTCATAGGTCGTGACACAGTTGTTACACGAGTTGTGAGTCTCATATAGATCACGGACTGGCGTGCAGGGTTGGCCTCCTGTACGTGTGGGCCGTGCGTTAGGAATAACTACTGTTAGAAACTTTGCATGCTAGTAGACTTAGCAGTTATTAGAGCTCTAGGGACATAGCCTATTGTAGTATGGTGGTCCCATCCTTGTCCTCGTTTGGTTGCAGGATTGGGCTAAGGTACTAAAAATAGGATATGAACCAAATCGTGTCATGGATGTGACATGCTTAGAGCATGGGGTGGGGAGAACAACAAGTACCGCATTTGAGCTCCTTTACACTTTTCCTTTTGTAACCCGGAAGCTCTGCTGGAGATACGGGCGATGATGACCCCTTTACTACTTGGCGGGCCTCTGCCGTTCAAATGAAGACATGCCTTTGAGGCCCCTGGTTCTCCGAGAGAGTCATGCCAATCCTAGTTCTCAGCCAGATAGCTCACTTGTTAGAAAGTTGTTCTCAAACTGCATTCATATAGATGGTTAGGCGACCCATTGGATATTTATTTCAGTACTTTATTGGCATATGTTTAAGTATTTTGTTATGTCCCTCTGAGGACCTGGTCCGCTGCCAGGTGTACCTGTTCTTGAATATTTGCAGGAGCACAGATTTGGATGGTTATAGATGCTTCGAGGATGTCTTCTCTTCGAGCCGGTGATTGTTAGCTGGTATTCTCATATTATGTTGATTGTGTTGTACTCATATTGTATTTGCTCTCATATTCGAGTTGGTAGTAGATTTGTTTCCATCCAACTATCATCCTTAGATACTTATGTTGAGATCTAGTTATATAGATGCTGGTTATTCATTTATATTGATTTTTTTGGATGAGATTTAGATTATACTCTATGACTTGTGACATATGTTATACCACTGTGGATTTGATATTCATATTACAGCGTACGTATGGGTTTGGTTTCCATATATTGGAGTTGCCATATCCATGCGGCTGGCATGCTTACGTGTCCTAGTCCTACGTATTTTTGGGACTGGGGCGTGACAAGTGCTAGATAGATATGTGATCATATCCCTTAGACATTGTCTAGATATTGTTAGTGTTAATCAAATATCTCATATATGATTAGCCTGGCCAGTAGCTATTATACAAGTTCTCAAGTCGATCACATATCGAAACTAGTATTTTAAAATACATAGTTTGTTATAATTCTTTCTTGTCGACTTCATACTTATTGAGTTATATCTTACCTGCTCTATCTACTTACTTCTCATTTCCTCTATACTACACAGTCATTGTTTACCTATTCCTCATATTCCCACTACCATGATATGTTGACAGTTCTACCTCGTTCATCATGTATTACACTCACTATTACTGTTTTATAGTCTTTATCGTTTAATTGGAAATGCTATTGGGGTTGTGCTCATTCCATCCTGACTGGATAACATTTTTAGGTGTTGATTTGGAGGACCGGTGTCCTACTTATTACGGACCCTAGGAGGGTGTAGCAGTTGATTTGGACCCTGTAGCTCATGAGTAGTTTGGAGTGCTTGCCAGAAGGACTAGGCGGAGTACTTTGTTATCTTAGTTCCTTTATTAGTACTCCGGGTATTATTTTAGACTTGGGATGTTATATTGGATTTAGACTTAATGTTTTAGTTGTTTAGACTTATAGCTTATGACTTGGATTTTCTTTCTTCTTTAGCATATGATTGATAATTTTTTATTGTTATATCATTATCTTTGTATAGAATTGGATATTATAGTGTGATATTGATAGTTAGATATTGATGACCTAGAAAGTATTTTATCGTAATGTTGCGGCGTAGGATGGACGTACTCACGTACGTGACACATAATTTCTTTATTTAAATAATTATAATATTTAATATATTATTTTTAGATATTTATATCACCTAAAGAAGAAGGTGGGCAACAAGACTCATATAGAAGCTTCGATATGCAAAGCATATGTCATTAAGGAGGTTTCAAACTTCTGCTTATCTACTTCGATAATCATGTTAGAATAAATCATCAGAAAAGGGCCCTAGGAATGATGGATGTGGGGTTGATGCACCTAATAGTGGAATCCTCACTATCTTCAATGTGGGGGCCAAGTCTACAAGTGATACTAAAGTACAATAGTTGAAAGATGATGAGTTTGAAGTTGCTCATCGGTATGTTTTATTAGATAGTGGTATAAAATAGATGCAAATACTGATAAGTAAGTGACACAACTTTGCTAGCTATTTTAACTTTATGAGTATCATCACACCGTTATTCTTAGTATCATCACACTATTATTATTTTTATCACACTATTGTTTATGAGTATCACCATACCATTATTATTAGTATCATCACACTATTATTTATTTATTTTATCATATAATTACTTATTATCTTACAGATCTACTTATGACGGGACGACGAGGTCTGCAATGAGGATCTTCATCCTGACCTCCCCAGACACTCCAGAGCCATATCACATAAGAGTTAGCTAGATGACATCACGATGTCCGATGATGGTTTGTCCCTTCTTCCTACTCGTTCATCAGTAGCGGAGCTACTCTATCTTCTGGTATTACTACATCATCTATTCTTGCTACTATTCCTACTGCAACTACTACTACTACTACACATGTTACTACACGTGTTGGTCCTACTGGGGCAAATTAATATCCATACTTGTTGCTAGACAATGGCGTATATGTCCGTTATCAAGGTTTTCCAGATCCTCCTACTCTGCCAAAGCGGCCTACTAGTGAGATACATCCTGAGCTATCGACCGATAGAGCAATGTAAGTAAATAATTTTCTTTTATAATTATTTTATACATTTATTCATGTTTTTTGGATTCTAATTGTACATTGTTTAGACCGATAAAGTGATGTAAGTAAATAATTTTATTTTATTATCAATTTATACATTTATTTATTATTTTTATTCTAATTGTACATTGTTTACTTATTTTCAGTTCTTTTCACTCAGGGCTGGCAATGAGCTGCGAGATATCATGCGAGACCAATTTCATAGTCCTTATCGGAACTTCAGGTCAATTTCAAAGGAAAATATATGGATTTGGCTTGAGATTCTAGGGGTATGTATATGATTATTATTTAGAATAATAATATTTTATTATATTACTAAAATAGTTTCTTATATTGGATTTTTTTTATTTGTAAAGGAGCTGCTGGTTACCAGATTACAGAGATGTCGCGTGTCGCCAACAAAAGGATATTGGACATGATAAACGAACAAAAGGTGCTAGCTATACTTATTGAAGATTGGCACAAGGAGTGACTAAAGGAGAAATTTTGGGAGGAGATGGACACTCCAAAGGCCCGGTCAGAGAAGGTGAAGGTGGCCTGTGCTAAGGTTGATCTCCACACAGGTGGATCAATCCCATGCTCTGAGCATTATCTACATATTGTGGGTATTCTTATTTATTTTATGTGTATTTTTACATTATCATAATTTAGTTATTATTTACTTAATTAGTACAATATGAGAAGGCCACCAGGATAAACAGAGACCGGAACACTGTTGACTTTTCTAGAATTTTTGAGCGGAAGCACAAACGGAAGAAGGATAGGAAGCTCGTAGATGACCGGACAACCAAGGGATATGTTATTTATTTTTTAAAATTTTGTCAAGTTAATATTATTATATATTTTTAATAATTTTTCTTTATAAAAATCCTAATTCCTAATTATGATTCTAATCTAGATAATAATCGTGAACCTATTTATTTATATAAATATAAAAGACATATGCGACATTGGAGAGTTAGACTGGCGAGAGGGGGCTGGGGGGTTGAGACTAGTCATCCAGGTACGTCAACTAGGAGGAACGATCTGTGGATACAAGCTGTCGGGAGAGAAAAATGTGACATCTTGCACAGTACTTGATCGTTGGCATCCAAGCCATTGATTTACTAAAGAGCTCCTCTTCCAACTCCACTTACATCATTAGAGCCTGGTGCCTCCGGTGATCTTTCTGGCCATCTTAATATGTAGCAGGTCACCACGATGATGTACGACTTACATAGATAGTAGAGAGAGATGATATAGGCTTGTGATGCTCCACCACCGGCGAATTGCTTCTACCATTGGTCCGACTCCTGCTTCTGCTCTAGCTCCTCTGGTTCCTTCTTCTACTCTAACTCTTACTCCTACTCCGACTGCTATCATTCTTGAGGATATCCTACAGGTCGTGGATTCAGTTATAATATAGTTGATTCATATTCGACAGCCGACGCCACCACCCCCACCTACGAGTTGATATATTTTGAGAGTTGTTTTGGATATTTATACTATTGTGTATTTGGGATGTTTGTATATATGACTCTTGTACTATTATGAATGTTGGTTAGTTGAACTCTTACAGTATTATGGATATATATTAGATTTCTTGGTCAATATATATATATATATATATATACACACACACACACACACACACACACACATGAGGGATCAGATTTACCCCCTCTTTGTCCACCCCCATTATCATCCTTATCTTATCCGTTGGATCAGATTTAAAGAAAAGCTTAGATTAAATCTATATAAAAATATAAGAAAAAAAAACAAAATTACTTTCCTCTCATTTTTACAACCAACAATATCCCAAATCCAATTAGCATATCACCCACCACCACGTTGGTGCATGGCTCGTCGACATAATTACCGTCCATTCCTCGAATATTAGGGACGGAGTGTCATACCGCAGTCCCAAAATATGCCAAACTAGGCCACGTGGCAATGGCCAGCTACATATCAAGTGGATTCCAGTCTAACTCAAATACGTATAAGCTGTTCCATGAGGGTCACTATCTAGATAACATAATAAAGAACTCTAAGTCTCAATCCACAAGAATATAAATAAAAGAAAGGACAACATGTATCATGGTGTTCACCCTAAACAATACTTGTCCGAATAGACTCGAAAGAAATAACGTGAGCCTACAAATACTAGGCTACATCATCAGAAATAAGAAATAAGATTATAATGGATGAACAATAAAATATATGATACAAATATCTAATAACAAAACATGTATATCGAGATTATACTCATCAGCAGCTCCAAAAAAACGAAACTGCAATCAACCCTACAATCTGGTAGGGAACAAGATCCTCCGAGGGACATAACAAAATACAAAAAAAATATGTCACTAATAAAATGAAGGTAATATAATAAATAATGGTGTACCAAGCTGTGTAAATGCAATAAGAACTATGTTCGACGCATAAGCTGTAGGCTAATGGGATCGACTTAATTCCCTAGAGAAAATAGAGGCCTATATATAGCATAGCATCGTGGACACCAGAGGCCATCTCTCTCTCTTATAATCATAAATCCATGGTCATCTTACCTGGTACTTCGGCGAAGACGACATGTTACAAAGGAAAGTGTAAACATAGCCCATACATGTAAACACCCAGATTTTTCAGAAATTAAAAATAAAATTTTTGGATTTTTTTTGTAATTTTTAACTAATTAAAATAAATGTTTTCTGGTATTAAATAAATTTTGTAATTTTATAAATATTAAAATATTATGAAAGTAATATTTTTGGGTATAAAATATATCTTAGACATAGTATAATTTTTCTGGAATTTATTGGACCAAAAATTTATTTTTAAAGACCTAAAAATAATATTTTTAATTAAACCAAAATGAACCGGGTTAAACCCATTCTGAACCGACCCAAACCGGTTTAAATAAACCAACCCCAAGCGGGTCAGATCCGGACCCGTTAACTTGACCAGACCTGCTAAGACCAGACCCGCATCCAAAACCCATTCCTTGTGTAACCCTTCTCTCCGCCCGCTCGTCTCCCTAACGGTCGACCGTCGCGTCGCTCCGCCTTCTGCAACTGCCGCGACGCCTCCGCTAGCCCTCCCACTGTTCAGCCGACGGTCCATCTACCCCAACCACCAGGGCAACCCTATTTAAACCCCGTCCCTTCACCACCGTCAACCACCAGCCACCGCCACGACCCGAGTTCTCCGGCCGATCTCGACCAAGCCGACCCACCGCTGCCACCGCCATCAACGGTCTCCGCCTCTGCCGCTTCTGCCACTTCAGTCGACGGCCAACCCCCGAGCTTGAACCCCTCAAAGCTGTCTACTCCACCACCGTCGAGCCCCTGCCTCCGCACCGCCGCTTCCTCGGCGACCCTCCGGCCGACCCCGACCTCGCCGACAACGAAGACGACCCCGCCGCCGTAACTACCAGCACCCCGACGACTGAGGATCACCGTCGTCGGACGAGCTCCGCCATCCCGCAGTTGCCGCGCCGCTGCATGTACACAACGTACAGTCAATTCCGATGCCCTGTTCAGGTGAGAATTTCTCTCTCCTCATCACGCCAATGTTTGAATGGTCTATTACGACACGTTCGCTGTGTAACCCTCTCGAAACCCGTACAATTAGTTCGGGGTATCGCGTCCTGTGTCGGTCGTAAATTGCGACGCAAAAATAGGAAAAACAACCCTTATTTCTGAAAATTCAGAAATTGGTCCCAAACTCTCCAGTTCACGACCGTTTTGCGTGCAACTTGTTAAATAATTCTAAAATTCACCTGAACAGTAATTTAGATAATATAATCGAGTTTTAAACACTATTTTTAGTTTACTTTATTGAGCTGTAGATTATAATTATTCGCGGGTGAAAATGACCAAAAGCTTGGTCTTTAAAAACCTAATTTTTTCCAGAACTAGGTGCGTCCCGCTAAATTAGGCAACTTGGTCGTGTGTGAACTTCACCGAAAGGTGCGTACCGTCAATACGGACTTGTGACATTTTGTAAAAGTTGATTTGGATGTGCGTGTACACCGAAATCAACACGTATCTGTCGACAACGCCCCGTATCGGCCCTGTTCTGAAACTCGTTGTAGTTTGTGATTGTAATTCGTTTTGAAACAAAACTTGTGCCATCGGACTCATAGCGATACATAGGTCATGTGACCCAAGTTTGGTTCGATTCTGAGAACGTTGACAAAATCCCGTAACGTGGGCCCCACGGCTCCACTTGACGGGCGATTTTGTGATCGGATCATCGGAATCCAGTTCTGGATATTCCGTTGGGTTCGTATTGTCATTCTGGACTTGTAGACACTTAGTTTGACAAATTTGGAGAACTTTGTATCTGGCATATTTTTTGGTGCGAAGTGGGTCACATGTGGACCCCGCTTTGACCGAAAACTGTCAATTTTGCCCTGTGTCTAAATTGGACTTATGTACAGGCAATTCTAGCTATTTTATATCTTCTTAACATGATGGTAGTGTTTATTTTAGCAACCGGAAGAGTACTTGAAGATCCCGCTGTTACCGGAGCAACTGTTGGAATCCAAACCCCAAGAAAGTGTACCTTGCCATACTTGCAGCATTTATATTATATTATTCCCTTAATTTATTTATATGATGTATCTGTTCAACCTAGAACCGTGTGACGTTGCATAGCGTTCGAATAATATTTGGGTGTCGACGCCGTACGCGGAGTCGTGTAACGTCACTAGAGATTAATATCGCGACCCTATATATTTTCGTGCTTGCATTATCAAGTACGTCATACCATAGGACACTTGACACTGTTCATGAGACAGAATCTTCCAAAGATATTCATGGTGATTTTATATAGGTTACAGGATTCATGATATAGACTTTATACATATACTTAGCTATCATTATGACTCACTACATCAGTTAGAGGTCATGATCTTGCGTGTTATGGACATTAGACATGTGATTACATTGGGTGGGGAGAGACACACAGGCTACAGGCTAATTTTATGTATATATTTATTATTGTGAGGCTCTAGAATCTATATCAGAGCTAGGCACTCTAATAGTGATATAACTGCTACCGGCTCCCCGACACAGAACTTGTAGTAGTCTCAGCCTGAGTTCTAGTGATGCTCTAATTTTGCATATCACTTAGCTAGTTACATATTTTGCCCTATTGATATATTTTATACTGGATTTATTTGGCTTGAGTTATTCTTGTACCTTCCTATGTCCCCTGAGGACCTGGAATCCGGATTATATCCACATGCTTAGTAGAGGAGATCTACCCCGAGATATACGGGACAGGAGCCGGCGCTGGAGCTGTACCAGAACCAGAGGACGAGGTGATGCCAGAGGTTTTCTTCTGAGTATCTTCTTATTCTATACTCAGTTATTTCTGTTGTTAGACTCTTATTTCCTATTTATTGAACTGTTATATCAAACTCATTGTCGGGTTGTTCCCAGAGACTTTTATTGAGACTTGTTGATTTTTATTTCATCTTGATTATTCTGATATTGAGTGTATTTATCTTCTGTGGATGAGATTAGTATCATAGACCTTTATTATTGCTTTATAGCTTAAGTACACCCTGATGGGTCCATTAAATTGAGTTTGCCCATTGGAGTGTGCTGTTGGCCATTGCCACGTGTCTAGTCCCACAGTATTTTGGGACTTGGGCGTGACATGGTTTTTTTGGTGGCCCATGCAGGTCAATGACTAAATTATTTCGGTTTTAACTAAGGGACCGAGCAAGCCTGCTATAAGGATAGGATAAGTTATAGGATCTCATCCACTTGATTGAATCGTTCTTGATCTCTATATCGGATTCGAATTAATTTCTTGACTTGCATCCTGCCTTGATTCCTCTGTGCGCCTCTTATAGTTTATTTTGGATACAGAGTAATGCATCCACCAGCAAGACACGAAACTCCTACAGGAATACCGCAAGATGTTGTAGCCACCTATGAAGAAGATAGAGTGACGCCATTAAGTCGAGATCCCTCCACTCACCAAAGCAGTCAAGCAAATCAGTATGCTTCTAGATTTTGGCGAGATAACATTCCACCTCCATCATAGTTTACTCCACCAATGCCCGTATTCCCACAAGGGCAGGCTATGGACGGACATCAGATATTCTAAATGATCTACACAATGATACAAGCCCAACAGAAGGTTCATCAAGAAGCCCAGTAAAGCCAAGCAGAGAAGTTCTTTGATGGACTTAGCTCTGAGCTACAGAAGTTAATTAGCTCCATTACAACTACTTTAAATACAGACGTTCTTGCTGTAGCACGATCCATGGAGTACGTCACCAGGAGAGAGTCCAGCCAAAAGCGACCGCATGCATTAGCACCAGACCGAGCACAGCAGGAAAGAGCTGTAAAGCGACCACAGATGAATACACCACATAGGGCATTTACTACACTAGCACTAGTCCTTCCTACTTGTCACTACTGTGGCAAGGTAGGCCATCTCGCTAAAGAATATCGACGCAGATTAGGATTATTTTTAGCTTGCGAATCCAAACAACATTCGATAAGGGGTTGCCCTAAACGTTGAGAGAAAGCACTGATGATTCATCAACCAGCCACATCAGCACCAGCCAGAGCACCACAGGTAGAAGTTGTAAAGAGATCTCACATGCACCAGCCACCCAGAGCATCTCCGCAGATATTGCCTACATGTCAATATTGTGGCAAGCGAGGCCATATTGAGAACGAGTGCAGACGCAAGTTGGGATTATGCTTGATTTGTGAATCCAACCAACATTTAGCGAAAGAATATCCTGAGCATCGAGAGGGAGCACTAATTTTAAACCGACAAGCTTTACCAGCATCGAGGCCAGCCTATCCAGCATTGGGAGTACCACAAATAGGAGTTGAAGGAGTCATACCACCAGCTCCCGGAGGGTATCAGCCGAGGCCACCTTTGGCACCCCAGGCAACACTCTTTCAACAGGCACAGCAACAGCAGAGGACACCACCACAAGGACGTGGACAAGCTTTTGTGATGACCATGGAGGACGCACCGAATCGCGGAGTAACAAATACACGTAAGATTTAAGCTATCTATTCCAAGCATCGCTTTAGCACGTGTCTGTTAATTCATTTCCTTAGCCTTAAACCTAGTATTTTGAACTTGTTAGTACTTGATACCCAAGCTATAGATTTCCTTGCTATATCCAGATTCCTTCTCTCTTGAATTACTTATCTAGGAAAATATTTTTCCTATGTGTTCTGCTTGACCCTAACATTTTCTCTCGATTTCTCCTTGATCATGATTCTTTATCCTTTGTGTCTTACTTCCAACATTTCTTGCAACCGCGTCATCTCTTATGACAGGTTATGTTTTATTTTCTTAATTGCGAGGATGCAATTCTTTTAAGGAGGATAGATTGTAAACACCCGGATTTTTCAGAAATTAAAAATTAATTTTTGGGATTTTTTCTTTAATTTTTTACTAACTAAAATAAATGTTTTCTGGTATTAAATAAATTTTTTGATTTTATTAAATATTAAAATATTATAAAAATAATATTTTTGGGTGTAAAATAAAATCTTAGACATAGTGTAATTTTTTAGGAATTTATTGGACCAAAAAACTATTTTTAAAGACCTAAAAACAATATTTTTAATTAAACCAAAATGAACCGGATTAAACCCATTCTGAACCGACCAAAACCGGTTTAAATAAACCAACCCCTAGCGAGTCGGATCCGGACCCGTTAACCCGACCTGACCCGCTAAGACCCGACCCGCATCCAAAACCCATTCCCTGTGTAACCCTTCTCTCCGCCCGCTCGTCTCCCTAAAGGATGGCCGTCGCGTCGCTCCGCCTTCTGCAACTGCCGCGACGCCTCCGCTCGCCCTCCCGCCGTTCAGCCGATGCTCCATCTACCCTAACCGCCGGAGCAACCCTATTTAAACCCCGCCCCTTTACCACCGTCAACCACCAGCCTCCGCCACGACCCGAGCTCTCCGGCCGATCTCGACCCAACTGACCCACCGCTGCCACCGCCATCAACGGTCTCCGCCTCCGCCGCTTCTGCCACTTCATCCGACGGCCAACCCCCGAGCTTGAACCCCTCACCGCTGTCATCTCCACCACCGTCGAGCCCCTGCCTCTGCACCGCCGCTTCACCAGCGACCCTCCGGCATACCCCGACCTCGCTGGCAACAAAGACGACCCCGCCGCCGTCACTACCAGCACCCCGATGACTGAGGATCACCACCGCCGACCGAGCTCCGCTACCCCGTAGTCGCCGCGCCGCCGCGTGTACACAACGTACAGTCGATTTCGATGCCCTGTTCAGGTGAGAATTTCATTCTCCTCGTCGCGCCGATGTTGGAACGGTCTATTACGACACGTTCGCTGTGTAACCCTCTCGAAAACCGAACAATCAGTTCGAGATATCGCATCCTGTGTCGGTCACAAATCGTGACGCAAAAACAGGAAAACAACCCTTATTTCTGAAAATTCAGAAATTGGTCCCGAACTCCCCAGTTCATGACCGTTTTACGTGCAACGTGTTAAATAATTCTAAAATTCAAATGAATATTAATTTAGATAATATAACCAAGTTTTAAATCCTGTTTTTAGTTTATTTTATTGGGCTGTAGATTGTAATTATTTTGCGGGTGAAAACGACCAAAGCTTGGTCTTCAAAAATTTAATTTTTTCGAAATTGGGTGCGCCACACTAAACGAGGTGATTTGGTCATGTGTGAACTTCACCGAAAGGTGCGCATCTTCAATACGGACGTATAGGATTTTGCAGAAGTTGATTTGGATGTTTGTGCACACCAAAATTAACGCGTATCCGTCGACAACGCCCCGTATCGGCCCTGTTCTGAAACTCATTGTAACTTTGTGATTGCTCGTCGTTTCGAAACAAAACTTATGCCATCGGACTCATAGTGATACGTAGGTCCTGTGACCCAAGTTTGGTTCGATTCTGAGAACGTTGACAAAATCCCGTATCGTGGGCCCCACGGCTCCACTTGACGGGCGATTTTGTAATCGGCTCATCGGAATCCAGTTCTGGATATTCCGTTGGGTTCGTATCGTCATTTTGGAATTGTAGACACTAAGTTTGAAAAATTTGGAGAACTTTGTCCCTGGCATATTTTTCGGTGCGAAGTGGGCTACATGTGGACCCCGCTTTGACCAGAAACTGTCAATTTTGTCCTATGTCCAAATTGGACTTATGGACAGGCAATTCTAGCTATTTCGTATCTTTTGAACATAATGGTAGTGTTTATTTTGCAACTGGAGGAGTACTTGAAGATCCCGCTGTTACCGGAGCAACTGTTGGAATCCAAACCCCAGGCAAGTGTACCTTGCCATACTTGCAGCATTTGTATTATATTATTCCCTTAATTTATTTATATGATGTATCTGTTCAACCTAGAACTGTGTGACATTGCTTAGCATCCTAATAATATTCGGGTGTCGACGCCGTACGCGGAGTCGTGTAACGTCACTAGAGATTGATATCGCGACCATATATATTTTTCTGCTTGCCTTATCAAGTACCTCAAATCATAGGACACTTGACACTGTTCATGAGATAGAATCTTCCTGAGATATTCATGGTGATTCTGTATAGGTTACGGGATTCATAATATAGACTTTATACATATGCTTAGCTATCATTATGACTCACTGCATTAGTTAGAGGTCATGATCTTGCGTGTCATGGACATGAGACGTGTAATTACATTGGGTGGGGAGAGACACACAGGCTACAGGCTAATTTTATATATATATTTATTATTGTGAGGCTCTAGACTCTACATCAGAGCTAGGCACTCTATTAGTGATATAACTACTACAGGCTCCCTGACACAGAGCTTGTAGTAGTCTTAGCCTGAGTTCTAGTGATGCTCTCATTTTGTATAACACTTAGCTGGTTACATATTTTGCCCTATTGATACATTTTATACGGCATTTATTTGGCTTTAGTTATTCTTGTACCTTGCTATGTCCCCTTAGGACCTGGAATCCGGATTATGTCTCCAGGTTTAGCAGAGGAGATCTTCCACGAGATATACGGGACATGAGCAGGCGCTAGAGCAGTACCAGAACCAGAGGACGAGGTGATGCCAGAGGATTTCTCCTGAGTATCTGCTTATTCTATACTCAGTCATTTCTGTTGTTAGACTCTTATTTCCTGTTTATTGAACTGTTGTATCAAACTCATTATCGGGTTGTTCCCCGAGACTTTTATTGAGACTTGTTGATTTTTATTTCATCTTGATTATTCTGATATTGAGTGTATTTATCTTTTGTGCATGAGATTAGTATCATAGACCTTTATTGTTGTTTTACAGCTTAAGTATACCCTGATGGGTCCATTAAATTGGCTTGCCCATTGGAGTGTGCTATTGGCCATTGCCACGTGTCTAGTCCCACGGTATTTTCGGCTGGGGCATGACATAGTTTTTTTTGGTGGCCCATGCAGGTCAACGACTAAATTATTTCGGTTTCAACTAAGGGATCGAGCAATCCTGCGATAAGGATATGATAAGTTATAGGATCTCATCCACTTGATTGAATCGTTCTTGATCTCTATATCGGATTCAAATTAATTTCTTGACTTGCATCCTGCCTTGATTCCTCTGTGCGCCTCTTATAGTTTATTTTGGATGCAGAGTAATGGATCCACCAACAAGACATGAGACTCCTGCAGGAACACCACAAGATGCTGTAGCCACCTACGAAGAAGATGGAGTGACACCACATATTAAGTGGAGATCCCTCCACTCACCAAAGCAGTCAAGCAAATCAGCATGCTTCTAGATTTCGGCGAGATGACATTCCACCTCCGCTACAGTTTACTCCACCAATGCCCGTATTCCCACAAGGGCAGGCTATGGACAGACATCAGATATTTCAAATGATCTACTCAATGATGCAAGCCCAACAGAAGGTTCATCAATAAGCCCAGCAAAGCCAAGCGGAGAAGTTCTTTGACGGACTTAGCTCTGAGCTACAGAAGTTAATCAGCTCCGTTGTAACTACTTTAAACACGGACGTTCTTGCTATAGCACGATCCATGGAGTATGTCACCAATAGAGATGCTAATTTTTGCAATATACTCCTTATTCCGTATATACTTGCACACTATAAAATCTTATAAACCACCCTATACGTCATTAACCTTGTTTCTTGATCATAAACCACAACACCTACATGCATCCACACATACATATAATCCCTAGGTTTGATGCTAATTTTTGTAATATAATCTATATAAGGGTTATTTAATAATAGTTAGCAAGCATTACTCAGTTGAAACATATAAACTTCACTAGGGTTTCATATGAATTAAAAGTTTAAAAGAATAATGAAAAAGAAGTATGGAAGTGATTACCTAATGAAGGGGACTGTGATGGTGGTGGTTTCTGGTGGTGTTGTGCTGGTGGTAGTGGTGAGGAAGGTAGAGGAGAATGGTGGTGATGGTGGTGGTTTTGTTGTAGGGGAAGAAGGAGGTGGTGGTGATGGTGGTTGCTAGTGTTGGAGGTGGTGGTGTGGCTGCTGTTGTAGATAGTATTATAGCTGCTCTGGTTGGGTTCGAGCAAGGGGAGGAGATGGAGGTGATGGTATTCGGTTGAATGGTGGAGGAAGTGGTATTATCGGGTGGAAGAAGGGGGTTCTCAGTTTTCCCATGAAGGGTTCTGGGGAGGAAAAGAAGTAGAAAATAATGAGGGAAGTAAATGAGGAGAGAGAGAGAGGGAGTTAGGGCCGACTATTAGGGGTTCTAGGTGGGGTGTGTTTCCATTAAGGGAATGGGTGATAGAGATGGATGGGAGTTTAAATGTAAGGCTAAAATTTAATATAAGTTGATAAGGGTGAATAGTACCATACAATGGAGGAAAAGGGGGATAGGACCGGTCAAGGCTTGTCCAAATAGGTTATCTTCATTTGGTTTGCTCCAATAGAAGGTTGACACCTTGCATTTCATTAGAAATTAGGTCCCTATAATTTTTGGTGTTTACAAATGTAGAGAAATGATTCGATGTGTGTTCTCTTCCCTTGTCATAGAACTAACATAGTAATCAATTCTACTTCTTTTCTTTTAGTGCATACTCTGTTTGCTAACTAAAATTAAAACAAAAAACAACTGCAAACTTCAAGTGACGGAGATGAAAATAAATAAAGTATAATACATCAACTATTACATTTTTTCTATACTATAGGAAGCTAACAAAAAATGTTACGGTAATTTTGGTAATGATGTTAGTCCATGTAACAAAGATTACATTATTTGGGGCATGCAATGGTATTGTCTATGAAAACATTGACAGTATGAGTACCTATAACAATATTATAGAATTGAAAGTCCATAATTGATAATACAAATGAAGACATTTTTATATTCACTTATGCACTTTAAGGCTTCCTGATCCATTCAAAATTTTCTTGGATTATCATGTTCTCTGATTATCAAAAATTTGAACTAGGAGACAATTTATTAGATCAAGATATTAGAAAGAGAAGGTAACATGTTTTAAATAATCATACATGAACTCTATGGATTTTCTTTATTATATTAGTTGTTGCTGCCAAAAAAAAGAGAACATCACAGATTTTGGATTGTTCGTACTTCATATGTGCATTCTAAAACAGAGAACATCACATTCCTAGTGCTGAAATAGAAGAAATATTAAGTAAAGAGGGAAACATAGATATTTTCTACACTAAACGAAAAATACCTCCATGGAGTAGAGAAAAATGCAGATGTACTTAAGGCTCATTTAGAATATCTCTGTTTTATGCATGCATAAGGATTATACTAAAAAGATAGGTAAAATAATGCCATAAACAATGAGATAACTAAGTTCTTAACTTGATTATTTGTCACGGTTTATAAAATTGCCATTTTATAAACCATGTACCACACACACCATTGCCAAGTTCGTCATTGAGATAACTATGATTGGCACTACAAATAATGAACACAGAATAAAAAAAACATAAGTATAGACTTGAGCATAAGTTAAGTCTTAAAGTCTGTCAATGGTTTATTACATCCAACTCCCAGTAAATTTGTTAAGAAAAAAAGTTTTGTTGTCAAAAGTTAAAATGTATTAACTTTAACAAGTAATCTACACAAACAATAATTTGATAATGCAAGAAAAGTATTCCTAAAGAGTTTATGCTTAAATTAGATGATCGACATATATATATATATATATATATATATATATATATATATATATATATATGAATATTATCGAATTAAGAAACTTCAAATTTGTTAGTTGCAACTAAGTATGGATCATACTTTTTAATCAGAGGCCCAATCTCATACTTTTTATAAGTAACTAAGTATGGATCATACTTCTGAATATATAAGCAAATCTGAATAATACAAAATTCTAATTAATTATGAATCCGTAAATTAAAACTTTACAATATGGATCATACTTTTAATCAATTAGTCTAAATAATATATGCCCTTAAACATAGCTGCAACTAAGTATTAGTTGGTTCTGTTAAAAGAGGCCCAGTCTCATAGGTTTATCTGTATCCGTGTCCATATTCTTTGTGTAACATAGGTTTATGAAGACAAAAAAAAAATTAAAAACATAAAAATAGAGAGTTTTGCACGCAAATTTACAGGATAAATTTAACAATAAAATTCAATCGCTACATAAGCAGATGCATCAATCATTTAACAACCTTGGGAAACACAAAGTATGCTATACGCTTCTTATTAAGGCCAATATCTCATCGTATTATCACATTATCTTTACTCTGTTACTCCTTCAGCATCTACAATATAAATTCAATAGAAAGATGCTTCAGTAAATTAATTATTGTAATTAAGATTACCAACAGATTAAATGATTAATAGTCATATCAAAGTTTGTAGCGAATATACTTCAATTTTTAAGCAGTAACATGCATACCTTATCATAATCAGATTCAAGCCTGATTAGTTGTCACGCCCCAGAACCAGAATACTGGAGAGCGGGAGCCTGACTCAGCCAACCATACCTTACAAAATACAGAAGTAACTCGCAATATGCTAAGGTTGTTAGAGAGAAGGGGGTGCATATTATAATCAAGTCCCCTAGGGTCAAGAACATCTATGTCTCAGTCATCAACCAAGAAATAATAAGAATGAATATATAAGATAAAGTAGTTAGGTGTCCCTGACGCTCAATCATAATGATCATGAAACCAGTTATACATTATGATAAACAAGTATATTGTCAAGAGTATATAATTGTATGTCAGCCGTGGTCTGAATAATATGCAATCATGTAAAAGAACTAATGTCTATAAACTAGCTAACAAGTATCGTCGGCTGAACACCAAAAGGTAATACAAAATGATACTCATAGTGGGGGAGAAGAAACCTACTCACGTTCCTCGGCGGACATCCTCCTGATGTGCACCTTCGGTCGGATGCTAGATAGGATCATCGGGCTCCGCTGCCAGACAAAACCAATGGGGTCAGGCCCCGAGAGCAAGTACGACAAAGGAGCACAAGTGAATGAAGAAAACCAATAAAGTACATAAAATAAAATCCTTGCCACAACTGCAGCTTATGACCTTTCATCGAAGCAGTATGATACTTCTACAACCAAATAAGGACAAGAGGTGTCACATTATGCTGAGATAGGGTACGAATCACTAATTATGAAATCGACAAAGATATAACACATCAATCTAATCCAGAACACACATGTCACAACACAAGCAATGTTATAGGTATAATATGTAGCTTCGGTACATGACCTATTTTGACACATTGGCGCAGCCCTACAACCAAACAAGGACAAGGGTTGAACCGTTACATCATAATAGTTCATGTACCTAGACTACCAACACATGCACAAAGAGTCAAGTTATAACAGCCAATCAGTTCTACGACTTGCTATGTGATATCTGGATTATCCCAGAAAAATTATACAATACTGGAATCCTCAGATCGTGCTGATGGTGAGGCGGGTTAGCCGATCCAATAAACACATAGCACATAGTATGTAAGCACCGATCCCTCATAAGAACACCACATAAGTAATCATGTAATAATATATAATAGCCAGATACTGCACTCTACTACTGTAGATGATATACAGTATCCTTTGGAGTCACATACTGCATATAATAGTAAAGCATGTAACACATAGCACATAGCAAGATATATCGTACCTTAGTGCACATATAACACATAGCACGTAGGTACGCATAGCAAGTAGTAAATGTATCATCACGGATACAAGCAGACGAGTCAGGATATCAGGCCTACTAGCCGATCAGATAACTATATTAATCAGGTCAAGAGTCACATAGTCATATTACATCTAGCAAGGGTTATCTAGCAAGATAGTCATGTGCCTAACAAGATAGGTATCATGTTGGAAGTGGCATATGTAGCTTGGCCGCATGGAACTCTTTCATCCCAAAATAGCACAAACTCCATGGAAAAAGCTCAAATTTTTAAAAAATATTGTTTTCTTCACAAAATCTTCATTTTAAGTCCAAATCCAGTAAAATAAAAGCCAAAAATGCATGAAATTAAATGGTCTATTACATAAAACTACTAATTTTCAAAAACTATGAGTTTTAATAGATCAAAATAAAAAAAAACTCATAAAACCCATGAAAAACTCTAACATGAAACTCAGATCTACTCCAAACCATTAACCAAAATCTAAAACTACAAGAACTAAAACTATTGAGCACATCAAGAAGAAAATTTTCTATCAAACATATTTTAAATACTATATATATATATATATATATATATATATATATATATATATATATATATCCAAAAATCATGGCTTCACTACTTTGAGTAAGATGCACTTGCCTTGGTGGACTAACAAACCTCTTCCTACAACCAAGTCTAGGGCTAGGGCTAAGGTTTGGGCTATGGTTCGACCATGGGGGAGCTCTTGAAGTAAGAAGGAAGAGGAAAGAAGAAAGGAAGTGGAAATAAGGGAGAATGAGAGAGGAGAGAGAAAACAATATATTTATACCAAGTGGAGAAATGAGGTTAGCCATAGATTAAGTCATGACACTCTCCAAACAAATCTCAACCATCCAAAATAGGCTTAGTGGTTCCAAAAGTGAACCAGATCAGTTATCCATCATGCATATGGGTCCTAGTATGGGTTCATGGTAATTGGCAATATATGTTCACTATTGGTCTCAGGTAGTCTCCTACAATAAACATGAATCAAAACATATAAAGTACAACATGTAGACATGAACCATCATATAAAATACAACATGAATACATTATCAGAAAAATTTTAAATACCACAAATTCAAGAATACCAAAACTAGGAATGAATGTGACATTAGTTGTGCAAATATATTTTGATACTGCAAGTTGGAAACCAAAAACATAAAAACTTCATGAGACATTAAGAGAAATATAAGTTTCTAAAAAATAGTTTTTGCCAAAGTTTTTATAGGGTTTAAATGAATTTCAATTATAATTATATCACATATAATGCCAAGAATCTACAAGATACAAAACCTGATAAGCATCTTCATACTTGAAGGCTACAGGTTAAGGTTCATCATCACTCCAGGCTTCTTGAGGTCTTCTAAAGATGCATCCGGGTTTGTCTTCCAGAGCTAGCTCTTCCACTTTGTTGATTTGTTGGGCACTATATTTAGCGGGCTCATAGTTGTTCTTGTTTCGAAGGGATCTGCAAGAAAATGCAATAAAATAGATCAGTATGGTCAACGAGTTACAAGGGAAAAATATGCCGATCAAGGGACCGGACCTTGACAAGCCACCGATGGAAGCACCTATCATCAATAAGTCGACACTATTGGTTAAGATCATAATTTATGTCTTTCAGAGCATTGAATTATATAATATCCCAATTCAATCCCTAACAAAATCAATTGAGAGAGAAAAATCCTAACAAAATCAAACTCTAATAGAATTGAAGCGACGCAATCAAGTCCCTATGTATACATATAATAAATGCCAATCATATTCTTAACCCTAAACAAATTAACCTTGTAAGAATATTAGGTGAAGAAGCTCTCGGTGAATCGAAAGAAGCTTCGAATCTCAGGATGGAAAAGGGAAGGTCACGGTTCACGATGTAGGGAAGAAGATTGGCGGGCGTGAGAGGGGAAAAACCTAGGCATGCGAGAGAGAGACCCAGTCACGAGAGAGAAACTTTCCTGCTCGAAAGAGAAGGCCCAAAACATTATGTTCGGGTCTTTTAAGGGTTTTGTTTGATATATATATTTTAGGTTATTATTATATTATAAAATTATAAAAATATATTTTCTTACATACGTACATGTCGCAGAACATATAGTGTCTTTCTGCAACATGTGGTACATGTCATTGAATATATAGTGTCTTTCGGGGATATGTGGTACATATCGCTGAACATATGGCATCTTTCTACGACATATGGATGTCGCGATATGTAAAAAAATTTTGGCGGGAATAATATTTCATTTCCCTCTAGTAGAATTTGTGTGGATTCTGCGACGTACTAAAACTTGTCGCCAATACATTTAAAAAATTAGCTTTTGGAGACAAAAGATCCTTTGTCGCTAAAATATGTTGCTAAAAATACAATTACTTGTAGTGTAGGTTTTCTCCATTTTGTTTGCTCCAATAAGAGGTTGACACCTTGCTTTTCATTAGAACTTAGGTCCCTATAGTTTTTGGTGTTTACAAATGAGAGAAAATGATATGATGTATGATTGTGAGTGTTTGATGTTTTGTAGGATGGGGGAGGGTGTAGGATATTTTGTATGAGCCACATGAGTGGGTGTGAGGGTTGAGTTGCGTGTTGGGACTAGTTTGAGTTTAAGTTTGTGTTGGGTCTCTTTTAAGACTACAAAATGTGTCATGTTGTTTGTCATTGAGTTGAAAACATATAGGGATTTATTTCAATGTGACACAAGTGTCACAGATGTTGTAGGCGAGATATAGGTCTTGGAAAATTTAATTGGTTAGGGAAAATGGGTTGATATTGTGTGTCAAATATCGATTACAACGGGCATATGTACAAGGCATAGGATTTAATTGAAATTTTTGTCACGAAAGTTATGCGATTAAAATAGAACACAACTGAGTAAGTTTGTCAGTGGCAGAGATGTCATGTGCATAGATTGGCTTGTCTAGGTCAATGGCCCAAAAATTTGTTGCAAGGTAAAGGCTAGTGTTATGATCCAAATATTGTAGCAACGATATGGTGACCTAGTATTTCAAATATGAATAGGTTTTATTAATCCCTAATTTCCAACCCTAATCGACTCTAAATTAAACCTAATTTCTCACTACACCAAGTATACCTAAAATTTGGTCGAGGGTGTTTACATCCTATCCACCTTATAAGAATTTTATCCTCGAAATTAAAATAAACATGGTAGATAAGAATAATAGAGCTCGCTATAAAAGGATATTAGTTATGATGTGTCATTTTAGGTTTCTCGAAGGGATGGAGAGGAATTTAAAAATGGGTCATATTTGATGTCATAATCTAAGGGCAGTAGTATACTTAATTCAGGACACTATCCAACTTATAATTCAGTTGGCAGTGGAAACTCTGGTCATGACTCTATTTATAGATTTTTAAAAGAGATCTAGTTCCAAAGGGAATACATGATTATTAGGTACTTCTAGCCTTAACCATAGGCTCCAAATATGCTTAACATATTATCATTTGTCAATAACTCTATAAGATAACTATTACCAATTCAACTCTACTCCTATATAGGTTATGTCATCTACAAGACAATAGGAAGTGACTTGGTCAGATGCAACTAGGGCGTGGCTGTACAAAGGGATACGATCATCTCATAGCATGGATGACGATGAGACAAGATCGAGAAAATCACGAAAAGAAAATTTTTGCTGCCCAAGATAAAAGAATAATTAAATCTCACAAAGTATTTACATGGAATTGAATTCGAAGGTAAGTCATAATTTATAGGACATCTGGAGAATTAAGTTGTTATGACAAGATCAAGGAAAAAGGAATATGAGAGATTTGGTAACTTACTGTAATATCGATACTAAAATACGAGTAGAGGTTCAAATCAAAGGGTTGATTTCCAAAAGATAGCATGACTAGAGATGGAATAAAGATATACTCATTCGCATAGCTAGTTTAAGTCACTACGTTAAATCACGAGACTACAATTTTGACATATGACAAGTAATCACTTATAAAAAAAATTATAGTATGTTGATGGTTAATTACAACTTTGGGTTACTAGCACAATATTGTATTTTGTATGATCAATAGCCTGAAGAAGTTGTACAACTACTCTTACTAATATAAGGTACATCCTTTCTGGTTTCCTAGAATAACCTCTAATTCAAAAGAAAAGTGACTAACGAAAATCAAGGGTATAATCTATTGTATATCCCCTCATGTTTCCTATATCTTAACTCCCATAAATTTACTCGCTCTTGCGACCTAGCTTTCTTCAAGTGTCGCTTGCAACAACATGGTGCTAGACTGCTAGTGTAGTACCCCGCTCCTAAAGGTTTACTATATAAGGCATGTGGCTCGATTGACTTAGTCAAAATTAAGTATGGGGAAACTTTACGGCATAATCGATCACAAAAAATGTAATGAATATTTTCAATTGATAGACCGGCTTCTGTTGGAATGAGTCTAATAGTTTTTATTGGATTTTTTGGTTGGCTTTCTTGGATTTTTGCTGCTTGGTTTTCATGAATGTATTTTCATTATTGGTTTTTGATAATTTATTGTTTATCCCATTTTTATCGATTACATGCATTCATTCTAGAGAACTCTGAGAGAAAGGAAGATGGTAGGCTAGCCAAATATTGGTACAAATGCAAATAGACGCATGATCGGAGATTGAGTAAGCAAGCATCATTTCTCTCGGCATTCTCTATTTGGTGAGTAGTTCTGTCCTTTCTTCTCTACTCTTTCATGCCAATAATCAATAAGTTCTCTTGTAACCTTGCTAAGTCCAATGGTCAATAAAGCCACTAATGCCACAAGTTAATACCAATGTTGTATCTTATGCAACGCAAGTAGAGGACACTATTTCATTATCATTGTATGTTATGCTGTAAATAATCAATAAATACAGGCGACTGTTCAAGTCCAAGAGAGAAAAGAAAGAAAAATTATGGACTATATAAGTCCCCAAGAGAGAAAATATGGACTGTATGAGTCCCCAAGCAAGAAAAGTATCGACTAAGAAATCCCCTTTGAGAATATGTCGGCTATGATTATATCATTTCTTTACTATGCAATGTGTTTATAACTTAGTCATTTATGCATTTGCATGGTCATGGACAACTTGTGCACAAGGTAAAAAAATTTCTTGATCTAGACTCGGGGCACCGGGGACTGCTTCGTCCTAGGGGAAATATTCGGACGTGCTATAGGCATGAGGTTACGGTATTCTCAAAGGAGACTAGCTACTTTTGTAATGACTCATTCCTCTCAAGCTGAGAGCTGATTCAAATGACGCAAGTACGACGATCCGACCCGCTTTGCTCAGCGAGAAAACTTAATTGGGGCAAAGGATTTTAGACTTAGCCCTTTAGGAGTTTAGACATAGACTTTCAAATGTGCACTCGGAGTATTGTTCGACCGATACAAATCATCGCTAAGGTGGGTGGCTACGATGAACCTGTCTTTGCTTAGCCTGCACACTTAAAATTACGGACGATACTTGCTAGTCGCTAGGCGTATCACCCCTTGCATGCTAACAAAGAATACAATACACCTAGGTAAAGGAATAATCCTACCATATATCTTTTTGCATAGAACATGTAAGTAGATCGGTTGAACAAATAGTATTCTTGCTTTACAGTTCTTTTAACCTCACCCTCATAGTGTTACTTTTGTTCCTTATATGTTCCTTCAAGTATATTGCTTCGTATGTCTTGAAATGCTCATCACATAGATATTGCCTCGATATATAAGCATAACACATATCATGGTTTACTTACCTATGGCAGTAAGACTACCTAAATATTCATTCCAAGCCAAATAATAGAAACATGAAAAGTCTTCATGACCGTTGGATCTCCAAGGCAACTCCCAAAATGGTAGCACCAATAAGTAGTAAAATATCAGCATAAATGGTGCTTTGGTCAAGTAGTTATATTCATTCAAGGTCCTAAAATATAGTTCGTACTAGGTCAAGTAGTTATATTCATTCAAGGTCCTAAAATATTGCATATAATAAATCTTAGTATTGATCGTCGATGGTCATGGACTGCCGTACACAGGTTTATGGTTTCTGCGGATGGTACGCTAGGGCACTGGGGATGATTTGATCCGGACAAGAATGTCTTATAGTCAGCATGGGGGAGACGGGACCTTGTAGCGGGGCTCGCTACCTGCGCTACAATATCTGTCGACCTCCCGAACTATAGTCCATGATGACTAGTCAAGTAATGTGAATGTGTTGTTAAAAAGTATCATTTAAGTCTCATTAAAGTATTATCAAGTATTATTAAAAGAATTATATGGCAACCCACCTATGGACTCTATTGACTTGAGGCAAGTAACATATGCATGGGGTACTCTGCGTGCAGATCGTTAATTGAACCAAAAAATTTGAACCTCTTAAACACACTTGAGTATTGCCATGCCCCAATTTTCGTTAAATTGATAATCGTCCCTCGGGTGTGATATCGTACGACGTGCTCGCACAAGGCCAAGGCATATTGATATGCTTTAGAAATATATGCATCAAAGTACGTAACTGAGATATCACATATTGGAATGTAGAAAAGTTCTCTTTATTGATAATAAATATCTTGTTACAAACTCTTGACTCAAAAGTAAAAAGGATGCCGCACGAGCTTACACCATGGATTCAAAATGAGATAGCCGATCCATACATTACATCCCTTACTAATATTTCAAGAGAGCAAACCACCTTGGGTGCGTGTTAGCACCATCGCCTTGGAGCTTCAAAGGGGTATGTATAAGCTCCTTGAGATTTTATACTTTATGCTCCAAAAAGTCACAAATACGAACGCAAATCAGATCGGTGAAAGGTTGGGGGGGGAGGAAAGCATCAGCTCCTCGTCGTGTCGCCTTGGCTCAGGAAACCTGCTGCAACGAGGGTCAGTACTTTAAAAAGTACCAATGAGGGCGAGGTAACCCAACTCACCAAATTGATACAATATTCATATGAACATGTAATATTATTTTTATATAGTCTTTCTATTTTGCCCTAGATCAAGTTACAAGCAATTCATAGAAGTAAATCACATAACGAAATATGCCACCATTCGGTAACTTTTACCTGCCCCTTTCAGTTACCACCTATACACAACTTACCATGACCTTCCCTACCATGAAGACATAGTTAGTTTGCACAGTTTAAATAAACGTAAGGATCACTGTCTTGACTAGCCATCATGGACTATGGTTTGGGTAGACGGCGATGCTTGCAGCGCAGGTAGCGAGCCCCGCTATAAACTCCCCCTTTACCCGTGCTAAGTTGCTGGCACGACTAATTATTGTTTCGCTCAGGACGAATCGGCCCCGGTGCCCAGATGACCGTTCGTAGGAACCATATACCTTGTGTACAAGTTGTCCATGACCATTGACGATCTAAACACTAAGTTAACATATAAATCATTTTAAGACATCAACATGAACATAACTACTTTAGTATAGTGCAATGGCATAGTCTAATAGCTGATATGATCAAATTATAAGTTATGTACTACCTATTGAACAGTTATAGATGAATAAGTTCTAGCTAAAACTGAACACAAAATAGATACATGTATAACAGACCAGAACGCAATAATATGACTGTATAGGACTTTTATGTGACAAGCATTAAGTGTTTTAAGTCTACTTCTTCTTTTTATCTTGACTCAATTTTATTATTTTGGTATCGTTGATCGGAACGCACAAACGGGTCAGATTATTAGGAATAAAGACTTGGAAGAAGAGCTCAAATCGGAAGTAAGGAAACTCACTTAGTTGGTGAATCAGGGGAGGGAAATGAGAGATCTTTAAGACTTCGCTTGCACCTCGCCTACGCCATCGCCAGCACGCACCAATAGATGATCAATATCTCCTAGCTCAAACTCCAAGGGTTCGATATAAAATCCAAAATTTAAAGAACGAAGACAATGAAATTCATCAAAATCGTTCAAGAATATGCAAGTCACAAAACCAACAAGAAAGCAACCAAGTGGCATCAAAAATAGGCAAAAAAACTATCGTAATGGAAAGGCCCCTCTCGACTCTGCCGTCGAGTCTTTCCTTGAGGCAGGATCCGCTGAATGTGGGACCTGATTATGAAGAAACCAATTTATAACAAGAAAAGGATCTTGATTTAATCTTTTCGATCGAACGATACCAAATATTTCTTAGCCGCGCTCCCCGAATAGGAAAAATGAGGCAATACATCTTAACCAACTAATAATAAGTTTCATCCTCGAAACTTAGGAATATAACCTACCCCTAAGAAATAACGAAGGAAAATTTTCCTTTATGTCCGATTCGAGTTCCCAGGTTGACTCCTCGTCCGCATGGTTCCGCTAAAGAATGCGCACAAGCCCGCCTGAATGATTCCGTAACTGCTTATCTTTCCCATCCAAGATCTGAACGGGTTCTTTGACGTACGACAAGTATGCCTGCAGATCCAGTTAACCTAAATCTACCATATGGTTCAGGTCGTGCATGTACTTCCTAAATTGTGATATATGGAAAATATTATACACATCTGACACGGCTGGTGGTAATGCAATTTGATTGGAAACTGTAGTGACTCACTTGAGGACTTCGAATAGGCCAATGAATCTCGGACTTAACTTTCCATTTACTCCGAATCTCAAAACTCCTTGCATGGTGAGACCTTCAAAAATATATGATCATCTTGGAAAAACTCTAGGGGTCGACGACGAATGTCGGCATAACTCTTCTGCCGGCTTTGTGCTACTTTTAGTCGATCTCGGATCAACCAAACCTTTTGGACTGTTTGTTCAACTAGTTTCGTCTTAAGGATTAACGCTCCCTAAATTTATCCTAGCAGATTGGTGACCTATACTTCCATCCATACAATCCTCGTACGGATCCATTTGGATGCTAGATTGATAACTGTTATTGTATACAAATTCAGACAACGGTAGGTGGACGTCCCAACTTGACTTTGAATCGATTGCACAGAGACGCATCATGTCTTCAAGTACATGATTCACCCGCTCTGTTTTGCCATCGGTTTGAGGATAATAGGCTGAGCTAAACTTCAACTTGGTCCCCATTACTAATTGAACGCTCTCCCAAAAACGTGAAAGGAATCATCCATCCCGATCTGACACTATAGAAACTAGCACTCCATGGAGCCGAACTATCTCATCAATGTAGGTCTGGGCGAGGCGATCGATGCTCCAAGTAACTTTAATAGAATTAAAATATGCTGACTTTGTTAACCGGTCGACGATGACCCAGACTGCATCATTCTCCCATTGTGTCTTTGGCAAGCCAACAATGAAGTCTATGGTTATGTGCTCCTATTTCTATTATGAAATAGCAAGATTTTGTATCTCTCCTCCCAGTTTATAATGTTCTGCTTTCACCCTCTGATAGGTTATGCATTGTGACACAAAATGCGCCATATTTTTTTTTATTCCGTACCACCAGAAAATAGTGCGAAGGTCTTTATAAATCTTCGTGCTCCCAGGATGGACTGTATAGGTTGTATAGTGAGCGTTCGTAAGGATCTCCTTTCTAAGTTCTGCGTTATTGGGGACACATAGCCTTTACTTTACTCGCAATACTCCATTCTCATCTAATGTAAAGTCCTTCGCCTTCCTTGCTAGAATCTGCTCGCATATTTTCCTAAGGAATGGGTCGTCCCTCTGAGTAGATGTGACTCTCTCTAATAAGTTGGGTACAAATCACATTTGAGCAAATCGAGTGCCGTGGTATCAAATTTTGAGTACAATGCCTATTTCCTCAAGGTCTCTTTATAACCTGCGATCAACGGACAGGGATCCCAAAAACACTCGACTCAATGCATCCGCTACTATATTTCCTTTGCCAGGTGTGTAGTCGATCACCAATTCATAATCTTTAATCAATTCTAGCCAATGTCGCTATCATAGGTTAAGGTTTGTTTAGGTGAATAGGTACTTCAAGCTTTTGTGATTAGTGAATATTTGAAATGCTACACCATAGAGGTAGTGTAGCCTTAATTTTAGCGCGAACAAAATTGTCTCTAGTTCCAAGTCATGCGTAGGATAATTTTTCTCGTACTTTTTCAATTGTCTAGATTTATAGGCTATCATCCTATCCTGCTACATGAGTACACACCCCACGATCTGCCCTGATACGTTGCTGAATATTTAAAATTTTGAGGTCTCGTCCGGTAGTGCAAGTAGCGGAGCAGAGGTGAGGAATTGTTTTAACTCTTCAAACAAGGCTTCGCAAACGGCGGACCACTCGAATATGACTCCCTTCTGTGTGAGGCGATTCAGAGATGATGCTAACTTGGAAAAGTCTTTCACAAAACACCTGTAGTAGCCCGCTAGCTAGAGGAAGCTTCAAATCTTACTGACGGATGCAGGCCGCTTCCACTCGATGATGGCTTCAACTTTCTTTGGATCAACTAAAATGCCTTTCGCAGAAATGATTCGCTCGAGAAAAGATACACTACTCAGCCAGAACTCGCACTTACTCAGTTTTGCGTATAGCTTATTGCCCCGAAGAGTCTGTAGCACGGTCCGCAAGTGCTCTGCATGTTCCTCCCTATTTTTTATTACATCAAGATATTATCAATGAACACTACTACAAACTTGTCTAGATATGGCCAGAACACACGATTCATTAAGTCCATAAAGGTGGCAGGGGTATTGGTCAGTTCGAATAGCATTACCAAAAGCTCATAGTGGCCGTAGCTGTGAGAAAGGCTGACTTCGGCACGTCGTTCGGCCTGATCTTGAGCTGATGGTAACCCGAGCGAAGATCAATTTTGAAAATACTGTTGCACCTTGTAGTTGATCAAATAGGTCATCAATCCTGGGAAAGGGTACTTGTTTCGAACTGTGGTCTTATTCAATTTACGATAGTCGATATAGAGCCGTATCGAGCCATCCTTTTTCTTCACAAACAATACAGGCGTGTCCCACGAAGACACGCTAGGATGAATATACCCATGATCTAATAATTCTTGTAACTGGACCTTTAACTCTTTTAGTTCTGCCGGGGCCATTCGATACGGAGCTTTAGAAATCAGTCAAGTCTCTGGAAATGTATCAATAGTGAACTCTATCTCTCGGTCGGGCATTATACCGGGCAACTCATTTGGAAACACATCAGGAACATCTACCACAACGGAAGTAGACTCTACATTTGTGCAATCTCTCCGTGTGTCTCGAACGGACGCAAGTACCCTTCACAACCAAAATATACCACCCATCGAGCAGACATTATAGAGATCACCATGCAGGCATTCGGCGCTCTCGGCCGTGGACTACACGCATAGCAAAATTTGATCTCACCATTTAGACAAAACATGACTTTCTTTTCCACATAATCGATGGTAGCCGCAAGCATTGAGCCAATCCATCCCCAGAATGACGTCGTAGTCCCTAATGTCTAAGACTATCGCATCAAGTGATAATTTTCTTCCTTCGATGCAAATGTTACCTTCACAAAAAACTGAGTGAGCCGACAAATCTATGCCCGATGGAGTACTGACGCTAAGGTTTAGTCCTAGCGGTATAATAGAAAATATGTTCTCGGCGGTAAAATATGCCGCAATGAAACTATCTGTGGCACCAGAATCAAACAATACTCTAGCAGGAATATAATTGAAAAGTAATATACCTAACACTACCGCGTTTGATTCGAATGCCTCTTCCCGAGTCAGAGCATAGACCCAGTCTTGAGCGTTCTATGGTGTTGTCTTGTTCATTCGAGATGCTTGACCCTGATTCTGAGGCGGACAATATTGTTGCTGTGGACGACGCAGAGGGAGATCGTTGGGGCGATAACAACAATCGTGAGAAACGTGGCCAAACTTACCACAAACGAAATATTCCCCTTTTCAAATATGACATTCGTTGATATGGTATCACGGCCTGTGGCAGTAGGCACAAGGTGGCCCTTGGTTCTTCCGTAGATTATGGTCCCGAGAGCCGTCATTATTGTGGCACTTGTGTGCATTGTTACCACCTATGTTGCTTGGGTGCTTATGATAGAAATTTTGCACAATGCCGGTGCGAACTGAGGGGTACTACGACTCTAGGGAGAGGGCATGGTTTAGCAACTCTCGCATGGTATATTACTGAGGAACGACGATGTATGCATGAATAGATGGTCATAGTCCTATTTCAAATCTTTGAGCTCGACTTTCGACATCACAAAGATGAGACTTAGCAAATTTTGCAAGCCGGTTGAATTCTGCGGCATACTACCATACTGTCATATTTTCTTGTTGAAGATGTATAAATTTGTCTTCCTTCTTGCGACAGACGGTGGGTGAAAGGTACTCCTCTTCGAAGGCTTTACGGAACACGGACCAAGAGATAGTCGTATTGTCATCTTTACTCAATATAGCATATTTGTGGACATCCTACCAATCATATGTATTTAAACGGAGCTGAACTTGAGCGCAAGCAACTCTCTTCATCTAATCCATGCAAAGCACATCAAAGTGGTCCTTTAGCTCAAGCAGCCAATCTAACGCCACGGAGGGGTCCTTAGTCCCTTTGAAGGTAGCATGACACATCTTCTTAAACTCTGATATTTGAAGGATAGAACCCTTCTCATCTGAGGGCGGAGATTCCTGAGAACCCTGAAGTCCCGCTGACTAGGCTACAACTGGCACTGTCGTGGTGGTCGTTGATGCAGAATAGTTGTTGGCGACAAGCGTCGTCACAATCGTTTGCAAGGTATCCATTTGCTTCTGCTGTGCCTCAGCCTGAGTCTGTTGTACCTGAAATTGAGCCTCAATCCAGGACTTGAATTGGTTTTGATGTAGTTTCGCCTGCCTCTGCTAATTTTCCATCAAGCGCATCATCCGCTCGAACGGATCAAAAGAGGGCACGGCTGCTTGACTTTTTGAGCTGCCCGATGTGCCGAAAGTGCTCCCTTGCACCTGCGCCACTACTTGCGCTTGTGCGTCTGGCTTTGAGGCTGTTCCTTGAAAGAAAAGTAAATTATATTAGTCTCAAAACATATTACGGACTCACTGTATGGAACGTATCTCATTTTGTCTAAGTGAATTCAAGAGTTCAACTAGGAGGGATAGGGTCATTTAAAAAAAAATCTTATCACACGAAGGTTAAAGAATCTGAAGCCATACTCTGATACCAATATGTCATGCCCCAATTTTTGATAAAACGATAATCGTCCCCCGGGCGTGATGTCATGTGAGCGTAAGGCACGCCTGCACAAGTCCAAGGCATAATAATATACTTTAGAAACATATGCAACAGTGTATACAACTGAGATATCACAAATTAGAATATAGAAAACTTCTCTTATTGATAATGAACATCTTGTTACTGACTCTTGACTCAATAGTAAAAAGGATGTCGCATGGAGTTACACTTGGACGCAAAATGAGATAGGCGATCTATATATTACATTCCTTACTAATATTTTAAAAGAGCAAACCACCTTGGTTGCGTGTTAGCACCATCGCCTTGGAGCTTAAAAAGGGTATGTGCGAGATCCTTGAGATTTTGTACTTTGTGCTCCAAAAAGTCACGAACAAGAATGCAAATCAGACCGGTAAAAGGTTTGGAGGGGCGGAAAGCTTTAGCTCCTCGTCGCGTCGCCTTGGCTCGGGGAACCTCCTGCAACGAGGGTCACTACTTCAAAAAGTGCCAGTGAGAGCGAGCTAACCCAACTCACCAAATCGACACAATATTTATATGAACATGCAACATTATCATTATATAATCTTTCTATATTTCCCTAGATCAAGTTACAATTAATTCATAAAAGTAAATGACATAACGAAATGTGCCACCGTTCGGTGAATTTTACCTGCACCGTTCAGATACCACCTGTACACAACTTACCATGACCTTCCTTGCCACGAAGACATAGTTAGTTTACACAGTTTAAGAATATGTTAGGATCACTGTCTTGACTAGCCATTATGTACTATAGTCTGGGTAGACGACGATGCTTGCAGCGCAGGTAGCGAGCCCCGCTACAAACTCCCATCTCACCCATGCTAAGTTGCTAGCACGAATAATTATTGTTCCGCCCAGGGCAAATCGGCTCTGGTGCCACGTTAACCGTTCGCAGGAACCATATACCTTGTGCCAAAGTTGTCCATGACTATTAACGATCTAAACACTAAGTTAACATAAAAACATTTTAAGACATCAACATGAACATAACTACTTTAGCACAGTGCAATGGCATAGTCTACTAGATGATATGATCAAATCATAAGTTATGTACTACCTATTAAATAGTTATAGATAAATAAGTTCTAGCTACAACTGAACACAAAATAGATACATGTATAGCGGACAAGCACGCAATAATATGACCGTATAGGAATTTTATATGACAAGCATTAAGTGTTTCAAGTCTACTTCTTCTTTTTATCTTAATTTAATTTTATTATTTTGGTATCGTTGATCGAAACGCACAAACGAGTTAGATTATTAGAAAAAAAGACTTGGAAGAAGGGCACAAATCGGAAGTAAGGCCACTCACTTAGTTGGTGAATCGGGGGAGAGAAAGGGAAGATCTTTAAGACTCCGCTTGTGCGTCGCTTACTCGATCACCTGTACACCAACAATTGATCAATATCTCCTGCCTCGGTTTCCAAGTGTTCGATATGAAATACAAAATTCTAAGAAAGAAGACAATAAAATCCATCGAAATAGTTCAAGCAAATGTAAGTCACAAAACCAATAAGAAAACAACCAAGCAGCATCAAAAATAGGCAAAAAAACCAGCGTAAAGGAAAGACCCCTCTCAATTTACCATCGAGTCCTTCCTTGTGGCACGATCCGCTGAATATGGGACCTGATTTTGAAGAGACCAATCCATAGTAAAAAAAGGATCTTGATTCAATCTGTTTCGATCGAACGATACCAAGTATTTCTTAGCCGCGCACCCCGAATAGGGGGAATGGGGCACTACAAGTATACTGTATTTGAACAGCCTGAGTCGCAAAGTAATATGAGTATCACAAATTTGTATATATCGTTAACCTGAGTCAAAAATACGTTAATAACGTATGTGTTTGCTTATACGATTGTTGGTTTCCTTATATATATTCGTGTTTGGTTAATTTGGTTTTATGGATTGAACAAGGAAGGACGAAGGGTAAGTTGGTAAGTTTTGCCGTATTTCCTTTATATCATACGGCGCACTGCCACACAAGTTGGAATTTACATGATTGCCATAAAACTGATCCTAAGGCAAGACTAGAAAGATAACTTAATAGATGTTGCACGGAACTAATATATCGTGTTTGGATTTATCGAGCGGGCGAGAAGCCTCCCCACCAGTGCATTTATGTACTGATAACCCACAAGATTGCTTGCAGGGTGCGGGAGAACCTCGTTCAGTATGAAGTATTCCCTCGTGTGCGCTAAGACGTAAAGTTTGCTCTGGAGCCTTAGAGTGTTGCATCCGGAGCTGAAGCATAAATACAAAACATAATGTTGGAACATCGCCTATGTATCATCCCAAGTTGTAAGCCGCTTAGCATGTCTTTATTGTTTGAGAGAGAGAGAGCTTATGCGACTTATAATCTCGGCCTAGCGCCGCTTGTAACCTTATTCATTATCAATAAAGAACTTATTTATGTATCACACTTTTGTTTATTCTATACTTTCGCTATATCGACTTGGTTAGTTAGTCTATTGATAGTTTAGTTTAGTAGTTAATTAGTTAGATTTTAGTAGTTACTACTTTGGTTTGTGGTTATATATATATATATTGTAGTTACCTATTGTTATTAGTAGTTAGTAGTTATATATATATGTATGTACTTTTGCTATCAAGTAGATTAGATATATATATACTAGTAATTACTATTAGTGATATGTATTTGTATCTCTAGTTAGTGTAGGTATATATATATATGTATGTATGTATGTATTAGTAGTTAGTAGTTAGTATAGTAGTATGGTATTAAGTAATGCATGTTAGTTATAGTCTAGAGTTTTGGGTAGTTAATATATACTAGGAATCATATTACCTTGTGATATGAAGGTAATGTCAAGGTATTGATGGTTACTCAAGGTATTGTGTTGATACTCAAGGTATTGGGTTTGAGTATCAAGATGGGTGCGTAGTGGTGTGATACCACATTGGTTCAAAGCCAAGGTATCCACTTAGCATTAGTTTAGTTAGGAATATTAGATATTGTTGGATGTATATATATATTGATATTTTCTATCTAATTGATTGCGTATCTTACGATACGGTCTCTTATTGGTTTCCTAGTATCCTAGTATAGCTATGTGGCCCAGTTACATAGTGTATGGACCCAATCTCTTAGAGATAGACTCATACAACCAAGAAATAGCTAGTTTGACCAAGTTTGACCTAGAGTTGACCTAGTTTAACCATTTTGACTTAGAAATGGCTTTATGACCTAGAATTTGACTAGTTTAACTTATTTTTATTCCAAAACCTTGTATTAATGCAATATTCCATATATAGGTCTATATGATACCAGTTCGGACACTTATTTGCATTATTTGCTCTGGACCACAGGCGAGTACATTCTTTGATAGTTTTTATTATTTGACAACTACTATAATTTAAGTATTTTAAAATGTTACTTATGATTCTTGACACGATGGTACACGGATTGGTATTATTATTGGATCGTCCATCATAAGATGTTACCTTGATTATTGAGATAGTATCGAATACGGCTCCTTGTTGGTATTGGATAATATTAAAATTATAGGTTAAACATTGGATACATTGGCAAGTAATGTGTCATGATTCGATCCATCGTATCAGTCGGGGTGGGGAAAATATCAATTAAATATGTGATCAAGAACTATCGGCTAGTAGTGCAATTATTGGCTACTAACTAATCATGCAATTCACGTATGGTTGAGTTATCTCCTTAGTGTAATCATTGATTCTCCCAAGCCGATCACATATTTAGTTAGAATCTCAAAAACATAGTATATTATAAACTCCATTTTAGTTCATAGATTATCATGTTATATTTCTCACATCATAGTTCTTTTCCTTTATTTTGTACGCATTGATTTATATTCTGTTGCTAGTATTGCCTATTCTTTCATTGTTCTTGATCATCAGTTATACTCTCATCGTAGATAGCATCCTCTATTTTACGGTTTTATAGTTTTTGTCAATTAATTGGAATTATTATTGGGTTATACTTCGCTCCAGTCCTGACTGGATAATATTTTTTAGAGGATCCAGGAGATTGGCGTCCGACGTACTACGGACCCCGACATATAGATGGTGCAGACATGGACCTACTAGTTTTGAAGTGATTGACAGAAGGTTTATCCGGATCAATAATTAGCGTAGTTAGTTTTCTTTAGCATTTTGGTACCAGATTTATTTTTGACATACATTTGAGACTTGTATATTATTTCTTTTTGTTATTATTATTTTAAATTATATAATTATGCTAGACTTCTTTGATTTCTTCTCGTACCATAGATTTATGATTGAGTATTGTGTTGCATTAAATATTTTTTCCTCCTTCTTGGAGTTGAGATATTATTGGCAGATTATATATGATTATGAGATATTTAGATAGTATAGTCAACCAAGACAGCATTCTACCGCCGATGCTGCAGCGTAGGGTGGACGTACCGACGTATTCATGCCCCTTCCCCGGGTGCGAGTCGTGACATATTTTTATGGTGGCTCAAGCAGGTCATGCTTCGCAAGTTATGCGATATCGTGGTAGTGCAACGACTTAGTTGTACTACTGTGAGCCTGCGATAGGATTTAGGATATAGGACACTAAGATGAGAGAGGGATACTCAATCACAACTAGGAATTCCAATCTGATTTGAAATTGCTACTTTTGATTCCTTCTGAATACTTTGAATATTGTTGTCATTCCATGATAATATCTTAACTTGTGTCAAATACATCTTTTTTGTTTTGATCTGTCTTAAGGATGTCACCGAAGACCAGATTTCATCGATCAGGAGCAGTTTCTAAGAGGTTTGCCACCTCTCAACCTTCCACTATGACAGCTGGTGTTGTACCTCCTACGATATTAGTTTACGTAGGAGTCTGAGCTGCCTTCGGGGGTTCTCCTCCACTTATTCGAAAGACTACCCCAGTTTCTTCTGAGGGACTTCCACCACCTCCATTTTTAGGAGATGTTGCGCCGATGGTTGCATTATTTAAAGAGATGATGGAGGTACGGAGGGCACAGATAGAGGCCCAGCACAGGCAGTCAGATATGATGCAGCAGAGTATGGAAAATGCCCATTAGGAAGCTATTACAGCAGTTCAGAGAAGGGCTCCTCCACAACCACAAGATGTTTAGCTCGAGCTGGGCAACATTCAAAATTTTAAGCAGGTAGAGCCTTGGGTTTTCAAGGGGACAGAGGGTATAGTCTATGCTAACGATTGGCTCGAGGATATCAAGCGTCTTATAAGAGTATTCCATCTTGATAAGGATCTGAAGGTTGAGGCAGTAGGACTTTAACTGTTCGACATTGCCCGCACTTAGTTCAGGAATGAGCTACTTCTTACTGATGTGGAGCGATCTTGAGAGGTGTTAAAGGACCTCTTCAAGAGGAAGATCTTTGCTCGGGAAGACATATTAGACTTGGGGAGGTAGTTTGAGAGTCTTACATAGTGGAGCGTGTCCGTAGAGGAGTACGATGCAGAGTTTGGGAGGCTGAGCCAATTTACAGAGTACTTCACGAGGAAGCTAGAAGTTCGGGCTATCCGTTTTTACGAGGGTCTGAATTGGGAAGTGATAATCCTCATTCCGCCTTTCTATGAGACGTATTCTGAGATACTTTTGGAGGCACGCAAGGTCGAGCGAGAGTGGAACTTGAAGCCAAAAAGGGACCGTGATATGTTTGGTAGTTCCAGCAGCAGTGCGGGACCGGCGAAGAGGCCGCAGTTCCATCAACGGTATCATGGGGCTTATCAACTCCAGCAACAACATTTTTTAATACGGTTCAGAGCTTATTACCAGCAATATCAGATTCAGAAACCAATTATTGCTCCAGTACAAGCTCTGGTATAGAAGATACCATAATAGCCTCAGAGACGAGTGCAACAGGCTGCTCAATACACCTATTGTAAGAAGACTGGGCACACATGGGAGATGTGCCGGAAGAGACTTAGAGCGTGCTTATATTATGGATCAACGGAGCATATGGTGAAGGATTGTCTCTGGACCCTTCATCATCTAGGCCAAGGTACAGATCAAGTGCAGAGAGGTGGAGCTAGACTACTTGTAGCCCCGCAGATTGCTCAACACCCGCAGAGGGAGCTACCTCGGCAGGGTGAAGAATTTGTGATGACGGTCGAGGAGACCTATACTACAGGTGATGGGTTAGCGAGTTCTATTCTTTTTTCTGTTTCTTCCATCTATTTTGATTGATTGCTTCTTTAGTACCTTTTAGATGCTTGTGTTAAATAGTTAGTATAGCTAATAGAATACCCTAACAGAGACAATAGTAATAAGACAGACGGAGACCATGACCATATATGTTATTTTTTGCATAGGACTGTTCTTTGTGTTATTTTAGATAAGACCTTTTTAAATTATGGTTGCTGGGGGTTTGACCTAGAAGGAGTACGATCACCCTTAAATTTTGAGAATAAAATTATTTTAAGGGGGGTAGATTTGTTACTACCATATTTTCTAGAAATGAATATTTTGGTCATTTCATAATTTATTAAATATTGTGCATATTGAATATCTATTTATTATATTATTTATTTATTATTAGCATATTAGATTTTATTTTTGGACTTTTGTTAGTGGACCTAAATAGTTTAAATTAGATCCATGGACCAACATTTAATTCTAGTTAGAATTGAGCCCAATAGTAAGCCCAATAATTAGGAGGATGATTAATTAGTTAAACCATTAGATAAACCATTAGATTAGAACCTTCCTTCCTTAATTAATTTCTTCATGAGAGGCCCCAAGGGGTATTTTAGACTTTATATAGTAGCTTGAGGAAGGGGGAAGGGGTCGGCGTATATAAGGGGGTAAAAACTTTCTCTCTCTTCATTGTTCATTTCAAATCTAGATCTAGAATTTTCTTCAACCAAATTTTTTCATTCCCACACCAAATTTCTACCAAATTTCTTTCCAATTCCTTCCCAAATTATCATTGGAGGCCATTCAAGTAAGGATCTACAAGGAGGAAGCAAGGATCTGCTAGGAGGATCAAAGATCTACAAGTTGGAGGCCCTTTTCATCTAATTTAGGGATTTTATTGAAAATCCATCTCCCAATAGGTACAATTCATTTTTTCCCTCTTTTATTAGACTCTAAATATGTGATTTAATTATTAAAAACTACCCCATATGCTAAGTCTATCCTTAGAAATTAGAATTAGGTTCATAGGAGGCCTATAGAGGAAGTTATGTGTTATTTTGTGTCAATTTTTAAAGAATTCTGAGATTGACACATTTTGTATTTGTAAATTGGTTAATTTGACCAAATTGACATGTGTTTGATTGTGTATGGCTAGTGTTGTGTCCATAATTGGATACGTGTAGGCCGTATCCTAATAATTTGGCGATAAGGGTTGATTTGGAGATTTTCTTCCAACACGGAGGTTTGTGCATGTCATATTTTGACATGGACACGTAGATGTGTAATTAGCTCTTCATGTTATTCATAATAACTTATTTTAGACTTGCTTGTATCCTTCGGGGTACGTTTGGTTGTGTGGTGGACTCGTATCGCAAGTGTATCATAGATCTAGTGTGATACGGGTGCGATGCACTCCACGTGTTTGTTTTAATGTATTTCTAGATTCAATTTTTCTTGTGTATAGTTATTAGAATATTAATTTATCATTGTATATGATATATATGTATATATATATTATGTATTCATTGTATGATGATTAGTATGTATCTATAGTAGTATATAGATATGTATATATGGATGTATTTATATATGTATGTGTGTGTGTTTATATATGTATATATTGATGTATATATATAGATATAGATATGTATCTCTATTATTTGTATATGTGTATATATATATATATATATATATATATATATATATATATATATATGTATAAGTGTATAGATATAGATATAGATATAGATATATATATATCAACTTGGGTGTGTATATAGTTATGTGGGTGCACATAGATGTATATGTATGTATATGTATATATCTATTGATATAGATATATGTGTAGATGAGTCCTTGTGTGTATGTGCATATTATCACGCCCCAGTTCCAAATATAAGGAACTGAGCCACGTGGAAATGGCCAATGGGTGGTGGTAGCGGCGGTGCTGCGGCTTCGGTCTGGGATGGCGTCGACCGCAGGGGTGCTCGTGTCAACCGTTGTAGTGGTGGTGGTGGTGCTCGGCAGTGTGAGGGTAGTGGTGCTCGGCTGTAGTTGCGTAGGTGGTAGTTCTGTCGAGGTGGTGTCAAGTCATCGAGTCATGGAGGAGGGTGATGGTGGCAATAGTGGTGGTATTAGTGGTGGTACGGGTTGCTGTGGTGGTGGTGTGGATAGATACGGTGTGGTGGTGGTCATGGGTTGTGGTGGTGGTACGGGTAGCTACGGTCGTTGGTGGTGTAAGAGATAGTGGCAGCGTTGTTTCGGTTCAGGTGGAGATGGTAAAGAAGGAGAAGAAAAAATAAAGAAGAAGAAGAAGAAGAAGAATAAGAAGAAGAGGGGAGTTGGTTGTGTATGTAGAGGGAGGAGAGGGATTGAGGGGGTGGGGAATTCCTAGATTTTTTTCTAGGGATTAGGGCTGGCCACATATGGGGGGTTTAGTATGTGTATAAATATAAAGGGGGTGTGTGGTTGTGATGGGGTATGAATTTGAATCAAGTATTATGATTTAACATGAAAGAGTTATACATAGCAAGGGGGAAGAGAGAGGATGAGGTGACGGTTCATGTGAGGATGGGAGAGGTTTTCTTTATTGCTTTTCACCAATAGGATGGTGACACCTAGCACCCTTTTTGTCACTAAGCCTCTTAACATTTGGGTGTTTACAGATGAAGGAAAATGGTGAGAATTTGATGTGGGAAGTGGTGTTTGGTATTTTATAGGGTGAGAGTGTGTTGTGTGTTTTGTACGGGCCTCATGAATGGGTGTTGGGTTAAGTTGGAGTTAGGTTAAGTTGGTATCCCTAATTTAATTAAATAAAGTGTCATATGTGCTCTTAAATTAAATGGGAGTACAGGGGATCTCAATTTGGAGTAACACAAAGGTCATGAATGGTGTAGGCTTGGTGTCAGTCTTAGGCCCTTTAATTGGTTCGACAAAACGGGTTGAGTTTGTGTCCCCAAATTGATGGCAAAGACATTGGTACACGACATAGGATTAAAAAATTGATTTTCGTTACTAAGGAAGTTGGGCAATTAAATTAGAGCATAAGGGAGTGTGTTTGTGAGTAACCGAAATATCTCTTGCCAAGGTTGCCTTGTCAGGTCAAGAGTGCAAAGATTTGTTGGAAATTAAAGGCTATTGTTGGGCTCCAATTATTATAGCAACGAGAAGGTGCACCAAGGGTTTAAATTAAAGAATCAGTCTACGCAACCCTAATTTCTAAACCTTAAACAACCTGAAAATAAACCAAATTTCTTACCATATCTAGTCTACCTAAAATATAATTTGAGGGGGTTTACATCCTTTCCAACTTAGAAGAATTTCGTCCCCAAAATAGAAAGTAAAGCACAAATAAGAGTTAACAAGAATTTAAAAAGTTAACAGGTAATCGAAATACAGTACATAAATTCGTACCTTGGTCCTCAAATAAATACGAGAAATGCTATCAAATGGAATTTTCACGCTCCCAGGTAAACTCGCCCAACAAATGATGCTTCTAAACAACCCTGACTAGTCGAATAGTCTGTCCCCTCAAAATCTTCTCACTGTGATCAAGTATCCCTACTAGCTGCTCCGTATATGATAAACTGGGCCTGACTGTACTCTCTGAATGATCGAACACGTGGTTAGGGTCTGTCAAGTATCTCCTAAACTGTGATACATAAAATACGTCGTGTACTCCTTCTAATGATGGAGGCAATGTAAGACGATAAGCCACTTTGCCAACTCACTCCAAGATATCAAAAGGTCCGATGTACCTCAGACTCAGCTTGCCTCTGCCCCCAAATCTGATGGTACCACGAGTAGGCGATATCTTCAAAAATATTTGGTCACCTTCCTTGAATTGCAAAGGTCTGTGGTGCGCATCTTCCCAATGCTTCTGTCTGTCCTATGCTATGCGTAGGTGGCCCTGAATCTGCTTTACTTTCTCTACTGTCTGTGTCATCAACTCTGGACCAAGTATCTGGTGCTCTTCTATGTCACTCCAACATACCGACGACCTACACTTCCTGTTGTATAGTACCTCATAAGGTGCCATCTGTATGCTTGCTTGGTAGCTATTATTATAGGAAAATTCTACCAAGTGGAGATGGTCCTCCCAAGATCCTCCAAAGTCAATCATGCACGCTCTCAATATATCCTCTAGTATCTGAATCGTGTGCTCTGACTGACCATCAGTCTGTAGATGATATGCAGTGCTAAACTTGAGGCGAGTTTCTAGACTCTTCTGCATACTCTGCCAGAAATGTGACATAAATCTGGAATCACGATCCGATAAAATATTGACAGACACTCCATGTCGTTGTACTATCTACCTCATATACATGTCATCCAATATCTCTGTGGACTGCCCAACTCTAAAGGGCAAGAAATATGCTGACGTGGTGAGTCGGTCCACGACAACCCAGACTGTATCCTTCCCGATAGGGCTCCTCAGAAATCCTGTGACGAGTCCATGGTAATGTGCTCCCTCTTCCACTCGGGAATGGAAAGCGGCTGCAATAGTCCTACAGTCCTCTGATGTTCGGCCTTGACTTGCTGACAGACCAAACACCTTGCCACGAATCTCACAATCTCACTCTTCATCCCATGCCACCAGTAGTGTTGTCTCAAATCTCGGTACATCTTCGTACGCCCGGGATGAATAGAATAAATTAAGCTATGGGCCTCGGTCATCAACTCCTGGCGTAGCTCGCCACTCATAATATATAGGTGATCTCCACACCTCACTGTTCCATCTTCGTGAATCCGGAGTCCCGTCTGTATGTCGGCCTCTGTCCTCTCTCACAGTCATCGAAATCTCATATCGGTAGGCAGGGCTACCTTGATCCTCTTAACCAATGTAGACTGAACCTCTAGACTGGCCATCTGCCCATCCATGCCTGATAATACATACTCTATCCTGAGCTCCTGAAGATCCTCTAATGAATGTCGCTGAGTCATCAAAAAGTATACCATGGGCTTCCTACTTAAGGCATCTGCTACAATATTTGCCTTGTTAGGGTGGTATTGCAACTGAATATCATAGTCTGTCATTAACTCTAGCCAACGCATGTCTCATATTGAGCTCCTTCTGAGTGTAGACATACTTTAGACTTTTGTGATCTATGTAAATCTCAACCTGCTCTCCATAAAGGTAGTATCACTATAGCTTTGGGGCAAATATCACTGCTACTAGCTATAGATTATGTGTCGGGTAGTTCTTTTTATGAACCCTCAACTGTCATGATGCGTAAGCTATCACCTTGCCGTGCTGCATCAGTACACATCCTAATCTACTCCCAGATGCATCGCTATATACCACAAATCCTCTAGATCCAGAAGGAAGTGTCAAAATCGGTGTTAACGTCAGATGCTTCTTCAGCTCATTGAAAGCCATCTGACACTCCTTAGTCTAGATAAACTCTACGCCTTTACGCGTTAGCCGCATCATAGGCGCAGTGATCCTCGAGAAGTTTTCCCTAAACCTCCGATAATATCCGACAAGTCTTAAAAAACTCCTAACCTCCGTAACTGATGTAGGGGTAGGCCACGTCTCCACTACGACATTCTTCTCCGGGTCAAGTGATAGTCCATCTCTAGTGATTATGTAACCTAGGAATGGTACCCTATCCAAGAAGAACTCATATTTGCTGAGCTTGGCATACAGCCTCTCCTGCTTCAGCGTCTCCAACACGACCCTGAGATGCTCCTCGTGCTCCTTCTGGCTCTTGGAATATACCAAGATGTCATCAATAAATACCACAATGAACTTATCCAAGTAGAGGTGGAAAACCTTGTTCATCTTGCTCATAGATACTACTGGCGCATTGGTTAAACCAAATGGAATGACTAGAAACTCACAGTGCCCATACTTTATCCGAAAAGCTATCTTGGGAATGTCCTCCTTTCTTATCTTGATTTGATGATAGCCGGATCTGAGATCGATCTTCGAGAATACACATGCTCCACTCAGCTGATTAAATAAATCATCAATGCACGGCAAAGGTACTTGTTCTTTATCGTTACAACATTTAGCGCCCTGTAATCGATACACAAACGTACCATTCCATCCTTCTTCGGCACAAATAAGATGGTTGATCCCCATGGAAAAATACTAGCCCGAATGAAACCCTTGTCTAAGAGATCATCTACTTGGACCTTCAAATCAACCAACTCCTTTGGTGCTAGTCTGTAGACGGGGGAATTAACTGGCTCGGCTCCGGGAGTCAACTCTATCTCTCTGTCAGGTGGCAGGCCTGGTAGATCCTCTGGAAAAACATCCTCAAACTCTTATATAAAGCGAGGGTACACCGGTTCACCTTCTATAATGTATGTCGCTAAGGTAGTTTGGACACCATGCTCTCGGGCTCCTCAAAGAAACTCAAACTTAAGATGATCTGGTGGTCTAAATATAACACAACTATGTCGACAATCTAGCATCGCGTGACAATGGCTCAACCAATCCATGCCTAGGACAATGTCATAGTCCGACATGGAGAAGACTAGAAATCGGGCACGCATCTCTCACCCGTAAATAACTACCGAACAAGATCTACAAGTGTCACTAACTGGTACTATTCTACCTCCTGTAAGAATCCTTTTATTCTTTGGAAGGGGTACAGTTGCTATTCTATGTGTGGCCATGAAACTAGCAGCTATGAAAAAGTGTGTGGCACCAGAATCAAATAATACTACTGCTGGTAATGAAGCTACGAAGATAGTACCTGCGATCACCTCTCCAGCTGTCTTTGCCTCCTCAATGCTCATTGCAAAGGCCTGGCTATGCCCTGGTGCTGGTGCCCTCGGCTGCTGTCGAGCCTGCTGGAAATGAACTACCTGTGGGGCCAAGGGTGACCTCCTCTGATTTTCTCCTGGTGCTGGTGGTCGCAGCGTCCCAACTCCTGCGTAGGGCGGCCGTGGTCCGGGAGGCTGCTGGTAAGGCCTCGGTGCTGGCAAGGCTGGTCGATGAACCATCGATACTAGAGTCCTCTGGTCTGGGCAATCCCGGACTGCATTCTGGTCAGATCCATATCTCAGGCATACTCCTAACCTTCCTTCGACAATCCCTCAACAAGTGTCCCCTCTTTTTGCAGTAATGGCATATATGAATTACTAGTGCCTACAAGGGTGCTGCTCTCTACTGTTGCGGTACTAGGGGACGTTTTGCAGATCCTCCCTGCAGAGCGCAAACTGATGATGATGATGCACAAGAGCGCTGCAGACTGACCTCCATCTTGTTGATACGATCCTGGCGTCAAACTACGAATATAACCTCGGACTAGGAGGTGGGGCTATAGACCCAATGAATCTCTGTGTCTCAAGACTCAGGCCTTCGTAGAACTTCTCGACCTTCTTATCCTCAGTCAAAATCAACTACGGTACAAAATGGCTCAAACGGAGGAACACAGCATTGTACTCCTCAATGGTCAAACTGCCCTGCATGAGGTTTTGGAACCTGTCCTAAAGTTCTGATCTGGTAGTGGAAGGAATATACATCTCCTGGAAGGGAGAAGAGAACTCCTCCCAAGTGACCCGTTCGGCCCCTAAACGCTTCTCTTCTAAAAGCTACCAGTGATGAGCGTTGTTGGTAAGCTACAACCTGACAGCGGTCATCCATCTATGCCTCGGGAAATCGGTGGCCTCCAACTAGTATTGAATGTTGGTGATCCATGTGTGTACCTCAGACGACTTCTGTGCCAGAAAATGGAAGAGGTATCATATGACGGAAGTCTATTACATACCCCATCATCAACTGGCGAGCTGGTGGTGACGCCTGTCCTAAAGCCGTCATAATACTCTCTCTCAAGGTCTCAGCCTGGCGCTGCTGGGCCAGCTGCTGAGACTGCTGCTGGACCTGCTGCTGGGCCTACATCATAGCGTAGAAACTTTGGAACATCTGTGGCCCGTCCATAGATTTCCCTAGTGGGAAAGGCATGTATGGCATATGTAGGGGAAATGGAGGTGGTGGGGGCAATTGTTGCTCCTCCTGTCTTGTGGTCCTCTGGCCCTCATGACCGGCATGGTGCAGAGTCTGGTGCCCGTCTGGAGGCACCTTTGGCAGCCCAGATGACTGTCCCTGGGGTGCTGGATTAACAGAAAAACTTGCCCCAGTGTCGGTTCCCCGGATGACCCTGCGTCACGGGGGACATCTCCCGGCTGTGCGACACGTCCGCTACGGAGATTCATAACTCTGAAAAGAAGTCATGTTTAAGACCAGTGTTATGGAATTAAACAAGATGCGAATTGGCAAAAATAAAATCAAAATAGAGGTGTCATGTGAAGTACTCAAGCATATATATGAGATTCCTAATATCTATTCCTAATTGCAGGCTTGTTTGGCACAATCAAGTAACCACGACGATTTAAGTCGGACCTACATGGGTTATGAATAGATATTAGGAATCGCGGGGGTGCTCGTGTCGACACGAGCACCACCGATGAAGTACTCAAAATAGAGGTGGTAGCGACAGTGCTATGGCTTCGGTCAGGGACGGCGTCGATCGCGGGGGTGCTCGTGTCGACCGTGGTGGTGGTGGTGGTGGTGGTGCTCGGTGGTGTGAGGTTGGTGGTGCTCGGCTGTGGTTGCGTAGGTGGTAGTACTGTCGAGGTGGTGTCAAGTCGTCGAGTCATGGAAGAGGGTGATGGTGGCAGTAGTGGTGGTATCAGTGGTGGTACGGGCTACTGTGGTGGTGGTACGGTAAGCAATGGTATGGTGGTGGTTGTGGGTCATGGTGGTGGTGCGGGTAGCTATGGTCCGTGGTGGTCTAGGAAATGGTGGCAGCGGTGTTCCGATTCAGGTGGAGATGGTGAAGAAGGAGAAGAAGAAATGAAGAAAAAGAAGAAGAAGAGGGGAGTTGGTTGTATATGTAGAGGCGGGAGAGAGAGTGAGGTAGGAATTCCTAAGGTTTTTTTTAGGGATTAGGGCTGGCCACATATGGGGGGTTGAGTGTGTGTGTTAATATAGAAGGAGTGTGCAGTTGTGATGGGGTAGAAATTTGAATAAAGGGTCATGATTTAACATGAAATAGTTGTACATAGCAAGGGGAAGAGAGAGGATGAGGTGACCGGTCATGTGAGATTGGGAGAGGGTTTCTTCATTAGTTTTCACCAATAGGATAGTGACACCTAGCACCCTTTTTGCCGTTAAGCCCCTTAACATTTGGGTGTTTACACATGAAGAAAAAATGGTAAGTATTTGATGTGGAAAGTGGTGTTTGATGTTTTGTAGGGTGAGAGGGTATTATGTATTTTATATGGGTCTCATGAATGGGTGTTGGGTTAAGTTGGGGTTAGGTTAAGTTGGTGTCCCCAATTTAATTAAATAAATTGTCATATGTGCTATAAAATTAAATGGGACTACGTAGGATATCAATTTGGAGTGACACAAAGGTCATGAACGGTGTTATCTTGGTGTCAGTCTTGGGCCCTTAAATTGGTTTGGCAAAATTGGTTGAGTTTGTGTCCCCAAATCGATAGCAACGACATAGGTACACGATATAGGATTAAAGAATTGATTTTCGTGACTAGAAAGTTGTGCAATTAAATTAGAGCACAAAGGAGTGTGTTTGTGAGTAACCAAAATATCCAGTTCCTTGGTTGGCTTATCAGGTCAAGAGTATAAAGTTTTGTTGGAAATTAAAGGCTATTATTTGGCTCCAATTATTGTAGCAATGGTTAAGATGCATCAAGGGTTTAAATTAAAGAATTAGTCTACGCAACCCTAATTTCTAAATCTTAAACAACCTGAAGCTAAACCAAATTTCTTACCATATCTAGTCTACCTAAAATATAATTTGAGAGGTTTACACATATGTTGTAGTTGTGTGAGTGTGTGCAGTGTGTGAGAGGGGAGGATCGAACTACAGTAGAGTATCAGGGATCAAGCCACAATAATGCAATAGAGTATCAGTGAAACAGTAATAGCACACTGTAGCCAATAGCATGTAGCATGTAGCAAGCAGTATAGCAGCAACTGTAGCTCAGCAAGTCAGCAGGCAGTGCAACTACACGAGCAAAGCACTGCAGTGACAACAATAGCACATCATGCAACATAACCTAGCACATCAGCAAGTGCAGCCGCAGCAGGTTGCAGCAAATCCGCATCAGTGACCAGGTAGCAAGGCAGTGCAGCTAGCACTATAGTGGCATAGCTACAGCAGCAGCAACTGCACGAACAGTAGCAGGCAACTGCAGCAACAGTTTAGCTCCAACATCAACTTCAGCAGCAGCTAGAGTAGTTAGTTAGTTGATAGTTTAATTAATAGTTAGTAGATAGTTTAGTTAGCTTGAGGTGTAGTTGGCTAGTTAGTCTTGTTATTAGTTATATATATGTAGTTAGAGATATGTATATAACACTAGAGATATTGTTAGGTAGTAGTAGTTTAGTTCGTTAGTCTATTGATAGTTTAGTTTAGTAGTTAGTTAGTTAGAGTTTAGTAGTTAGTACTTTGGTTTGTGGTTATATATATATGTAGTTACCTATTATTATTAGTAGTTAGTAGTTATATATATATGTATGTACTTTTGCTATCTAGTAGATTAGATATATATATACTAGTAATTACTATTAGTGCTATGTATTTGTATCTCTAGTTAGTGTAGGTATGTATATATATCTATATATGTATTAGTAGTTAGTAGTTAGTAGTTAGTAGTTAGTATAGTAATATGGTATTAAGTAATGCATGTTAGTTATAGTCTAGAGTTTTAAGTAGTTAGTATATACTAGGAATCACATTACCATGTGATACCAAGGTAATGTCAAGGTATTGATGAATACTCAAGCTATTTGGTTGATACTCAAGGTATTGGGTTTGAGTATCAAGATGGGTGTGTAGTGGTGTGATACCACATTGGTTCAAAGCCAAGGTATCCACTTAGCATTAGTTTAGTTAGGAATATTAGATATTGTTGGGTGTATATACATATTATGATATTTTCCATCTAATTGATTGTGTATCTTACGATACGGTATCTTATTGGTTTTCTAGTATCCTAGTATAGTTATGTGGCCTAGTTATATAGTATATGGACCCAATCTCTTAGAGATAGACTCATACAACCTAGAAATAGCTAGTTTGACCAAGTTTGACTAGTTTGACCTAGAGTTGATCTAGTTTGACTATTTTGACTTAGAAATGACTTTAGACCTAGAATTTGACTAGTTTAACTTATTTTCATTCCAAAATCTTATATTAATGCAATATTCCATTATGTGACACTAGTTCGGACACCGATTTGCATCATTTAATCTAGACCACAGGCGAGTACATTCTTTGATAGTTTTTATTATTTGATTACTTCTATAATTCAAGTATTTAAAAATGTTACTTATAATTCTTGAAACAATGGTACACGGATTGGTATTGTTATTGGATCGTCAGTCATGAGATGTTACCTTGATTATTGAGATGGTATCGAATACTGCTCCTTGTTGGTATTGGATAACATTAAAAATTATAGGTTAAACATTGGATACATTAGCTAGTAACGTGTCATGATTCGATCCATCGTATCAGTCGGGACGGAGAAAATACCAATTAAATATGTGATCAAGAACTATTGGCTAGTAGTGTAATCATTGGCTACTAACTAATCATCCAATTTATGTATGATTGAGTTATCTCCTTAGTATAATCATTGAATCTTCCAAGTCGATCACATATATAGTTAGTATCTCAAACACATAGTATATTATAAACTCCATTTCAGTTCATAGATTACCGTGTTCTATTTCTGATATCATAGTTCTTTTCCTTTATTTTGTATGCATTGATTTATATTCTATTGCTAGTATTGCCTATTTTTTTATTATTCTTGATCATCAGTTATACTTTCATCGTAGATAGCATCCTCTATTTTACTGTTTTATAGTTTTTGTCAATTAATTAGGACTGTTATTAGGTTGTACTTTGCTCCATTCATGACTGGATAATATTTTTCAGAGGATCAGGGAGATCGGTGTCCGACGTACTACGGACCTTGACCTATAGATGGTTCATACATGGACCCACTAGTTCTGGAGTGATTGTCGGAAGGTTTATCCGGATCATTAGTTAGCATAGTTAGTTTTCTTGAGCATTTTGGTACCGAATTTATTTTTGGCATATATTTGAGACTTGGATATTTTTTTTATTTGTTGTTATTTTAGACTGCATAGTTATGTTAGACTTCTTTGATATCGTCTCATGCCATAGATTTGTGATTGAGTATTGTGTTGCATTAAGTATTTTGCCCTTCTTCTTGGAGTTGAGATATTATTATCAGATTATATATGATTATGAGATATTTAGATATTATAGTCGACCTAGACATCGTTCTACTGCCCATGCTGCGGCATAGGCTGGACGTACCCATGTACTCGTACCCTTTCACCGGGGACTGGCATGACAGGCACAGATGTTCACAATGATCTAGAGCATGGTGGATGCTCAGAGGAAGTTGGCAGAGGCTCAGCGAGTTCAGCTAAGACGCAGAGGGTCCAGGCAGAGGCGCACCTAGCGCAGACTGAGCTGATGAGGGAGAGCATAGAGAATGCTCATCAGGTGGCTCTCCAGGTAGTAGAGAGAGTCGCACAACAGCATCCTGGCCAACAGCAATAACAATAGAGGCTAGACACTATAGTGGACTTCAAGAGGATGATGCCTTGGGAGTTCAAGGGTGTTGAGGGGATACTCTACGCTGAAGACTGGCTGGAGGACATAAAGAGAAGCTTGTGCTTGGCTCAGATTCCGGAGAGTCTGCAGATCGAGGCTGTCGGTAGCCAGATATTTGAGATTGTATTGACTTGGTATTATGCGGAGCCGAGACTTACTGCTAGAAAAATTACTTAGGAGGCTTTCAAGGAGCTTTTCAAGGAGAAGTTCTTTTCCGACGTGGCCTTGGGAGCCTTGTAGAGTTAGTTCCAAGACTTGGTCTAAGGAAATATGTCAGTCGACGAGTATGCCGCAGAGTTTTATCGCTTGAGTCAATTCGCACCATCGATGATTCGGGACCCAGGAGACCAAGCACGAAAGTTCATGAAGGGGCTGATGAGAGAGATCAAGTCTGTACTTCTGGATATCGTACTGCTACATTTGAGGGTATTCTGATAGATTTCTAGATTACTGAGGATGATCTGGACCTCAAGCCCAAGAGAGGATGCGACATTTCTAGAGGAGCGAATGGTAGCGCAGGATTGGCCAAGCGTCCCCACATTCAGCAGCAAGAGAGACTGTATAAGCACTAGTAGCACCAGGCACCAGCTCAAGGATATATCAGCAGCAGTCGTAGAGGCAGACCTAGCCCTCTGTCAAGTGTGCGTACTACGGGAAGGTAGGACACATAGGAGACATGTTCAAAAAGAGTTGGGTACATGTTTATCTTGTGGATCATCAGGACACCAGTTGAGAGATTGTCCGCCTATTCAGACTCGTCCAGGTCAGGGTGGAGCAGCCGCTTAGAGGTGACCTGCCAGGGCACCTATTGCACTGGAAGGACAGCAAAGGGGACCGCTACTTCTGCCACAGCAGCAGAGATTTGCCCAGCACCAGCAGCAGCAGAGAGGTGCACCCCATGGACGAGCTTATGCCATGACGGTCGAGGAGGCCGAACCAGCTGGAGACGTGATATCAGGTTTAGTTCTTCTTGATTCTATTCTAGCATTTGCATTATTTGATTCTGGCGCTTCCCATAGTTTTGTATCTGTATCTTATGCTCTTAACCATCGTTTAGAGGAAAAATCCTTAGATAGGACTTGTAAGATCACGACTGATGGAGGCATTATCCTAGTCAGTAATTTTTACAAGGACTGGAGAGTTTCAGTGGGCGACCGAGAGTTGAGTGTATGCTTACTCGTAATGCCACTTCCCAGATATGATATTGTACTCGAAATGGATTGGTTTGGTAGGCACCACGCTACTATAAATTATCGTAGAGGCAGAGTGATATTTTGACCCCAGGAGAGCCAGAGTTTGAGGTCGCCAAAGGAGCAGCGGAGCAGAACAGGGGTATCTTTTGTGGAGCCAGTGTAGAAGAGAAAGAGTTGCCACATCCTTTGATAACAGAGTTTCTGGATGTCTTTCCAGAGTAATTGCTAGGTTTGCCGCCAGATAGAGATGTTAAGTTCTCTATAGACTTGGTGCCAGACGCAGAGCTAATATCACAGAACGTTTATAGGGTCAACAATAGCGAACTGGCAGAATTGAAGAAGCATGTTGATGAGTTGCAGGATAAAGCCTTCATCAAATCCACTTCATTACCGTAGGGTGCTCCAGTATTATTTGTATCAAAGAAGGATGGGTCGGTATGCATGTGTATCAACTACAAAGCTCTGAATAACCTCGCTATCAAGAATAAATACCCGTTATAGAGGATAGATGATCTCTTCAATCAGTTGAGCGGAGCGAATGTATTCCTAAAGATAGACTTGAGGTCAGGTTACCACTAGGTGAAAGTAAAGAAAGAAGACATTCCGAAGATAGCTTTTCGGACTTGATATGGCCAGTTTGAGTTCATGGTGATGTTGTTTGGGTTGACTAATGCACCGGTAGTATTCATGGACCTGATGAACAAGGTATTCCATCAGTACCTTGACAAGTTCATGGTGGTGTTCATCGATGACATTCTTGGGTATTCAAAGACCACGGAGGAGCATGAGGAGCACCTGAGGATGGTTTTGGAGACTCTCAGGAAAAATGAGCTTTATTGGAAGCTTTTGAAGTATGAGTTCTTCCTTGACAAGGTTGAATTCCTTAGGCATATGGTGATGGATGACGGGATCTCAGTTAACCCGAAGAAGATCATGGCAGTAGAGTCGTGGGCTACTTCCAGTTTAGTAGCAGAGATCAAAAGTTTTCTTGGACTAACAGGTTACTACAGGAGGTTTGTACAAGACTTATCCAGGATTATAAAGCCGATAACTAGGCTGACTAGAAAAGATATAGATTTTGTCTGGACAGAGGATTGTCATACCGTATTTGATGAGCTGAAGAAGAGATTGACGACAACTCCAGTATTGACATTGCTATCGGGGCCAGGTGGATTCACTATCTACAGTGATGCTTCAGGGAAGGGTTTGGGTTGCGTTCTTCAGCAGTACGTACTAATAGAATAAGTGGGATTAGCGATATTTTTTAGCAACTCCAGGTAAAAACATCGCTAATTTAGCGACTCCATGTAAAAACATCGCTATATGTCTCTAATTGACGATATTTAGCGACATTTAGCGACTTTTATTGAGTTTTTAAAAGATTAATCGTTATAAGTTCAATTTAGGTCGCTAAACGTCGCTAATATATTTTATTTAGCGACGTTCAACGACATTTTTCGCGACGTATATATTTTGGACATTTAGCGACGTCATTAGCGACGTTCAAGGAGTCACTAAATTAGCGACGTCATTATTGGCGTCGCTAAATCGTCGCTAAATTTTTTACTTAGGGCTGATTTCCCCCATTTCCTTCGATCTCTCCCTCTCCCTCCCCTTCTCCCAAAATTCAAACCCACTCTCGATCTCTCCCGCTCCGGTTCCTCCTTCCTCCGTCTGACGACCCCCCTCGGCCGCGTCCTCCCCCTCTGGCTTCTCTCCTCCCTCCGACGCCCCCTCCTCCCTCCCGGCGACCACCCTCCAGTCGCGTCCTCCCCCTTCCGGCAGCGTCCTCCCCCCTCCTCCTCCTCCTCCTCCTCCAATAGGTAAACCCTAACTCTCTCTCTCTCTCTCTCTCTCTCTCTCTCTCTCTCACAGGACACACATGGCACTAAAATTATACGCACACGTTACAGACACTGACACACACACTGACATGACACACACACGTGACTTAAGGTTAGGGTTAGGGTTTTTGACCTGGGTTAGGGTTGGATGTGGAGTATCGAGTGATAGGGTCGTGGTGAATAAGAAGTCGGATGAATAAAATTTGGTGAGTATATGAGTTTGTAAATTCAATCGAAGCTTGGCTATGTAAATTATTGGTCCTAATTGTAACAGAAAATAAGTTACCAAAATAAAACTAATCATGGATACCAAATATAACAAAATCCTAATAATATAACTAATTATACAAATCAACCATGACCATCATCGCCTTTTAAAACATTAATTGTATAAGGAGGTTCTTGGACAGTAGAGAATGCAGATATAAGCATGTGATGTTTGTGTACAATTTTATTTGACTTGGAACAGTATATTAGTTTACAAATGTTAACCGGAAGAATCATAATGATATATAAATTTAGTAAATATAAATTGATAGCATCTGATGCTATACTGGTTATGTTAGTCAAACCATGACCAAGGCAGGTAATAATATCAACCATATCATTTTGATATAAAACAAATAATTTTACCTATTACATAAATGTGTGAGGGATATTTATGGAGGGATAAAGCATAGATGAAAATCCTACGCATTAAACACAGTGCATACTATTGAATGTTAGCTGTCACAGTAGGTTCATGTATAAGAAAGCAATGTAATGTATAAACTTGACATAATAGATGTGACAGTTTAGCTGCAATAAATTTGAAATAATAGGTTGTACCTATGAGGAACTGCTAATCTCACAAGATTAGCCCTTCTACTTTTACTTTAGTTTAGAGTTTAGGCATTATTTTTTCCCTTTTAAGTGTAAAGAACTTAAGTTAAAATTTTTTGATGAAGACATGATCTCTATGTAATGATGTCCTGTAGAAAGTGTCTGCCTTAGAGGTGTGCTAGGCGGCTCTGGATGTGTTCACAAGTCTCCTAGGGTTGGATATAGGAGGCTTGGCCTAGCTAAGATGCATATTGTAATTTATAGATTTGGATCGTGTTCTTAGTTTTTGTTGTTATATTAAACACAAATATTCGAACCTTGAAGTCCTTTTTCGTTTCATAGTTTACAAGCTTGATAAGGGACTACATAAAGGGGGATACCCTAGAGAGAGGAGGGAAACACCCTACAAACAAATCATGATGGGCATATGGATCACAAGGAGATGCCATTAACGTCGTCCACTAACACGAAGTATCTTTCCAATAATGTGCCTGGAATTGTGCTCCCTATTATGGTTCATAAACATTTCTTATCAATGTATATTCAAAGAGTTGATCTGATGACGGGATAAACTGCTTGAGTCAATCCACACTGTCATGACGTTCTTTTGTAGGCTTATTAGAAATTGATGATGGTTGGTATCTTTGCTCATATCAAGATTCCAATCATTTTTTGAATTAGTTAATATGACACAATCTAATATCCTTGCCTTGGTACATAGTGTTGTATTCATGTCTTGTGTTAAGGTTCACGCCAGCCAGTATGGGAGATGATATGCTTTTGATATTAGTGCCTAAAATTTTATTGGAATGTTATTTCTTAACTTACACTTGGCAAGTAGAAAGAGTACATAGTGTCATGTCCTCACTCATGGTTTTGATATTAGTGCCTAAAATTTTGTTGGAATGTTCTTAACTTAAACTTGCTAAGTAGAAGAGTACATATTCATGTCTTCACTCTTTCATAGAATAGTAAAGTTTTCATTTTGGTGGGGTGATTTAATGTTATTGGATGGGGGAATGTCCCATATTTTTCATCAAAATAAAATTTCTTTGTCGGAAACATATAATTGTATTGATTAGTTATGCATATACAAAATCTAAATTTGCTTTGATTCATAGTATAAATGTATAGACATGTCATAAATGGCTTCTTAATTTATTTAGTATCTCTATTGAGATATATGGATCATCAGTGCTAAAAAATATGATTAAGAGTCCCACATTTCAGCCTGGATGTGAAACTCACACGTATGTACATGCGCTCGTTTGTTACCCTACGAATTTGTGTGTTTATGAATGTGTGCATTTGCGAATGTGTCAGCTGTTAGCTTGTTAGGTGCACCTCTAGACACTTAAGAAGGAAAACCACCAGCGTTACTTATGTTGTGGAAGATGGTGTCACAGTGTCAGAAGCAGTTGCCCCTTTTGTAGAAGGTAAGATACGATAGAGGAATATTTTATTAGATACTTAAAAAGTTTCATTGTTAACTAAAGATTGCTTACTTATGATGATAATAAAGAGGGGTTTATTTTTTCATAATAAGACCGTCTCCTGAAGATTTGGTCATGGGACTTGCCCCCTCCCGTCGCTATGCAGTGTGTATTATTTTCATGGTTTAGTATTTTTATATAGCTAGGTGTTGGTAGTGTTTTGGTCTTGTATTATTTTCGGATTAAATTTCGTTACAGTTTGCCATTTACTTTCATTTTCAGCTCTCTCCGAGTAAATATGAGGCTTGATATATGCGGGTGCGTGAGAGTTCTGTGTGTTATATGTTTGATCCCTTCAGTTGGAAGTTTTTCCTTTGGATCAATCTTGGAGGTGTATGTTTCAAGATGTCATATAGATGGTTCTCATTGTTGTCATTTTAGATCATAGAATAGAACTGTTGAATACTTGTGCTCTAGTAGTTCACAGACTTGTAGATTTATGGGGTGCTATAGTTTCTTTGTTTCTGGTAGTGCTAGCCTCACTTTGCACATTCTATAGTTTAGACCATGAAATCTAAAACCCAGGTGGAGAGGGTCTAAAGTTAACATACATCACTGTTCCTGAAGAGACTTTTCTTACTTGAGAATGGTCCGCTGGAAACCTAGGTGGAGAGGGTCTAAAGTTAACATACATCACAATAACTCAAGTAAATTTGTAACATCTTCAATGAATAAAATTTAGATAGTATATGAGTTTGTAAATTCAATGGAACCTTGGCTATAAAAACTATTGGTCCTAATTGTGATAGAAAATAAGTTACCAAAATAGAACTAATCCTAGATACCAAATATAACGACATCCTAATAATATATTGTGCAATGACGTTCAGTTTGGTTCGTACAGGTTTGTGTTTAAAAATTTGCAATTTGGGCCTAATGATTCAGTTGAACTGAATATATAAAATGCATACCCACATTGAACCATAAAGCATGATTTGTCATATTGTTGTCTTATAATTTCAACTTCAACTTTATTTGTGATCATAAGACACTTCAAAAGTGATCTTGAATTTCAACCATCTTGTTTTAATCCTATGATAACATCTTTTCAATCTCTTAACGATCTATAATTCATACCTCAATAGAAGTAACATTATGTAAAGGTTGTTTAATTTCTGAAGTAGTAATTTTACGGCAATAACAATATGACCTATAATGAACTACTTATTGTATGAGTATGTTGGACTGTGGATGACCATAAGTTCACTAAAAAGAAACAAATCATATTGAAAGCATGGGGCGGTCGCCCAACTCGTCCACCCTCTGGGCCGTCCCTTAGAAGGTGATGAGTATTATTTGATGAAGCACATGTGCACTGGGATAACCTAACCGTTGATGCCAAATGGAGGATGATGGAGAGTTACCGAGTTAACCAATAGATCGACGAGAAGACTACGTTACAGACACTGACACACATACTGACACGACACACACATGTGACCTAGGGTTAAGGTTAGGGTTATGGTTTTTGACCTGGGGTTAGGGTTAGGGTTTTTTTCACATACTAAAAATATAACTAATATCCTAGATGGTATTTAGGTAACTTATAGTACTAAATGTCTAAAACGTCGTATGCAAATATATAAAATATTAATTATAGGGAGGGGGTTTACAATATTGCTAACTTTTGATATTTAACAACGTGTAGGCTTGTTTTGATATGTTTAGAGACATTTTGGTTTGACTCTAAATGCTACTATATACATCAAAAATTGGCATAGGACAAGTTTTATTTCCTTTAGTTAGTGTGGGTAGTGATATGGAGTAAGTGCATATGAGTATCAAGCTACGAGGTGAGTTAAGATAAGATAGGGTATGAGAGTTAGAGTATTGATACTCGGGTATTTCTTTTAGTTAAAGTTACTCTCATGTTTTATGATTCGTATCATTATTATACTGCAACAAACAAGTAGTTTTATTATTACTATCATTATTATACTGCAACAAACAATTTATAGGCAGGGCTGCTGAGGGTATGTCTTAAGTAATATCTGTTATCAATTATATTCTTTGTGAGTCATCCTATTCTTCCATTCCGCATTATTAAGGGTATGTCTTAAGTAATATCTGTTATCAATTATATTTTTTGTTTTCAACTATCTTACTAGATGGCACCCAAGAGAGAGACACCTCCTACTGTTAAGGAGGAAGTGATGCCTCCTACTAATAAGGAGGAAGTGATGTCTCCTACTGTTAAGGAGGAAGAGATACCACCTGCTGTATCTCAGACGGGGAGTTCCAGTCACCCAGCACCTATAGCCGATGTATCTCAGACGGGGAGTTCCAGTCACCCAGCAGCCATAGCGGAGATTGATCACATAGACGCTGTTTATGTATAGTATCTGAGGGACTGGTATGTGCCCAGCGTATTGGATATCCTCGAGATTGATACTGTGATGTTTTATATACTTTTATTGTGGTTATTGTGTGATTATGATACTTATATATTATGTCCATTTTGTGACTGTGATACTTATATATTATGCATTTTGTGTGACTGTGATACTTTTATTTTGTGTGTATTGTGTGACTGTGATATTTTATATATATTTTTGTGTTATTTCGTATGCAAAAAATTTAATGGATGGTTGCTCCAGGTCTGTCTATAATATTTGTGTCTATTAATTGTGTGACTGTGATACTTTTTATTCATATTAAATGATGTTAATATACCGGTGTTGAGTGTTCCACCGAAGGGGTCGGCGAACCCATTGAATTTAACGGAGGGTTGCTCCGGGTCTATTTTTAATTATAAATTTATAAATTGCAGGAATAATAGTTTGGAACAATTCAGTAATTTTTTTTTCTGTAAAGTTAGCAACGTATTTAGCGACGTTTAGCGACATTTAGCGACGTTTATACACATCGCTAAATACGTCGCTAATTAGCGACGTTAATAGCCGTCGCTAATGACGTCGCTAAACGTCGCTAAATACGTCACTATACGTCGCAAATTGCTGACATGGCAGTACTTCCAGGTCATTAAAGACGTCGTTGTCACGTTGCTATATAAGTCGCTAATTAGTGACGTTTAGCGACGTTTGATTACGTCGCTAATTAGTGACTCTGCGTCGCTAAGCGTCGCTAAGTAAGCAACACATTTAAGTCGCTAAAAAATGTTGCTATAGCGACGTTTAGCGACGTTTTTCCTTTCAGCGACGTGCTGATTACCGACTTCGATAAAATATCGCTAATTACTTCGCTAAACGTGATTAGCGATTTTTTTGTCATTTAGCGACGTTTTTGGACGTCGCTAATTTGACTTTTTCTGGTAGTGACGGAAAGGTGATTTCCTATGCTTCCCGGCAATTACGTCCTTATGAGAAGAACTACCCCACCCATGATTTGGAGTTGGCAGCGGTCATCTTTGCTCTAAAGCTGTGGAAATACTATATGTATGGAGAGCGTATGGAGATCTTCATGTACCACAAAAGCTTGAAGTACATATTTACACAGAAAGAGCTAAACATGAGGTAGAGGAGGTGGTTGGAGTTAATGAAGGACTTTAATATTTTATTGTAGTACCACCCAGTAAAGGCCAACGTAGTCACCGATGCCTTAAACAAGTATCCGATGGCTATGTACTTGACAACAGACAGACACTTTATTTGCCGATCTTGAGAGCTTGGGAATTGAGTGCTAGTTCCTGGTATCGAGGTTCAAATATGGGTATTATAGATACAATCCAAGCTGACAGACAGAATCAGAGCTACGCACTATGATGATGAGGCTCTAAGGAGTATCAGGGAACAGGTTCAGACAGGATTATCAGAGTACTTCACTATTACTGATGATGGATCATTGCGGCACGGTACTAGGATGTGTGTGCCAAGCGGGGAACTGTGCGAGGAGGTATTGTAGGAGGCACATCACTCTCAGTACTCGATACATCCAGGTGCCAACAAGATATATCAAGACCTGAGGGAGCAAGTTTGGTGGTATGTTATAAAGTGCGAGGTAGTACGCTTTTTATTTAGATGTTTAGTGTGCCAGTAGGTAAAGAAGGACAGATATAGGCCGGGTGGATTGTGTTAGCCTTCACCCATCCCATAGTGGAAGTGGGAGCATGTGACTATGAATTTTAGTTTGGGGCTTCCGCGATCTCAGGAGAAAAAGATGCGATTTGGGTTAGGTTGACCAAATCATCCCACTTCTTACCATTCAAAGTGGGTCCGTCAACGGAGAAGCTAGCGGAGATATTTATGCGACAGATTTTCAGGTTATATGGGGTTCCTATTAGCATCATCTCGGATCAGGATAGTTGTTTTACTTCCCACTTCTGGAGGAGTTTGCAGGTTAGCTTGGTCACTCAGCTCAAGTTCAGTACCACACACCACCCTTAGATAGACGGGCAGTTGGAGAGGACTTTCAGACTCTCATCGAGGCTCTATATGGACGGAGGTGTTACACACCGTTATCTTAGGATGATATCAGTGAGATAGCCTTATTGGGACCCGAGATGGTCGTTGATACAATGGAGAAGGTAAAACTCATCAGAGATAGACTTCGAGTGGCACAGGACAGACAGCGGCATTGGACCGACAACCACCGTAGACCCTTGGAGTTGAATTATAGGTTTTGTTAAAATTGCTTATGATTACTTTGTTTTAGATTATGTATTAAGGCTATATTGTTCTAGGTTAGAAATTTGGTATTCTTGTGAATTTCTTTGACATAGGGCACGATTCGCTTTGGTAGAGGCTGAAAGCTTAGTCCACGGTACATCGGACCTTTCGGTATTCTTGCGAGGGTTGGTATAGTGGCCTACAGACTAGGCCTTCACTGGAGGGAGTACATAACGTGTTTCACGTATCGCAGCTGAGACGGTACATGCAGATCCTAGTCACATACTAGATCACTCGAAGATCGAGGTTGGTCTGACTCTCAGCTATCCTGAGCAGCCCGTAGAGATTTTAAATCACAGGGAGAAGGTATTACGGAACCAGACTATTCCATTGGTTCGTGTTGCATGGAGATATTACTCTCAAGGTGAGTCAACCTGAGAGAGAAAGGACGAAATGCGTGAACAGTACTCGTATCTCTTAGAGCCTTAAGTTATTGTTCCTATTGTTCTGATTGTGTTCTTGTGCTAGTTTAGTTTCATTTCGAGGAATTTTTTTTTAGGAGGGTAGACTTGTCACTTCCACATTTCTAGGATAGGAGCATTTTTGTTATTTATAATATTATATACATATTGTGTTATAGTTACATGATATGTATAGTATCTTATATTATTATTATTATTAATAAAATAGATTAATGGGCTAGACTTGATATGACCATTAGACTCAAACTTAGACTAGACAGTTTGGACCCACTAGTTAATCTCCTTTTCATTTAATTAGAAAATTTTTAAACTCTCATTAGGAACAAAAATCTTATAAATCAAACAAATCTTCATGACAACTATAGAGGGTATATTGGACTTTATGCATTGACTGAACCCTAGGCCTCTAAGTGGCCGACACTATATAGGGGTGGGAGCCCCCCTCAAGCTCTATTTTATGTTCATGAAATCCTAGATTTAGTTCTTCTCCAAAACCTCTCATTCCCCCACTAAATTTTAGAAAATTAATCCCAATCCCTCTCATTTCTCTCATCTAAGAAGCCTAAAAGTTTAGGTTTCAAGGAGCATTGGAGAAGAAGAAGCTTGGCTAGAGAACCCTTCACTTTGCATTGAAAATTCATCTCCCAAGAGGTGAAATTCTGAAATATTTTCTTTAAATTCTGTTTTTATGGTTTTGTTGGCCATTAGGAGCCACCCATAATTTAGGAATACCCACAAGGGGAGAGAGTGAGTCTCTATTGGTTTTTATAGTATTTTCTTCATGGTGTTGTATGGACATTTGGAGTTTTGGTGTTTATGGGTATTTTATCCTATTTTTTCATAACAACTAATCTTGTTATATATATATGTAATTATATTTGATAGGTAGATATGTTATTAGTTGTATATTGGGGGTTTTGGCATGAAGATGGATTAATGTATTATAGAGTATCACTTTGGTGCACTCAAGGTTTTTATTAAATTTCTTAGTGTATATATTAGTATAGTATCTTGGAGTGTGTTGTTATGTGATAAGGTGATATAAGGGGTGTCTTTCATATGAGTATGTGTGTATATAAGTTGTCCCTTATTGTCAACTTGGACAAATATGGATATCATACGAAGTAAAATTTGGACTGTGCATCATGTATATGTGATATAGCTAATAGTATCGGTGTTCAATGTGCATTGGTAGGTATAGGGGTACTAGTGATCAATATTTAGGGAGTAATAGAAGGAAGGAATCAGTAGCACTACCAGTGTAGTGCACAGACAGTGCATTTCATGCATAACAGTAAGAAAATAAGGTAACATACATAGAGTTGGCATATGTCCAGTGAGAAAGGGTGCAGATGGGTTCAGATACAGTGGTACAAGGGTAAGGTACAAGTGTGTATTGGTGGAGATGTTAGTGTACAAGTGTACATAACTATATGTAAGAGTATGTGGCTCTGTGCAGTAGAGCATGAAGGGAAAAGAACTATGTGGGGTAACTTATGTGCATGACATGAAGTGTTGTATCAGTGGTTAGTGATTGTATATAGGTATACCAATGGGTACCATGTTCGTATTCTGAATAAGGAGAGTGTTTATGGTGAATGGGACATCAATGAGTATTAGTGAATTGCAATATAATGATGTGAACTGGTGAAGGTATTTGAGTGGAGGTATGTTGTTGTAGGGTAATTGGTGATCTTGTGGTAGTTGCTTTTGCAGTGTGTATTATGTGTGTGTGTGTGTGTGTTGAGGAGTCAGGTTGTTAGTTGCTGTGATAGGATGAGGTTGAAGTCCGGCAGTAAGGACTGCATCGATGCAATGTCAGGGTTGAACTTGTTTATGACTCGGTGAGCCTCGAGTTGGATATTAGGATGTGAGGAGTTGGGGTTAATTGATAGTGTGCGCTTGTGTAGGTGTATGGGGGATTTGGGAGCACAGCTCAAGTATTAGGTAAAGTTGGGGTAAAGGGGAGTATAGGTGCCTATGAAGTATGCTTCTTGCTATGTTGTTATAGAAGCTGGTTGCAGTTGTTTGAGTTATGAATCAGTGAAGGAAAGGGTATTATGAAGGAAAAATTACAGCAGGTATTTGAGGGTGTTGGGTCAGTCATGGGTAGTGCAGTTCTTGGGGCACAACAAGCTTTATGTATCAGTGTATAGCTCAGGTTACTGAAGTTCTATGGAATGATGGGTCTGTGGGGCTTGTGCCAGACCTGGGCTTTATTTCCAGGGTCCTGAGGGCAGTAGTGGCAATCTTTTTGTACATCCTTGAGGTTGCTCGAATGTGAATGTAGAACTGGTGTTAGTAATGACTGATAGGTGGACCTGGGGGGGAATTGAAACCTTGTGTTTGGGAGTAGAGATAGGCAGTAGTGAATGCAGTATACAAGGAGATATGGTACTAAGGGAGTGTTCTCAAGTGAGTATTAGGATTGGTACCAGGGTATACTGATACTCTAGAGTATCAGTAACTATGGGCATTGATAAGTATAGGTGTGTTCAAGACTGAAATACCAAGTTAGTTATCAAGATTTTGAGTTAGTATCTAATGTTAAGAGGAGTAATGAATTATTGTGCCAATGACATATTGAATAGAGTTAAGGTATTTGGGAAGTAAGTGGATAATATATTATATGTTAAGGTAATTACCTATATACTAGGTGACACATATATAGTGTAGGTATCTCAGGATACTAAGTTATTATTGAGATATTTATGATAAAATAGTAAATAGTATATATATGACACTACATCAAGTGTCTAATGACTGTTTAGCTAGAATACCATGGCATGACCTAGGAAACCTAGAGTAGAAAGGTATTGACTTAGTTAACCTAGTTGGACTTAGGCGTGGCCTAAAAACATCACAATTATCTAGTTAGACATGTGTATCACTTCATATCACTCTTTGACATTGATATTTGATATTTAGGTCTTCGTGATCCCTTCTTCGACATCGATCCTTATTCGTTGCTCAGGACCACAGACGAGTACATTCTTTGACAGTTTTTATTATTTTGATCATTACTATAATTCTAGTTGTAGTGTATACTTGACTCAAATACAGCGGATACATGGGCTAGTATCATAGATACCTGTCATGAGAAGTCGTGACTGGAATCTTTCGTACTAGCTGGGGACGTAAAAATATTAGCAAGTTGTGTGATCATACCCCATCTTACATGCATCATAGCTTACCCCACACATCATATAGGGTATAGCCTGACCATTTATATGCCTCATAGGCTGTTATATATGATTAGCCTGACTATTGCTCGCATTATAGCTAACCAAATGGTTAGCCTAACCTCACATGCATCATAGCCAATAATATATAACAAGCCTGATATAGTCCCAAGGCGATCACATAACGAACTGATATTTTATGAAACTTAGTTAGAATTTCTATTATTTTATTCCAGTTCATTCATTGCTAATGTTCACTCATATATGTTTCATTGCTAGTTAGTTCTATATGATGATTACATGTCTCTTCAATATTCCTTATCTTCTAATATCTCTTCCATTATATATTTTCTTACACTATTTTATAGTTTTTATTAATATAATTGAATTTGTTGTTAGTGTTTATGCTTCGCTCCAATCCTTACAAGATAATATTTTTCAGAGGATCTTGAAGATTTTTTTCCTACCCATTATAGCCCAGGAGTAGATGGCGATTATATCCCGAAGATCCCAGATGAGCCACTCTATATAGAGGAGACGCCACCCGTAGTTGTTTAGACATCACTTAGCCTAGTTTATTTATGTATTGGATTGTTCTAAACTTTGAGACATGAGTTGTTTTATGTTAAGACCTTATCTATGTTGAGATAGCTAGACTCTAGACTTATTATTTCTAATTGAGTTGTGTTCTAGACTTATGTCGAAACTTTTTTTATATCATTTTTATATCTTATCGTGCCATTTACCTTCTTTATAGTTATTACGATTGAGTAATGTAAACCCCCTCGACCAGATTCCAGTATTTTGGAATTATTTTTAGCCATTTAGGATTTATTGTAATTTATTAATTTATTTTTCTTACAAATTCTGTTGACTTGTGTACTGTCCATCTCCTAATTATTTGGATCTTTATCTTGACTGTTACCCCCGAACAAAGTTCACATACCTGTCCTAGACATGTCAGAGTATTTTTCTGAATTTTGTGCAACTCCCAGATACTCCATTTTGTGCCTCGTTTGAGACGCACAAATATTGTTACAAAACATTCGTATTTATTTCCTATTTTATTTCCTGCCCTTTACCCATCTTTGTACCCTAGAGATTTGAGGCCAACCTGCACCTGTTTTGCCTAAACAAAAATACGTTAATTTTCTACACTGAGTATACTATATTTAGTGTATTGACACCGTAGAAAAATTATGACCCTACCTGCCTCTAAATAATTAGAGAACACCGTGCGCAGTATTTATTAATTAATAAATACGATGGCCCGTATCACCCAAAAATCAGGTCCAACCCTACCCAGACTAACCCCCATTCCCCCCAGGGCCCTCACATAGCTTCTTCCCTCAATTCTGTGAATTTTAGAATTTTCAGGAATCGGATATTTTTCCAGACAATTTCGTAATTGTGCAATTTCTCAAAATAGGACTTTTACACAATTTATGAAATTACAGAGACTTTCCTGCAAATTTTAGTGCAAGGTGTCACCCCCTCATTGGCCGGTGAACCTGCACCGTACATTTGGAGACGGGACCCACCCGAAAAGATCCCGAAAATATCCTACAAATATCTTGTAAAATATCTCAGGATATTTACTTAAAATATTATTATTTTTTTTATAAAAGAAAAGAAAAGAAAAATAAAATAAAATTCCTAAAAATCTACCCCTGACTCAGCCGAACCCCACCCCCCCCACGGCCGTCGGCGGCGAGCACCCTCGCCGGAGTCTCCCCCTTCGCGCGGCGAGCCACCCCCCCCCCCGCTGGTCTCTCTCCGCCGCTCCCTCTCTCCGCTGCTCCCTCTCTCCCCCGAGCTCCCTCTTCCCCGACCCCGTCGTCCTCTCCCAACCCGCCTCCGTCGGCGCCATCCCCTCTCCCCCTCCCGCTGCCGACCTCTTCCTCCTCCCCCGCCGCTCCTTTCCTCCTTCCCTGCTCCTCCACCTCCAGCCGACCCCCTTCTCCTCCTCCCTCCACCGCCACCTCCACCACAGTCCGCCGCCACCACCATCCTCCACCACCAGCACCAACGCCACCACCCACTCCCCTCTCCCAGCCCTCTTTCCCGGACGGAGCCGACCACCCGACCCTCTGAGCTCCGCCGACGACACCGTTCCCCGCCCGCTCTGGCAGGCCGCCGACTCCGGCCAACTCAGCCGAGCGCCGCTCGGTCTCCCCGAGGCGTCCCCGAGCACTCGTCGACCTCCGCCGGCGTGAACCCCCACTCCCAGTGACGCAGAACCTGTGCCCTAGCTCAGACACGATTCGGACACGTGTGGGACACGTGTCGGACATGGAGAAGTTTGGTTTTTCGAGCACTGTTCAGGTATATTTTTCTTGTACCGCGTAGCTCTGTTTCCGATTTCGTCAGTTGCATCGTGTAGACTATTTAACCATCTCGGTGCCCGTGCAACCCGCTCGGAGCATCGCGTCCTGTGGCGATCGCGAACCGTGATCCAAATACAGGAAAAATAACGACCCGATTCACCCCGAAACTGAGTATGCCCCGCCAAACGGGACAACTTGGTCGGACACGATCTTTACCGAAACGTGCGCGACGTTGATATGGACGTGTAGGAATTCGGAGAAGTTGATTTGGATGTGCGTGCACACCGGAATCAACGCATATCCGTCGATAACGTCCCGTATCCGCCTGTTCTGGAACACGGAGCAACTTTGTGTACACACGTCGGATCGAGACAAAACTTGCGCCATCGGACTCGTAGTAATACGCTGGTCCTGTGAGCCAAGTTTGGTTCAATTCTGAGAACGTTGACAAAATTGCGTATCGTGGGCCCCACAAGCTCCACTTGACGGGCGATTTTGTGATCGGCACATCAAAATCCAGTTTTGGACATTCCGTTGGTTTCGTATCGACGTTCTGGACTTGTGGACACTAAGTTTGACAAATTTGGAGACCTTTGACCCTGAAACGTTTTTCGGTGCAAAGTGGGCCCACATGTGGACCCCGCTTTGACAGAAAACTGTTATTTTTGCCCCTGTGTCCAAATTGGACTTAAGGACAGGCGTTTCTAGCTATTTGATATTTTCTGAGACTGTTAGTGATGTTTATTTCAGCATCCGGAGACTTTCCTTCTAAGGCCATAGTTCCCGACACTTGGTATTTGACATCTGGATATTACATTTACAGCTCTCTTGCCAGGCAAGTATACCTTGCCTTGTTGTACTGTTTAAATTTAGTTATTGTTAGTTACATGTTTATTTATTACATAAATGTGCGCGTTCGAGCAGACTCGGGTGCAGTCAACGATGGCGTTGACGTTAGGACTTGTGTCTGACCTAGTGTCTAGTAGACCCACCTAAAGTCGTAAAGTTATTGATATAACTTCCCAGGCCTTGACACGTATTATTACACGTCACAGAGTGAGTATATATAGGGACGCGTGCCTCATGCGTGACTGGCCATCAGTGTGAGCAACACGTGTAATGGTATTTAGCTCAGTTGTTTATCTTATTGAGACTTGCAGCATAGTAGGAGGTGTCCACGTCGTTTTCACGACTTGTACATCTATATTGGGCGGGAAAGACACTTAGTAGGCGTATGGGATACCCCCTCCTTATATATTCCTGTGGCCTGATACCATACTCTACGGAGATGGGGCATTCCTGTTACCATGTTGCTCGGAGATGGGCTATTAGTTTTCTTGTTCCCGTTATCGTGCTCCGAGGAGGATGGGGTATTATTGTTTTATCCTTCGTTCCATGCTCTGCAGGGATGGACGATTGCGGAGTGCCCTTGCGTCAGGGGGCATATGACACATATACTAGCCAGTCATGACGATTGGTGAATTACGTCAGCATATGTCTAGCCCACACATTCCCACGCGTACTACAAGGTCTTTAAATTGCATTCACTTAGATGGTTAGCACACCCCATTTATTTATTCAGTATTTATATTATGGCATGTCATTTTTCTGTATCTTGCTATGTCCCTCTGAGGACCTGGTCCCCTGCCAGGTGTATATGTTCTCGAGTATTCGCAGGAGCACAGATCCGGGCAGGCTACTTATATCCCGATGAGGTCTTCTCTTTGAGCCACGTGATTGTCAGGTGTTCTTATATGGTGTGTATCTGGTTCCTTTTTATATTCTATTTTGGCAGTAGATTTGTTTCCATCTGACTGTCATTCTTAGATATCTGTATTGAGATCTAGTTACATAATTATTTGGTTATTCATATGTATATGCGATTTCTGTGGATGAGATTTAGATATTACCCTGTGACTTGTGATCAGTTTTACCACTTATGAATTATTGTTCATTATACAGCGTACGCTAGTATATATGGTTTCCATATATTGGAGTTGCCATATATACAGGCGGCTGGCATGGTTACTTATCTTAGTCCTACGTATTTTGGGACTGGGGCGTGACATGTTTTTAGTGGTGGCCCATGCAGGTCCGAGCATATTGTCTCGGTTACGTTACTGTACCGAGCAAGCCTGCACCTAGGATTAGAGTATAGGATCTCATCCATAATTGACTATGACTTATCTTCCTTTCAGTCTGTCCTACTTACATAATTGTATCCTGCTTGATTCATGTGCTTCTCTGATAATTCCTTAAGTATAGCCCCTGCTAGAATATAGAAATCCTTGTTGATGGAATGATACTTAGGGTAATATTCCCACTTAGAATACAACTAGGGCATTGACATATCATTAAGTTCAGATTACTTAAGGAACCCTAGTCTTCCATATTTCCTAAATAAACCCTAGTTTTCCCTACTACCTAATAAACTGTAGCATCACTACCTATAGATTAACTTACCATTGTTCCTTGACGTATTTACGTATGACTTGAGAATAGTATAAATATTACTAGGATTAGTTAGACAATTGATCATAAGCATTGACCCTAGTCTTGAGAAACCCATAGAAATCTAAGGTTGAACACTAGGATTTAAACCTCATCCTATGTTTAGATAAACCCAGTTTTATGCCAGAGACCCTTTACCCTTGTTGGCATAAAACCCATTTTACATTGTTGACATAAGAAGCCAAACAACTGCCTAGTTGGCGTAAAAGGCAAATGACTTTCTTGATTGGCATAAAAACCAGATTATGCAGAAGATTATCTCCTTTACGCTGCAGTTATAACAACTGCTATCCACTTTCCCTTAGTATTCCTTACGTATGACACATCCTAAAAGCCACGTAGGTAACTGCCATGCGTAAACTTGATGATTCTTGAATAAATAGATAAACAGCGTAGAGTAACCTGACTAGGCGTAGAATTTAAGGATAGGATATGAGCGTATTTGTTACAACCTTGGTTTTTTCCCAGCCATGACCCAATCTCGGGCATTAAATGCAGAGATACGCCTCGAGCCCTGTGCAAAAAGAAACAGCTTTTAACGGGACATCTGATTTTGTTCCACCTCAAGCGTAAATGACTTGCATCCAATCTGTCACTAAACGACAACCTGGGTCCCCGTGCAAACCATTATCACAAACCGACCACTCGATCGTTGTGCAAGTACTTTTTGTCAGGTGTCAGGATTCACTAATTTGACTGACAAACTCATTACAACTTTTACGCTCAGACTTTCACCCAGACTTTTACACACAAATTTCTACACACAGACTTGTTACGCAGACAGATCGGAAGCTCTACCTTACGCTTTCCTGTTTTACGCGGATAGCTCTGAAGCCATGTGTTCCGCCCAATTATTTTTTATCTCTGCTTTACGCAGACAACCTCGAATCCATACTTTACGCGGATTTCCTTAAATCTCTGTTTTAGGCAGATAGCCTATAGTGTATATTAAGATTGTAGAACTTAGAAGGCCATACCTCTTTTGGGTCAACTAGCGACTTAAACAAGGAGTTAGAATATTAACTGTAGAGATTGTAGAGTCTTGTTTTTTTTTTGTGATTGTGAATTGTTTGTAATTTCTCATATCATAATCTAGCGTATTTATATTTACTGTACTACCTTGACTTATACTGCTATTATAGCCTAGCTTTGCAAGCTTATTCTTTATCGAGCTTGTTCATGACACATGTGTTATTGGGGCCTGATCCACCCCACTAATACAATTGTCTATTCAGAATCAGTGTATTACGGTCTGATCAACCTTAGTGTATTTTGATTCGCCCTTCGCATAACTACTTTACGTGGATTGAGATATATAGTGATTAGTAGACAGATGTACTTGTCCTCTAGATATGTCTAAGCATATCGTATCAGTTACGTAACTGTACTGATACGAGCATGTGAATAGGAATTACCAAAAATAATATTTTAATCCACAACTGCTTTGACAAATCCCATTGAATTCTTTAAAATGCCTTGATCCCCACACTTCTAATCTATTACCTTCTCCTTGAACTCTTGATTACTGTTTTCCGTCTTCCCTTATTTCGGAAAGACGAAACCTCATGCTTAGTATAAATAGGAAGGTGTATTGTTTCTGTAGCCTTTTCTGTTTGTTTCTTCGGTAATTACCAAACCCTATTATTAGATTAGATTACAATTTAAACCCGCGCTACCCTAAGAATGACCTTCACTACCTACTTACGTTCCTGGTACGTGCATCTCTATGGCAGCATAAGATTTTTATTTTTGCCTCGTAACTTGGGTCAAGTTCAGAACTCAAGTATTACGATGAAGAAAATATCATTTGGCTATCAGGAGTCTAAATGGATTTTACCCGGATGAATAATTGACTGACTCCTGAGAGGATAGCAGCACCTATGACTAGGTTGACTTATTAGGATTAAGAATTCCTATGGACCAACGAGTGTCAAGCCGCTTTCAAGGAGTTGAAGAAGCGACTGACCACAACACCGTATTGACTATTCCATCTGGATCAGGCGGTTGTGATCTACAGACGCATCAGAAAAAAGTTTGGGATGCATATTAATACAGGATGGCAAGGTAATGGTATATGCATCTAGACAATTATGAGTACATGAGAAGGATTTAGAACTTGCAACCGTCGTAGATTACTCAGAAGCTATGGAGGCATTACTAATATGAGACAAATCGTAAGATTGTACGGCATACCAGCCAGCATTTTACCAGACAAGGATTCGCGTGACCAGAGTTGGTAGTCAACGCAGTAAAGGCAGTTAAGAAATACAAGGACACTTGCGCGCAGCGCAAGACAGACAGAAACAGTGGACAAACGTCATCATCGTCCCTTGGAATTCAAATAGGACGATTATGTCATCTCGAGGATATCACCTACTAGAGATACCATTCGTTTCGGAGGATGCAGCAAGATTGAGTCCAAAGGTATAATGAACCAGTGAAGTGCTAGACAGAGTGGGAGTAATGGCATATCAAATTGCGCTACTACCTTCACTTGAGGGAGTACTTGCTGTATTCTACGTATCGTAACTCAGGCGATATGTGACAGACAACAGTCATGTTTACAACCATTCGGAGATCACCATTAGGTCGAGCTTGTCATATCAAGAGCAACCAGTGGGAATCCTTGATCATTGAGAAAAGGTATTAAGGAATCAGTCTATTCCCTTGGTTCGCATAGCATGAAAGCATGGCGCGCCAGGAGAATCTACTTGGAGCGTGTGGACAACATGCGTAAACATTTTTTTTTCTTCGAACCTATTCGTAAGCCAAGATATAAATTACTTTGTTAAATTATATCTTATGCCGTCTTTGACTTCTACCGTGGCTTAGTTTTAATTTCGAGGACGAAATTTTTATAAGTTGGGTAGATTGTAAACCCCCTCGACCAGATTCCAGTATTTCGGAATTATTTTTAGCCATTTAGGATTTATTACAATTTATTAATTTATTTTGCTTAAAAATTCTGTTGACTTGTGCACTGTCCATCTCCTAATTATTTGGAGCTTTATCTTGACTGTTACCCCCGAACAAAGTTCACATACCTGTCCTAGACATGTCAGACTATTTTTTTGAATTTTGTGCAACTCCCAGATACTCCATTTTGTGCCTCGTTTGAGACGCACAAATATTGTTACAAAACGTTCATATTTATTTCCTATTTTATTTCCTGCTCTTTACCCATCTCTGTACCCTAGAGATTTGAGGCCAACCTGCACCTGTTTTGCCCAAACAAAAATACGTTAATTTTCTACACTGAGTATACTACATTTAGTGTATTGAAACCGTAGAAAAATTATGACCCTACCTGCCTCTAAATAATTAGAGAACACCGTGCGCAGTATTTATTAATTAATAAATACGATGGCCCGTATCACCCAGAAATCAGGTCCAACCCTGCCCAGACTAACCCCCATTCCCCCCAGGGCCCTCACATAGCTTCTTCCCTCAATTCTGTGAATTTTAGAATTTTCAGGAATCGGGTGTTTTTCCAAACAATTTCGTAATTGCGTAATTTCTCAAAATAGGACTTTTACGCAATTTATGAAATTACAAAGACTTTCCTGCAAATTTCAGTGTAAGGTGTCACCCCTTCATTGGCCGGTGAACCTGCACCGTCCATTTGGAGACGGGACCCACCCGAAAAGATTACAAAAATATCCCGAAAATATCCTACAAATATCTTGTAAAATATCTTAGGATATTTACTTAAAATATTATTATTTTTTTTATAAAAGAAAAGAAAAAGAAAAAGAAAATAAAATTCCGAAAAATCTACCCCTGACCCAGCCGAACCCCACCCCCCCCCCACGGCCGCCGGCGGCGAGCTCCCTCGCCGGAGTCTCCCCCTTCGCACGGCGAGCCACCCCCTCCCCCCCGCTGGTCTCTCTTCGCCGCTCCCTCTCTCCGCTGCTCCCTCTCTCCCCCAAGCTCTCTCTTCCCCGACCCCGTCGGTCTCTCCCAACCAGCCTTCGCCGGCGCCGTCCCCTCTCCCCCTCCCGCTGGCCGACCTCTTCCTCCTCCCCCGCCGCACCTTTCCTCCTTCCCTGCTCCTCCACCTCCAGCCGACCCCCTTCTCCTCTTCCCTCCACCGCCATCTCCACCACAGTCCGCCGCCACCACCATCCTCCACCACCAGCACCAACACCACCCACTCCCCTCTCCCAGCCCTCTTCCCCGGAAGGAGCCGACCACCCGACCCCCTGAGCTCCGCCGACGACACCGTTCCCCGCCCGCTCTGGCACGCCGCCGACTCCGGCCAACTCAGCCGAGCGCCGCCCGGTCTCCCTGAGGCGTCACCGAGCACTGGCCGACCTCCGCCGACGTGAACCCCCACTCCCAGTGACGCAGAACCTGTGCCCTAGCTCATACATGATTCGGACACATGTGGGACACGTGTCGGACACGGAGAAGTTTGGTTTTTCGAGCCCTGTTTAGGTATATTTTTCTAGCACCTCGTAGCTCTATTTTCGATTTTGTCAGTTGCATCGTGTAGACTATGTAACCATCTCGGTGCCCGTGCAACCTGCTCGGAGCATCGTATCCTGTGGCGATCGCGAACCGCGATCCAAATACAGGAAAAATAACGACCCGATTCACCCCGGAACTGAGTACGCCCTGCCAAACGGGACGACTTGGTCGCACGCGGTCTTTACCGAAACGTGCGCGATGTTGATAAGGACGTGTAGGAATTCGGAGAAGTTGATTTGGATGTGCGTGCACACCGAAATCAACGCGTATCCGTCACAACGTCCCGTATCTGCCTGTTCTGGAACACGTTGCAACTTTGTGTACACACGTCGGATCGAGACGAAACTTGCGCCATCGGACTCGTAGCAATACGCTGGTCCTGTGAGCCAAGTTTGGTTCGATTCTGAGAACGTTGACAAAATCGCATATCGTGGGCCCCACAGGCTCCACTTGACGGGCGATTTTATGATCGGCACATCGGAATCCAGTTCTAGATATTCCGTTGGGTTCATATTGATGTTCTGGACTTGTGGACACTAAGTTTGGCGAATTTGGAGACCTTTGACCCTGACACGTTTTTCGATGCAAAGTGGGCCCACATGTGGACCCCGCTTTGACCGGAAACTGTCATTTTTGCCTCTGTGTCCAAATTGGACTTAAGGACAGGCGTTTCTAGCTATTTGATATTTTCTGAGACTGTTAGTGATATTTATTTCAGCATCCGGAGACTTTTCTTCTGAGGCCATAGTTCCCGACACTTGGTATTTGACATCTGGATATTACATTTACAGCTCTCTTGCCAGGCAAGTATACCTTGCCTTTTGTACTGTTTAAATTCAGTTATTGTTAGTTATATATTTATTTATTATATAAATGTGCGTGTCCGAGCAGACTCGGGTACAGTCAACGATGGCGTTGACGTTAGGACTTGTGTCTGACCTAGTGTCTAGTAGACCCACCTAAAGTCGTAAAGTTATTGATATAACTTCTCAGGCCTTGACACGTATCATTACACATCATAGAGTGAGTACATGTAGAGACGCGTGCCTCATGCACGACTGGCCATCAGTGTGAGCAACACGTGTAGTGGTATTTAGCTCAGTTGTTTATCTTATTGAGACTTGCAGCATAGTAGGAGGTGTCCACGTCATTTTCACGACTTGTACATCTATATTAGGCGGGAAAGACACTTAGTAGGCGTATGGGACACCCCCTCCTTATATATTCCTGTGGCCTGATACCATACTCTACGGAGATGGGGCATTCCTGTTACCATACTGCTCGGAGATGGGGTATTGGTTTTCTTGTTCCCGTTACCGTGCTCCGAGGAGGATGGGGTATTATTGTTTTATCCTTCGTTCCATGCTCTGCAGGGATGGACGATTGCGGAGTGCCCTTGCGTCAGGGGGCATATGACACATATACTAGCCAGTCATGACGATTGGTGAATTACGTCAGCATATGTCTAGCCCACACATTCCCATGCGTACTACAAGGTCTTTAAATTGTATTCACTTAGATGGTTAGCACACCCCATTTATTTATTCAGTATTTACATTATGGCATATTATTTTTCTGTATCTTGCTATGTCCCTCTGAGGACCTGGTCCCCTGCCAGGTGTATATGTTCTCGAGTATTCGCAGGAGCACAGATCCGGGCAGGCTACTTATATCCCGAGGAGGTCTTCTCTTCGAGCCACGTGATTGTCAGGTGTTCTTATATGGTGTGTATCTGGTTTCTTTTTATATTCTATTTCGGTAGTAGATTTGTTTCCATCTTACTGTCATTCTTAGATATTTGTATTGAGATCTAGTTACATGATTATTTGGTTATTCATATGTATATACGATTTCTGTGGATGAGATTTAGATATTACCCTGTGACTTGTGATCAGTTTTACCACTTATGAATTATTGTTCATTATACAGCGTACGCTAGTATATATGGTTTCCATATATTGGAGTTGCCATATATACAGGCGGCTGGCATGGTTACGTATCCTAGTCCTACGTATTTTGGGACTGGGGCGTGACAATAACTTATGAATTGATGATCAGATGCATATTCATTGTCCTCCTTATGGAGTTGACATCATTGACAAGTTTTTTAGTGAGTTGTGTTTGTATTTTTGAGACCTAGACATCATTCTACCACAGATACTGCAGCGTAGGCGGGACGTACTATAAAACCCCTAATTTCGAAAACCGTATTAATCTATTTTAATTAATTATTTAATGGATTTATAGTATTTAGTAGCTAATTAGTAGAAATAGAATTTATTTAATTTTTATTTCTAGGTATTTGTGCATTTACGGATTTATGGAGCAATTAAATTTTTTCCTAATTATTTCCATGTAGGAGACCTTGTGGACAGTTGATAGCTTAATGGTATGTACTAACAAAATTTTAGAGTTTTCTATATATATATATATTGTATATATATATATATATATATATATATATAAGGTTTAATAAAAAGAAAATAGAAAATGATAGAAATGAATTAGAAAAGAAAAAGAAAGAATAAAAGAAAAAGAAAAGAAAATTTAGAAATACTAAAACCCTAAAACCCACTAGCTAATTTAGCCAAAACCTAAACCTGCTAGGAAAACCCTACCATCTTAGCTACTAACCCTCACCCGGTTAAACTCATAACAATAGCAGTAGTCGCAGTATGCAAGTACCCCCGCGCGGATGAGAACACCCCCCTCGTGTTCTCTCTCTATATATAAGTAAACTCACAAACCTTAACTCTAATTCTCCCTCTCCCCGACCCGAGTGCCGCTGCGCCACCAGAGCCGCCGGAGCACCGCTCCCGCTGCCGCGCGTCTGCCGTTCGCGTCAATGCGCGCACACCCGAGACAGCGAATACAAAGCAGCGAAGCTCTGTTCAGGCGTCATTTCCCGCACCCTCTCACGACCAAACTCGACCCTGTCTTCACCAGTATGTTCATGACCTATCCCCATTCCATACTTGTATATTAGTTGACCTCGAACATCGCGTAATTCTAGGCAAAATCAGCGACCAAGTTGGCAAAAAAAGATCACTTTTGGGATCGCAGAAAACTGCGGTAACTACCTATGTTCACAGACTCGTATCTCCCACCACATAGATCCGAATTCGGTTTTTCTTTTTGGTATGGGAAGATCACCTAACCTAGTTTATATCTTGTTAAATGTAATATTTTATTTGTTGTTGTATGTAGAATTAAACTAAGTTAAAATTCCCGAAATATGCTTTTTCAATCTTCCAAATCTTGTGATACGGCCCCGCCAAACGGGACTGCCCCGTCGTGTACCAAGTGTGCCAAGTGTACCAAAAGACGTGTGTGCTTTCGCAAAAACTGATTTGGACGCGTGTGCACGTCGGAATCAGCCCGTATCCGTAGAAAATCCCCCCGTGTCGCAACTTTTGCAAAATCCCGCGCCATTTAGTGCATGCTCGTCAGAATGCGATGAAACTTGTGCCATTGGACTCGTGGTATCGCGCTGGTCCTGTGACCCTATTTTTACGTAATTCTGAGATAGTTGACCAAGTCGCCTATTGGCGGGCTCCACGGTTGACTTTTTAGGCGAAATTGTGTTTGGCTTACCGGAATCTATATTTGGACATACTGTTGGATTCGTACTGACGTTTAGAATTTGTTTGACCTGTAATTTTATTCTATTTAGAGACTGTTACCTCTGGCATGCTTTTTGGTGCAAAGTGGGCCACACGTGGACCCCACTTTGACCCAAAATTAACGTTTTGCCCCTGTGTCCAAATTGGACGAAAGGGTAGTATTTTCTAGCTATTTTCCTTATTCTGGGAGCATTGGTGATATTTATTTCAGCATCCAGAGATGTTTCTTCTGAGGTCGTAGTTTCTGACTCTTTTTGTTTGATATCTGGACGTTACATTTTGCAGCTCTCTTGCCAGACAAGTATACCTTGCCATTGTACTGTTATTCTTATTCCATATGTTGCATGCATCTTATTTTCTGCCTTTAGTTAATATATTTTAACTGTTATATAAAATGCACGCGACGGTGTCATCGTGATTATTTTTATTATGTATATGCATTAACCTTGTTTATGAGACCGCCCCATTATCATGAAGCATTATTAGGTTCATTGGCCGTGACATAGTTGTTACACGAGTTGTGAGTCTCATATAGATCACGGACTGCGTACTGGGTTGGCCTCCTGTACGTGTGGGCCGTGCGTTAGGGATAACTGCTGTTAGAAACTTTGTATGCTACAAGACTCAACAGTTATTAGTAATCCAGGGACATAGTCTATTGTAGTACGGTGGTCCAATTCTTGTCCTTGTTTGGTTGCAGGGTTGGGCTATTGTACTAAAGATAGGCTATAAACCAAATTGTGTCATGGATATGACATGCTTAGAGCATGGGGTGGGGAGAACAACAAGTAAGGCGTTTGGGCTCCTTTGCACTTTCCTTTTATTCGCCCGGACGCTCCGTTGGAGCGACGGGTGGTGATGACTCCATATGTTACTGGCAGCCTTTGCCGTTCAAAACACGACATGCTTTTAGGCCCTTGGATCTCCAAGAGAACCATGCCAATCCATTTATGGCCAGATAGCCCACATGTTGGAAAGTTGTTCTCAAACTACATTCACATAAATGTTTAGGCGACCCATTGGATATTTATTTCAGTACTTTATTGGCATGCTTCTATGTATATTTTTATCTCCCTCTGAGGACCTGGTCCCTTGCCAGGTGTAGATGTTCATGAGTATTCGCTGGAGCGCAGATCCGGACTGGTTGCTTATATTTGCGAGGAGGTCTTCTCTTCGAGCCCGGTGATTGCTAGTTGGTATTCTTATATTGTGTTGATTTTATATTCTAGTTCGGCAGTGGATTTGTTTCCATCCGACTGTCATCTGTAGATACTTCATATTGAGATCTAGTTATATAGATATTGGTTATTTATTTATATTTGACTTTCGACGATGAGATTTAGTTATACCCTGTGACTTGTAACATATTTACCACTTGTGGATTAATATTCATATTACAGCGTACACATGTGGTTTGGTTTCCATATATTGGAGTTGCCATATCCATGCGGCGGCATGCTTACGTGTCCTAGTCCTTACGTATTTTGAGATTGGGGCGTGACATATTTTTAGTAGTAGCCTATGCAGGTCGAGAGCATATTGTCTCAGTTACGTTACTATACCGAACAAGCCTGCACCTAGGAATAGAGTATAGGATCTCATCCACAATTGACTATCATTCACTTTTCTCCCGATCTGTTCTATCTAAATAATTGTATCCTGCTTGATTCATGTACTTCCTAATAGTACCTTGAGTATAGCCCTCCTAGAATATAAAGTCCCTGTTGTTAGATAATAAGTAGGATAACCTTCCTATTAAGAATACAACTAGAGTATTGACACATCATTAAGATCCGAATACCTAATGAACCCTAGCGTCCCTTATCTATAGATTGGTTTACCATTACCCCTTGATATATTTATGAAGACTTGAGAGTAGTATAAACACTACTAGGGTTAGTTAGAAATTTGATCATATTGTTTGACCCTAGTATTGAGGAACCAATGGAAATCCAAGGTTGAATATTAGGACCAAAACTTAACTTTAATAGTGAGATAGTATTATAGAACTACAACTTTAGCTTCTTGTCTTGATATTATCAGAACAGTACCTTAGGAAGCCAAGAGGAATGTAATCAACACTTTTTCCTTGATCATACCTCGAACATAGCAACTATCATACCACTCCCACTTAGAAAACCATCTAGAGTCCCTCTCTTTTAATTTCCTATCTTGTTCCTCTGCAACCTTATGTTCCCTAATTGTGAGACGACTAAAATTACGTTCTTCTTTTCTTCATCTTTCAACTCGTGCCACCTAACACCTCTGATTATAGATCAAGTGGTCTTATTTCATGTTAGAATATATAGTTTTCTAGGATTATAGTTGTAATCTTGAATTTTAAAATTATGTGATTGGTAGTTAGAACTTGATAGTTGAGTATTCTTTTAGATTACAATTTTATGGTTATCCTTTAGTTTTAAATCACGTAATTTGTTCCTCTACCTCGATACAAGTTATATCTCCTTTTCCACTTAAGGCCAGTAACTTATCCATTCTTACTGTTGACACTTGTTCTATGAGAACTATGATTAAGACCTAAGATGACCATTACCTATATAATGCAATATGAGACCTTAATGAGTACCAACATCTTTTTAGTATATACCCCAATAAGAGTTTCTGCCTTAATTACAAGTGCAAAGTTATATTGTAGAATCTCCTTTAAGGCAGTTACGGTATTAGTTTAATTCTTTTAAGTTGGGTAGTATGCCTCACAACCTAGTATCACATAGTCCTCTTGACTCATTAATGAAGTGTAATTGAATGACATTAACTATATGCTTGTGTAAGACGATGGTGGTTATCCCGACTGTAACAGTTAGAAGCTTATACCCCTGTTTGGTCGACTAGCGACTTAGACAAGGAGTTAGTATGACAACTGTAGAGATTGGAGAGTCTTATCTTTTTGTGAACTTGAATTATTTTGTACCTTCCTTCATCATAATCCAGCGTATTTATAAAATTAATATACGTTATTTAATTATTGAAGATGTTATATGGATTTAATTTAAATTTTGATGTTGATGATTTAAAAATCGAGAAGAGATTATAATATGTTAAATTTTGATTAAACAGAGGTTACCTTAATTTTGAAAGTGATTGCGATAGATTAGAATATATTTTAAATTTTGGAATAGATTGTGATTGACTTGCCTTATATACGAATGTGAAGAAATTAACAATTTATGCCTTATTTTAATTTCGAGGATGAAATTATTTTTAAGTTTAGTAGATTGTAAACCCCCTCACCAAAAATTAGGCCTACTTGGTTAGATAGAGAAACTAAAGCTATTTTGAATCCAATTGGAAATAGAATAAGGAATTTTTTATTTAATTTTACAACATTGTATCACTTAGCGTACCATACCGTTGTTTCAATAATTAGAGCACTATATTAGCCACTGCCTTCCTACAAATTTTACATCCTTGTCCTAGACATACCCGCCTTCTATTCTGACCTTTGTGTAACTTATAATTAAGATCCCTTGTGCTACATTTTTGTCGCATAATATTCGTCGCGGACGTTATTATTTAATTCTAAATAATTCTAACGTTGTATTCTTGTGCGTTCCAATCAAAATTTGAGACACAATCTTAACCCGTTTCGTACAACCCAATCTATGATAATATTCTATTCTGAGTCTCCTATGTCCATGATACTTTTGTCCCACCTAATGTTATCCTCATGTACTTCTAATTAATTTTAGAACACCTTGCGTATTAATTTTAATTGAATTAATCCAATTTTTATCTTTGTGCAATTTTCCAATTGTTGGGCGCTTTTATGCAAAAGTGCATTAAGGTGTCCACACCATTGGTCATAATACATGAAGAAACCTATTTTTAGTTCATATAAATTTTTTTCATAATTTTCGGAATGTGCAACGCGCAACCTCGCCCACTCATTTAAACCTAGCCTTGCATTTTAAACAATACAATTTACAGCCCTCCAACATCCCCATGACAATTAGAAAATCATGGAGGTTAGGATGGAGGAAGATACAAATAAGCTGCAAATCTCTATCTTATACCATCCTTGACTTTCTATCGTGGCTTAGTTTTAATTTCGAGGACAAAATTTTTATAAGTTGGGTAGAATATAAAACCCCTAATTTTGAAAACCATATTAATCAATTTTAATTAATTATTTAATGGATTTATAGTGTTTAGTAGCTAATTAGTAGAAATAGAATTTATTTAATTTTTATTTCTAGGTATTTCTGCATTTAGGGATTTATGGAGCAATTAAAATTTTTCCTAATTAATTCCATGTAGGAGATCCTGTGGACAGTTGATAGCTTAATGGTATGCACTAACAAAATTTCTAGAGTTTTTTATATATATTATATATATGTATTTATATATATATGTATTTATATGTATTTATATATATATATATATATATATATATATAAGTTTTAATAAAAAGATAATAGAAAAGGATAGAAAAGAATTAGAAAAGAAAAAGAAAGAATAAATGAAAAAGAAAAGAAAATTTAGAAATACTAAAACCCTAAAACCCACTAGCTAATTTACCCAAAACCTAAACCCGTTAGGAAAACCCTACCCGCTTAGCTACTAACCACACCCGGTTAAACTCATAACAAAAGCAGCAGCCGCAGTATGCAAGTACCCCCGCGCGGATGAGAACACCCCCCTCGCATTCTCTCTCTATATATAAGTAAACTCACAAACCCTAACCCTAATTATCCCTCTCCCAGACTCGAGCGTCGTCGCGCCACCAGAGCCGCCGGAGCTCCGCCCATGCAGCCACGCGTCTGCCGTCTGCGTCAACGCGCGCACACCCGAGACAGTGAATACAAGGCAGCGAAGCTCTGTTCAGGCATCATTTTTTGCGTCCTCGTACGACCAAACTCGACCCTGTCTTCATCGGTATGTTCCCGAACTATCCCCCTTCCATACCTGTATATTAGTTGACCTTGAACAACGCGTAACCCTTGGCGAAATCAACGACCAAGTTGGCAAAAAAATGACAACTTTTTGGATCGCAGAAAACTGCGGTAACTACCTATGTTCACGGACTTGTATCTCCCACCACAGAGATTCGAATTAAGTTTTTCTTTTAGGTATACGAAGACCACCTAACCTAGTTTATTTTTTGTCAAATACAATATTTTATTTATTGCTGTATGTAGAATTAAACTAAGTTAAAATTCCCGAAAACCTGTTTTTCAATCTTCCAAATCTTTTGATACGGAGCGTGCCCCGCCAAACGGGACCGCCCCGTCATGTACCAAGTGTACCAAAAGGTGCGCACAGTATACCCCATATGTGTGGACTTTCGTAGAAACTGATTTGGACGCGTATGCGCGTCGAAATCAGCCCGTATCCGCAGAAAATCCCAATGTCGCAACTTTTGCAAAATCTCGAGCTATTTAGTGCATTCTCGTCAGAATGCGACGAAACTTATGGCACTAGAATCGTGGTATCACGCTGGTACTGTGACCCAATTTTCACGTAATACTGATATAGTTGACCAAGTTGCCTATTGGCGGGCCCCACGGTTGACTTTTTTGGCAAAATTGTGTTCGGCTCACCGGAATCCATATTTGGACATACCGTTGGGTTCGTATTGACGTTTAGAATTTTTTTAACCTGTAATTTTATCCCATTTATAGACCGTTACCTCTGGCACACTTTTCGGTGCAAAATGGACTACACGTGGATCTCACTTTGACCCAAAATTATCGTTTTGCCCCTGTGTCCAAATTGGACGAAAGGGTAGTATTTTCTAGCTATTTTGCTTTTTTTGGGAACGTTGGTGATGTTTATTTTATTATCCGGAGACGTTCATTCTGAGGCCGTAGTTTCTGACTCTTGGTGTTTGACATCTAGACGTTACATTTTGTAGCTCTCTTGCCAAGCAAGTATACCTTGCCATTGTACTGTTATTCTTATTCCATATGTTGCATGCATCTTATTTTCTTTCTTTAGTTCAGATATTTTAACTGTTATATAAAATACGCGCGACGGTGTCGTCGTAATTATTTTTATTATGTATATGCATTGACCTTATTTATGAGACCGCCCCATTATCATGAAGCAACATTAGGTTCATTTGTCGTGACACAGTTGTTACACGAGTTGTGAGTCTCATATAGATCACGGACTGCGTACTGGGTTGGCCTCCTGTATGTGTGGGTCGTACGTTAGGGATAACTGCTGTTAGAAACTTTGCATGCTAGAAGACTCAGCAGTTATTAGTAGTCCAGGGACATAGTCTATTGTAGTACGGTGGTCCAATCATTGTACTTGTTTGGTTGCAGGGTTGGGCTATTGTACTAAAGATAGGCTATGAACCAAATCGTGTCATGGATGTGACATTCTTAGAGCATGGGGTGGTGACAACAACAAGTAAGGCGTTTGGGCTCCTTTGCACTTTCCTTTTGTTTGCCCGGACGCTCCGCCGGAGCGACGGGTGGTGATGACCCAATATGTTACTGGCGGCCTCTGTTGTTCAAAAGACGACATACTTTTAGGCCCCTAGATCTCCAAGAGAACCATGCCAATCCCATTTATGGCCAGATAGCCCACGTATTGGAAAGTTGTTCTCAAACTGCATTCACATAGATGGTTAGGCGACCCATTGGATATTTATTTCAGTACTTTATTGGCATACTTCTATGTATCTTGTTATGTCCCTCTGAGGACCTGGTCCCTTGCCAGGTGTAGATATTCATGAGTATTCGCAGTAGAGCAGATCCGGACTGGTTGCTTATATTTGCGAGGAGGTCTTCTCTTCGAGCCCCGTGATTGCTAGTTGGTATTCTTATATTGTGTTTATTTTATATTCTAGTTCGGCAGTGGATTTGTTTCCATCCGACTGTCATCTTTAGATACTTCATATTGAGATCTTGTTATATAGATATTGGTTATTTATTTATATTTTATTTTCGTGGATAAGATTTAGTTATACCCTGTGACTTATGACATGTGTACCACTTGTGGATTGATATTTATATTACAACATACGCATGTGGTTTGGTTTCCATATTTTGGAGTTGCCATATCCTTGCGGCTGGCATGCTTACGTGTCCTAGTCCTACCTATTTTGGGATTGGGGCGTAACACGTACCCATGACTCATGTCCAATTTTTGGGTGCAGGTCATGACAATAGCTGCATTGCTATTAAGAAACACATATCCAGTTGGTCAATGACCTTTATGGGGATCACTTAAATAACCTAAATTAGCAAAGCCAACTAGATTCGCTATGTCAAATAAACCACAAGTATAAAATAATCCTATGTCGGTAGTTCCACGAAGATATCTCATCACATGTTTAATGCCATTCCAATGTCTGCGAGTTAGCGCCGAGCTATATCTAGCCAACAAATTGACAGAGAATGATATGTCTGGCCTTGCACATTATGATAGATACATTAATGCCCCAATAGCATTAAGGTACAGTTCTTTGGGTCCTAGCATTATTTTATTGTCGTCCTTAGGACGATATGGATCTTTATTGATATCTAAAGATCGAACAACCATTGGAAAGCTAAGGGGATGAGCTTTATCCATATTGAACTATTTTAATATATTTTCTATGTATTTGGATTGATGCACTAAAATTCCATTAGTGCAATGCTTAATTTGTAATCCGAGACAATATTTCGCGTCTCTGAGATCTTTTATCTCGAACTCCTTTTTCCGATAGATTGCAGTCTTATTGATTTTATGTCTTGTCCAAATCAAGTTTATGTCATCGACATATACTGCAACTATAGTGAAATCCTTCTTAGATTTCTTTATAAAGACACATGGTCATATTAGATTATTTTCATAACCCTCATTTTTTATATATTCACTAAGACAGTTGTACCACATCCTTCCGGATTATTTTAAACCATATAATAAATATCTTAGTTTTATGGAATGCATGTTCTTAGATTTTGAGCTGGGTAGGTTAAATCCATCCAGGATTTTTATATAGATATCGCTACCTAAATCACTATATAGATAGGATGTTACAATGTCCATAAGTCTCATGTCCAATTTTTTCTCAACTGTCAAGATTTTTTAAATAACGGAACGTTGTTGTATCCATTACGGGACAATACGTCTCTTCGTAATCAGTCCCGGGTCTCTGAGAAAACCTTTATGCCACTAATCATGTCTTAAATTGAGCAATTTCATTCTTTTTATTTTGCTTTCTTACAAACACCTACTTGTAACCTAGCGGTCTGACATCTTTTGGTGTTTGTACTATAGGTCCGAACACTCCATATTTATTGAGGGAATCAAATTCTGCTTGAATATCATCCTCCCGTTTTGGCCAATATTTTCTTTGTCGACATTCATCGATGCCACGTAGTTCAGTGTCATCAATGCCCTTAGATATTTCAGTAGCTACTGAGAATAAGAATATCTCATTTATTGTTATATCTTTGCAATACCATAACTATCTTGTATATGTATAAAATATAGAGATCTCTTTGCTTTCAGGTACCTGAGCCTCCTCTTGGGCTTGTACCTTTTCTAAGACAATAACCTCTTCTGGATTTTCAAAGAGTATGGATCTGTCATTCATAACCTTTTCTTGAGCGTTATGTGTAATCTCCTTAAAAGCTTTACTTGGGCATTTTTCTTTTTAGGGACTAAGTCCTTCGAACTTCTAGGTCTACCATGCTTCTAGCGTGTAGTAGTTTCATTGGCTACTCTACTATTTTTCTGTGGATATCAATTCGAGTTGGCGCATTTGCAGCGAGCATATATAATTTAATCACTTTAGTTGTATTAGTAAATGCATTTGGCATTTGATTTGTAATCTCATGTAGATGCAATATCCTTGGTACATCAGTTTCATACTGATTAGTCAAGGATCCAGATGAGACAGAGTAAAATTATCCCACGATAATTTATACCGTTTATTTGTGGTGAATGATTTTGTAAGAACATTCATTTCTTTCTTATCTTCCCCTAATGGCGGGAATTTAGTCTCATCAAAATAGCATTCTATGAATCTAGCAGAAAAAAATCACCAGTTAAAGGTTTCCAATATCTAATGATTGAGGGAGAATCAAAACCAATATAAATTTCTAAACGGCGTTGAGTTCCCATTTTAAAGCGCTGAGGAGGAAGAATAGGAACATAAATATCATAACCAAATTTACGCAAATGAGAGATGTTAGGTTGATGGTCTGTCACAAGTTATGATGGTAAAAATGTATGATATGCAATTGGCCTAACAATTATCAATTTAGCAGCATGTAATATGGCATGTCCCCAAGCTAAAACGGATAAGTTTAATTGTATGAGTAAAGGCCTTGTTATATGCTGAAAATGCTGAATCAAGGACTCTGTTAAACCATTTTCGATATAAAAATAAGGGAAAAAATATTCAACTTATATTCCTACGGAAGCATAATAATCATCAAAAGTACGGGAAGTGAACTCAGCTGCATTATCAAGTCGAACCGTTCTAACATGTTGGTCAGGAAAATGAGTCTTAAGCTTAATCAATTGAGAAAGTAGCTCGGAGAAGGCAAAATTTTTAGATGAGAGTAAGAAAACATTTGACCATCGAATAGAAGCATCTATTAGAACCATAAAATACTTAAAAGGTCCGCTAGGTGGATCAATTGGTCCACAAATATCACCTTGTATTCTCTGAAGGAATGGTGGTGATTTAGAAGCTATTTTGAGGAGTGAAGGTCTTGTAATGAGTTTACCCTGTAAACAAGCTACACACAAATGTTCAGTAGGAAAGGAAAGACTTTAGGATGATAAATTATGCCCATTGGTATTGTTGATGACCTTTCTCAACATAGTCAATCCTGGATGACCCAATTTGTCATGCCAAAGGATTAGATTTCTTGGATCCTTTAGCCTTTTGCTAGTGATGGAGTAAGATTCTACTATCTTCAGAGTAGTTTGATATATCCCCAAGGAAATTAACTTACACTTTTATAATGTGAGCTTATTGTTTCCAATATTAGAGGTGATACAAAGATACTCTTTGCTATCATTGTTCATAGTTTCAACATAAAACCCGTTCATTCAATTATATCTAAACCTGAGTAGATTTCTATTAGATCTACTAGAAAATAATATATTTTGAGACTAAGTGTATTCCATTTGTTAACACAACATCGGCCTTACCATAACCTTCTATAATCTGCTCATGTCCAGCAATAGTGGTCACCTTGACAGTGTTTGAGGCATATGTTGTGAAATACTTTCTAGTTTTCAATATAGTGTGAGTTGTTGCACTATCTATCAAGCATATGCCATCATCATTATCTATACCTTTCAAAAACGAAAAATAATAACATATTAATATGCTACTAAATGGTTAAACTTGGAATATTGCCAATTATTATAACTTGATCTAAATCTAAATGAAACTTCTTCAAAGAAAGTAAACTACGTAGACTATTGATCATATAATGACCAATTTATTCAAAGTAGAAAGTAAATAAACTTAGATAATCATACAATAACTATTCATTGACTTCGTCTATCATGGCGTTGAACTGGTCTTCCAAAATATCATTTCTATCCTTATCTTAGAAGAAATCATTAAAATCTATTTGTATTATACCCTCCATGAGATTAGTCTCCACACCCTTTGAGGCTTCATACTCATCCACTTTCTTTTGTGAGGTTCGACAGTTTTGCATCCAATGACCAATTCTTCCACAACGTTTGCAAATATCAGTTGGAGCAGCTGGATTGAGAATTTGGGCATTATTTTTTTAAGGATTAAATCCCTTATTTTTAAACTATGTACCATTCCTTAGACCCAAATTGTAGCCATTTCTTTGCCTTCTATGACGTCAATGCCCTCAACCTCAGTAATTTTCTTGACCCCTAGTATTGGTCACATTTTTCCAAGCACTAGTCACATTCACTTCAACTGGAATTGGTGCAGACCCAGTTGTTCTACTAGTGTGGTTTTTGATTAATAACTCATTATTTTTTCGGCCACGAGTAAGACAACAATGAATTCGGAATACTTCTTAAAATTTCTCTACCTATACGTCTGTTGTAGGGTCATATTAGTCGCATAAAATATGGTAAATATTTTCTCTAGCATGAAATGCTCTGTCACTTCTTTACCACATAACTTCAATTGTGAAGTAATCCTGAACATAGTTGAATTATAGGCTGCAAATGTCTTATAATCTTGGAAATGTAGATTGAGTCATTCATGGAGTGCACCTGGTTGTATGACCATTTTCTAGTGATCATATCTCTCAGCTAGAGAGTTCCATTGAACCAAGGGGTGCTTGACTGTTAAGTACTCAACCTTGAGATCATCATAAATATGATATTTTAGGAAAATTAAAGCCTTCGCTTTATCTTGTGCAGATATTGGCTTATAATCCACAATTGCATCACCTAAGCTTTTGGCTTGAAGGTGCAATTAAGCATCCAATCACCAGTTGAGAAAGTTTTGGCCTTCTAAGTTTAGAGGCTTGAAATCATTCTTTGTGAGGCTCGATATATTGCTGAATAAGAACAATAATAACAAGTTAACATAAGAACTTGGTAAATTACCAAACAATTCGAACAATAATAACAAGTTAACTTTAGAACTTGGTAAATCACCAAACAATTCATGGTCATGGTGTATACTTCAAACAATGATGTTTCAAAAGTCTATTTATACCAAATAAATCTTGTTCATGGTATGCTTCGAACAATGATGTTTCAGAAGTCGTAGGTAAATACCAAACATTAGATGTTCATGGTATGATTCAAACAATGATTATGTTCAAGAAGTCTTTCAAAAATACCACATATGGTATGCTTTGAACAATAATGTTCCAAAAGTCTTATATATATAGACCAAATAATTTATGTTCATGGTTATCAGATCTCTGATAGTTTTGATCTAAATGTATTAACATATATAAAAGAAAGATAGAAATAAAGAATAACTCCAGTGTTCTCTCCGAGAGATCTATATGCGATTAACATCAGAGTTCTATCAGAGTTAACTAAAGAAGTGAGATGAATGGACAAAAATTATTCTTTTTGCCCTAGCGGTATGCCAAGAGATGTATAAACATCAACATCAGGTTACGCTTAGGGTATGCATATGCAAAAAAAATATAAATAACCATATCTATTACTGAAGTGGAGAATTCGCAAATGATGGTTTCACTGAGATGCACTCGCTTATTTTCTCCTGTTAGAGCTTCGTTCTGATAATGTTTTAGAATAAACATAGAAGAAGGAAGAAGAAAATAGGAGAGAATATCTCTTATTCGTGTAATCACATAGAGGGAGACAAATGCCTTATTTATACAACCCAATTAAGGTATAATACTAATCTCTAACCAATGTAGGACTAAAATACAAGTGGAAATCCAACCCTTTAGTAACCCACGTTATAACACTAATACTTTTTTCTTCTTCTATATGACAGTTATTAGTATTAAGACAAATAAAGTAAATATAAAATATAAAATATTAATTTTTTACAGTTATTTAATTATTGTTAAGGTAATTTTGATCACTTGATTAAATCAATTAGTATGTCATTTTTTAACCAATATTTTATGACACACACTTCATGTCCGTTATTATTTAAACTAATCATAACCCATTAATAAGATTGCGCACAAAAGATGACATCCATAACTTTTTATATGAAGTTGTCTTTTTAATCTTCATCTTAGAGTACTTATCACGACTTATCATTTTCTAAGTCATTGATAAAGTTATTAATGACGGTCATTAAATGAGCCGACATTAGAAGTATCATTAATGACATTTTAAGATGAGTGTCATTTATAAAGTGTTATTGCTAACGATTTTTGTATTAGTGCAAAGTAGGCAATTATATCACGAAAGGCTCCTGAACAGGTAAGCCATAGCAGTCACGTAAATAACACCAAAGCTCTGCTACAGAGACTAAGGTAAGCACGCATGTAAATATTTGTCGAAAGTATAGTGTAAACTCTCCCCTTCCATGTAATCTCATGTATCATTCCATAAGTTAGTGAGATCAAAACCTCTAACTATCACAACGAGTCATACTATATATATATATATATATATATATATATATATATATATATATATATAACTGTCTCATATCACGTGTCCTATAAACCTATACAGAATCACCATGAATAGATCAAGAAGGATTCTGTCAAATGAAGCAGTGTCAAGTGTCCTATGGTTTGTCTTACTAAGAAGAAAGAACGTATCATGGGATCGCGGTAACAACATTCTAACTGACGATACTCGACTTCGCTGATGGTTGTCGGCACCCAAATCTGGTTCAGACACTAGGTATCGTCAAACGGTCCTAGGATGAACAGATATATACATAAGAGAATAAAATAATAATATATAACATAGTAATATAAACTAAAAACTGATACAATCTGGCAAGGTAGAATTACCTTGGTCCGGGGTGTTGGTATGGCGAAGTCCAAGTAGCGAGTTCAACACGTCAACTACTCCAGAAAAGGTATAATCCGTACAAATGCCTTCATATGCTAAAAATAACATCACCATTATTTCCAAAATATGAGAAATAGCCAGGATTGAATATCCATAAGTCTAGTCTGGACACAGGGGCAAAATTGACAGTTTAGGATCAAAACGGTGTCCAAATATGGTCCACTTTACACCGAAAAATATGCCAAAAATAAAGTTCTCCAAATTTGGCAAAATTAATGTTTATAATTCCAGAACGAAGATACGAACCCAACGGAATATCCAGAATTAGATTTTGATGAACCGATCAGGAAAATGCACGTTTAGTCAAACCGTGGGGATCGTAAAACGGTATTCTGGTCAATGTTATCAGAATCGAAACAAACTTGGATCACAGTACCAACATATTGCTACGAGTCCAATGGCATAACTTTTTTTACAAAAAGGCTCGTACACACGAAGTAATTATAGAATTTTAAAAAAGGTCGATACGGAGTTTTGGGACGGATACGGATTAATTTTGGTGTACACACATCCAAATCAAGTTTCACGAAATCCCATACGTCCGCGTTTATGATAAGCGCATTTTGGTGTAATTCGTATACGACAAAGTCTTCTCTTTTGACAGGACGACTTCCGTATCGAAGAATTTTGGATTTTCAAAAACAAGTTTCGTCAATTTCAACGCTGAATTAACAGCAATATAAAATAAATTAAAATAAACTATTTTAAGGAATTGAAACTTTTTTATGTTGTCTAAAATACTTTTCAGGTATATTTTTAAAATGATTAATATTCTGGTGGTTTGAGAAAGTTCTTAGGTGCTGTTTTTAACAGTTTTCGTCCAACTTTTGATCTGGTTCACGCACAATTTACAACAGAAATAATTATTCTATTTTAAGAGATATATAGTTGGTTATGTTGTGAGCATGAGCGAAGATACGATTCGTAAATTGAACGATTATGGAGGGATACAAACCTGAAGAGTGGGTTGCTGTTGCGTATGCATACGCCCAGGTGGGTACTGTTGCAGCGTGCTGATGTTTACGGAGTCATCTTGGTTCTTGGAAAAATATCACCCCCAGCTGATGACAATTTTGTCCTTAAACGGGTGCCCAGGCATACTCATTCTGTAGGCATAACTACTTTCCTCCGGTTCCTCAACACGCTGGCTGAGAGTGGGGGGTTGGAGGTGCTAGACTTCGGACCTCCCTCTGTAGAAGAAGGCCTCTAAGTAGAACAACATAAGACGAAGGAAAACTCCTCCTCCTCTGGTATTTGCATATGTTTTTCGGAATGCTGTCGGACGGACTTCCGGTGTCGCATGTTCTTCTGTTTGGTGGCAGCATGGGGCTCCTTCAACAGAATACAGTTGCAACTGTAGGCGCATATTATGGGTGTTAGCCCAATAATCTAACCATGTTTTTGAATATGGTTATTTGATTAAGTTTAACTTTTTAATATCACTAATAATTATTCTATTACTAGATTATTTGGTACTTAAACTTAGCATAGTCCAAATGTGTATTAAATGTATAATACTTACTACTATGTACATTGCTTTGTTCGTCTAAGATGTATCTGCAGAAAAGTAATAAGCAAGGTCAAAATATGGATTTATGCAATGAAGAAATCATGATGTGCCAAAGACGACGTCATCCCAGAAGACTTCTCTAAACCGCGTATGACATCTCCAGAGCCATGCACTCGGGGGTTTCGCTGTCAAGCCAAAGGACGGGGGTCGAGGGGGCAGCGCCCCCTGTGGGAGTTTGGGAGCAAAGCCCCTGAAAGTTATTTAGATTTTATAATCTGGGTATCTCATGACAACTGCCATCAAGAAAAAGCCATCATCTATCAAGGAAAGAAATTAAGCTTTGCCATCATCATTTTCAGACTCTGAAGAAGCCTGCACCTACCATAGTCTGTCTAGAGTCTCTAATAAGTCTTAGAAATAATTGTAAATACAAGAAATGGATGGAAAAATCGAAAGCTAGGAAAGAAAATAACCCAAGATCATTTTTGGCTGAAAATTGGCATATCGATGGTATACTGGAGTATACCGACGGTATACCAATTTTATATAAATATTACTCTCTATCGTTTGGACCGGCATACCGACAGTATATTGGTCTATACCGATGGTATACCGGCTTATCACAGTTGGCAATCCAACGGTCGAATTTTGTATATTAAATGATCCCAAAGGTCATATTTATAGCCGTTGCTACTGCAGACCGGTATACCGACAATATACTGTAGTATACTGACGGTATGCTATTCGCAGGCTGAACGTTGTATTTATTTCTTTCTTTGTGTTGGCCTATATAAATCCTTGAACCCCTTCTTTCAAGGTAGATCCTTTTAAGCCTAAAATTTCTAATCTACCCAAGGTCATCCACAAATACTCCACCAAAGCTTTTATTTGCCTATCCACAAATTATGTTAGAGTGTTCTTGAGTTATAAAAGTTAGATCTTTAAATTTGTTGTAAGAAGATCAAAACCATCTTATAAAAGGGTAAAGTGTATGAACCTTCGGATCAAAGCTTGTGAGAAGTTAGAGAGCCTTCGGATCAAAGCTCTTGTGTAAGAAGTCAACGACCCTTCAGATCAAAGCTTGTGGTGCAACTATTTTGACAATAGTGGACTCAAGTCGGACAAAATTTTATGGGACTAGAGTGCCTCAAGGAGGATACCAGGATACATAAGGTGACGGTATTCTTATAGCTTTACTTCTAGCATACTTAATTTTTAAATTGCCTATTATAAATCATTTGTGTTTGATTTATTAGCTTGAACCTATTCACCCCCCCTCTAGGGTTCCTACAATGGACTGGCTGCCACGTGTACATTCTTAACAGGATGTAGATGAGTCCAGGCCGAGTTTCCACATGGACATTTGTTGCGATTTGCTGCTGATGAAGATCTGGACGGTTATTATGTTTTGTTTACGTGACTTGGTCAGCTTGACATGTGGCCCATATTTAGCTGAGAGAATCACTTCAGTCGTAACCGAAAGATTTTATCTCAGGGAACCCTACCACGTTGGATGCATAGAACGCATGGAGTCTGGAATATATGGGACCAAAGTGGCATGGAATGCAAGGAGTCTATAACGCATGGGGTTAGAAATGCATGGATCGTATGGAGTCTGGAACGCATAGGGCCAGAGATGTATGAAACTTATAAAGTCAGGGACATATATGGCCTCATACACGTGGCGATGTATGCCTGTAAGGAGTAAAGTTCATGCTGACGTGAGGTTCTATCGTTTAGCGTGCTCACATCTTTTGAGGCATTCAGAAATACATTTTTGTCAGGATTCTATATCAGACATAATCTTTGTGTCAAGCCTTTATGTGGCTAGTATTGGGGCGCAGGGATTCTTGAGTCAGTAGTGGCGCCTGGCACAGCCGGAGCATGCGAACACTAGTTACTTAGTAGCATACGACATTGCCGGTACATGGGAACACTAGTTACTTAGTGGCGCATGGCACTCATGGCACTAATGGTATATGTGAACACTGGTTATGAAGCGGTCGACGCATGACACTGGATCGTTATTGCGTCGGGAACTTTTTTACTGTTGCGCATGGCTTTTGATTACTGTTGGTGCATGGTAGTTGATTTTCTGGGCCGTATAGTTATTCTGCAGCCTATTTTCTTCTGAGTCAATCTTGGGGCACATGTTTGTTGGATGCATGGATGTTAATTTTTTATGCTTCTACTAGACCCCATTCAAAGTTTTTAAACTAATAAGTTTTGGAATACTTTAAAAAAGAAGCATGGAGGAGAAGACCTTAGGCTACATCAGAGTGACATGTCGCATAGGCACGGTGCCTTATAATGCTTCTGCCAGGATGTCAGCTCATTAAATGCCGAGATTTGGCTCAATCTCCAAGGATATTTTTTGGGTATTCTTAGTCAACGGCAGTTTTCAAGTAGATAAATAAGGATCATACAAATTGAGGCATCAGGTTCATCCTCATAACTGCCTGGTTCTTCGTCTTGATCTTCTGACGGGCCCTAGGAGCCTAAAAATAGGCGGTCCATGGAGGAGAGAGAACTTTGTCTTTCAGATTCTCTCTATTTTTTGAAGAACTTTGTCTTTCAGATTCTATCTATTTTTTGAAAGAACATGTCGAGGGCTGCTGTCTATCTCACCGAGGGGTTTGTCAAGAGCGGCGTCTGTAAGCCCCTGTTTTTTTCAAAAATATTAAAATTGGATTTTTCGTAATTTTCTAAAATTTTCGGGGAATTTTCTGTAATTAAATTCAGGGTTTTAAATTATTACATGATTTTTAATTGATAATAAATAACATTAAAATATTATGAAAATAATATTTTTGGGTGTAAAATGGAAAATTGGACTTAGGGTAATTTTTTTGGAATTTATTGGGCCCGGACCTATTTTTAAAACACCTAAATCTATTTATTTAATTATTATTTATTTATTAATTTATTTACTGATTTTATTATTATTATAATAATAATTATTATTATTTTTCTTTTATTTTAAACCCGGCCCGCGGCCCGGCCCATTGGGCCCGAACCCGAACCCAGCCCAGCCCTACCGGGTCGGGTCGGGTCGGGTCGGGTCTGCCCGCCGCCCGACCCGCACCCGGCCCGCACCCTCTTCTTCTCCCATGACCCAGCCCAGCTGCCCGCGTTCGGCGCCGCCCCGCCTGGCGCGCCGCCCGCTCCGGCGGCCACCTCACCCCACGTTCACCCACCTCCTCCGCCTTCCACGCCGCTCCACCGCCTCTATCGGCCCCCCCAGCCTCATCTCTCCCTTTAAATTCTCCCTCGGCCGACCCCCTCCACCACCACGCTCCCCTCCGCCGCACGCCAGCACGGCCACCTCGTCCCTCCCACCGCCGTCGCCGTCGCCTCTCCCCCGTCCTCCGCCTGCCTCCGGTCCCGCTCGACAGCGCCCAGCAACAGCAGCACAGCCGCCCTGGGCCGCCCCGGCGCCGCCGCCTCCGCCCGGGAGCCGCGCCACCCTCCGCCGCAGCACCCCCGGCCGGCCTCCCCCGCCCTGAGCCACCGCATAGCCATCGGAGCTCAGCTGAATCCCCAAACCCTAACCCTAGATTCGAATCCCCGAATCCGACACGTGTCGGACACGTGCCGGACACGATTCGACCCTGGTTTTCGGGTCCTCTTCAGGTACTTGTAACTTTTTGTTCGTAGCTCTGTTTTCGATTCCGTAAATTGCGTTGCGAAGACTTTATGATCCTCTCATTGCCCGGATAAACCGCTCGGGGCATCGCGACCTGTGGTGATCGCACACCGCGATCCAAAAACAGGAAAAACCAGACCCTGTTTCACCCCGGAACAGAGTACGCCCCGCCAAACGGGACGACTTGGTCGCGCGCGGTCTTCACAGATACGTGCGCACCGTCGATACGGACGTGTGGGATTTCGCGGAAGCTGATTCGGGTGTGTGTGCACGCCGGAATCAATACGTATCCGCGGACATCGCCCCGTATCTGACTTTTCTGCAATTTACCCTAACTTTGTGCACACACGTCGGATCGAGACGAAACTTGTGCCATCGGACTCGTAGCGATACGCTGGTCCTGTGGGTCAAGTTTGGTTCGATTCTAAGAACGTTGACGAAATCGCGTGTCGTGGGCCCCACAGGCCCCGCTCGACGGGCGATTTTGTGATCGGCTCATCGGAATCCAATTCTGGAAGTTCCGTTGGGTTCGTATCATCGTTCCTGACCTGTTGACACTAAGTTTGGTGAATTTGGAGACCTTTGACCCTGACACGTTTTTCGGTGCAAAGCGGGCCCACATGCGGACCCCGTTTCGACCCGAAACTGCCGTTTTTGCCCTTGTCTCCAAATTGGACCCAAGGACAGGCGTTTCTAGCTATTTGATATCTTATGAGCATGATGGTAATGTTTATTTCAGCATCTGGACATATTTTTGGAAACTTTCCTGAGATACAACTATATTTGGATCCAAACATCAGGCAAGTAACTGCACTTCAAGTTTAATCTTTATATTGTGATAATTAATTCCCTGCTCTACTAGTACCCTTGATGATTATACGTAGTATTAGAACACTGGATTTCATGTCTTGAATACTGGTTTTTCATGTCTTACTTTCGTGTCGGGTGGGAGAATACTATAAGGCATGTAGTTTACCCTTCCCCCTACCGTGTTTAATAGTTATTGGTGCGCGACTGTACCCTCAGCCGGATCTCGATGTTTCATGTTTAATAGCCGTCTATGACGGCCGGATTAGCCTTATAAACCCCTACATGCCAACTATGTATTCTAAAATAAAAACAAGTTCACACACATAGATTCTTGTCTTGTTATAGTTCTTGTTGGCTGTTGTAGTTTCATTTCCTGTCTCATATTACTCCTGCTTTCTCATATTCCTGTTTATAGCATTAACTCTTAGTTATTTTTTTTCTTTTATGCATATTCTCAATATGTTACACAATCAGTTTCTCTTTCCAATTGTCATAAATGTTTAGTTTAATCTTGTTATGCATTGTGTACTTTGCTCTTTCCTGACTGGATCCGTTGATTTAGGCGATGATGGGGACCTTGCCCCTACCTATTATGGCCACTATGAGTTAGCAGGTGACCCATATGAGGAGCCAATTCCCACCCAGGAGGCTACTTCTGCAGAGTAGTTAGCAGTAGCTACTTATTTATTTTCTTTCAGCATATACTCGGGTTTGTCCCCGATTTATCTTCTGACTTTGTATTAACTATGGATCTGTTGTCACAATTTGTTTTATAAAAGTTAGCATTCCTATTTCCTATTATTTTCCTTGTCTATTTATTGTGGATGAGATAGATTTAAAATTACTTGTGAGAATGACCTAGACAGCGTACTGCCGCCGACACTGCGGCGTAGGCTGGACGTGCCCACGTACTCGTGCCCGAATATCCGGGTGCGGGTCATGACACGTTTTTGTGGTGGCCCATGCAGGTCAATGACTTAATTGTTCGGTTTCAAATTAGGGACCGAACAGCCCTGCAATAAGAATAGAAAAGTTTTAGGATCTCATCCACTTGCTTGAATCATTCTTGACATCTATCTCGGATTCGAATTAATTCCTTGACTTGCATCATGCCTTGATTCCTGTGCGCCTCTTATTATTTATTTTGGATGCAGGAAAATGGACCCACCAGACAACAACGAGGCTCATGCGAAAAACCATAAGGCGTTATGGGTACCCACGAAGACAATGTGACACCAGTTGGTGAAGGCCAATCATCACAGTACGGTCAAGCAAGTCAGCCTGCCTCAAGAATCCATCAAGATGACGTTCCACAATCGACGCAGTCTGCTCCACCGATACCTTCCTTTCCACTAGGACAGCCTATGGACGAACAATAAATGTTCCGAATGTTCTACGTGATGATGCAAGCCTATCAGAAGGTTCAACAAGAAGCTCAGCAAAACCAAGCGGAGAACCTCATCGACAGAATTAGCTCAGAGTCACGGAAGCCAAGCAGTTCAAATGCAATTACCTTCGACGAGGACATTCTTACTGCAGCGCGACCTGTGGAGTGCACCACAAGGATCGAGTCCAGCCGAAAGCGGCCATATGCGTCAGCACCAGACCAAGCACAACAGGAAAAAAGCTGCAAAGCGACCACAAATGAATCCAACTCAAGGACAGAACCAACAAGCTCCCACTTGTGGCTATTGTCGAAAACAAGGTCACATTGGGCAGGATTGTAGAAAGAGGCTAGGTGCCTGTCTATATTGTGGATCAGCAGCACATCAAATGAAGGACTGTCCTGCTGCTCAAAGACGCACAACTGCACAAAAAGTTCCAGTTCAGGCCAGGCCCCAGCAGCGCAGCAGAGGGCACCACCTCAAGAACACGGACAAGCTTACGCGATGACCGTGGAGAACGTACAGACTCTTAGAGCAGCTAATGCGCATAAGTGATTCGTAGATACCTTTTCTAGTATTGTTTAGCTCATGCCTATTGGTTCGTGACCTCAGCCCCAACCTAGTAATTTTGAACTTGCTAAATAACCTGGTATACTTTTAAATTTGATAACTATAGAGATTTTAGAGGCTTTTTGCTATTGTGCTTATTTGTGTTATTTTGTGAACTTCAATAATTTGTACCTCCTTTTCATCATCATCTAGCGTACTTAATTTTGCTAAACTTGACTTATGCTGCTATTTTATAGCCTAGTTTGCAAGCTTACCTTTATCGGGCTTGTTCATGATACATGTATTATTGAGGCCTGATCAACCCCACTAATACAAGTGTCTATTCAGAATCAGTGTACTACGGTCTGATCAACCTTAGTACATTTGGATTCGCACTTCGCACGACTACTTTACGTGGATTGAGATATATAGTGACTAGTATACTTGCCCCCCTAAATATGTCCGAGCATATCGTATCAGTTACATAACTGTACTAATACGAGCATGCGAATAAATGATTACCAGAATAGAATTTCAATCCATAACCGCCTGACAATTCCCATTAGAAATCCCTTAAAACGCCTTGATCCCTATACCTCTGTTCTACCACCTCGCCCTTGAACTCTTCATTATTTGATCCTCGTCTTCCCTTATTTCGGAAAGACAAAATCCTGTGCTTGGTATAATTTTGATATATAGATAATGCTAGACATACCCCTCAGACCGGTCGAATTGTTGATGACCCTCTATGATTAAGGGAACACCATAGGTGATGTGTTTGTGTTAAAGACTTAAGGATTCAATACCATAATAAATTAAGTTGGGACATAGCTTTACTAGTTGTATAGCCTTAAAGGATAGATGGGTAAATTTTAAGTTGGGTAGCGACCGCAATGTTCACCTGAGAGAAACCCGTTAGACTGTAATCAAGTGAGATTGGACAGAGAGAACCCTGCCATATTTTAAATTTTGAGGACAAAATTTTTATAAGTTGGGTAGATTGTAAGCCCATGTTTTTTTCAAAAATATTAAAATTGGATTTTTTGCAATTTTCTAAAATTTTTTGGGAATTTTCTGTAATTAAATTCAGGATTTTGAATTATTACATGATTTTTAATTGATAATAAATAACATTAAAATATTATAAAAATAATATTTTTGGGTGTAAAATGGAAAACTGGACTTAGGGTAATTTGTTTGGAATTTATTGGGCCCCGGACCTATTTTTAAAACACCTAAATCTATTTATTTAATTATTATTTATTTATTAATTTATTTACTGATTTTATTATTATTATTATTATTATTATTTTTCTTTTATTTTAAACCCGGCCCGCGGCCCGGCCCATTGGGCCCGAACCCGAACCCAGCCCTACCGGGTCGGGTCGGGTCTGTCCGCCGCCCGACCCGCACCCGGCCCGCACCCTCTTCTTCTCCCACGACCCAGCCCAGCTGCCCGTGTCCGGCGCCGCCCCACCCGGCGCGCCGCCCGCTCCGGCGGCCACCTCACCCCACGTTCACCCACCTCCTCCGCCTTCCACGCCGCTCCACCGCCTCTATCGGCCACCCCCAGCCTCCTCTCTCCCTTTAAATTCTCCCTCGGCCGACCCCCTCCAACACCACGCTCCCCTCCGCCGCACGCCACCACGACCACCTCGCCCCTCCCACCGCCGTCACCGTCGCCTCTCCCCCGTCCTCCGCCTGCCTCCGGCCCCGCTCGACAGCGCCCAGCAACAGCAGCACAGCCGCCCTGGGCCGCCCCCGCGCCGCCGCCTCCGCCCGAGCGCCGCGCCGCCCTCCGCCGCAGCACCCCCGGCCGGCCTCCCCCGCCCTGAGCCGCCGCAGAGCCACCGGAGCTCAGCCGAATCCCCAAACCCTAACCCTAGATTCGAATCCCCGAATCCGACACGTGTCGGACACGTGCCGGACACGATTCGACACTGGTTTTCGGGTCCCCTTCAGGTACTTGTAACTTTTTATTCGTAGCTCTGTTTTTGATTCCGCAAATTGCGTTGCGAAGCCTGTATGACCCTCTCGGTGCCCGGACAAACCGCTAGGGGTATCGCGTCCTGTGGTGATCGTACACCGCGATCCAAAAACAGGAAAAACCAGACCCTGTTTCACCCCGGAACTGAGTACGCTCCGCCAAACGGGACGACTTGGTCGCGCGCAGTCTTCACAGATACGTGCGCGCCGTTGATACGGACGTGTGGGATTTTGTGGAAGCTGATTCGGGTGTGCGTGCACCCCGAAATCAACGCGTATCCGCGGACATCGCCCTGTATTCGACTTTTCTGTAATTTACCCTAACTTCGTGCACACACGTCGGATCAAGACGAAACTTGCGCCATCAGACTCGTAGCGATACGCTGGTCCTGTGGGTCAACTTTGGTTCGATTCTGAGAACGTTGACGAAATCACGTGTCGTGGGCCCCACAAGCCCCGCTCGACGGGCGATTTTGTGATCGGCTCATCGAAATCCAATTCTGGAAGTTTCGTTGGGTTCGTATCATCGTTCCTGACCTGTTGACACTAAGTTTGGTGAATTTGGAGACCTTTGACCCTGATACGTTTTTCGGTGCAAAGTGGGCCCACATGCGGACCCCGTTTCGACCCGAAACTGTCGTTTTTGCCCTTGTCTCCAAATTGGACCCAAGGACAGGCGTTTCTAGCTATTTGATATCTTCTGAGCATGATGGTAATATTTATTTCAGCATCTGGACACATTTCTGGAAACTTCCCTAAGATACAACTATATTTGGATCCAAACATCAGGCAAGTACCTGCACTTCAAGTTTAATCTTTATATTGTGATAATTAATTCCCTGCTCTACTAGTACCCTTGATGATTACACGTAGTATTAGAACACTGGATTTCATGTCTTGAATATTTGTTTTTTATGTCTTGCTTTCGTGTCGGGTGGGAGAATACTAGAAGGCATGTAGTTTACCCTTCCCCCTATCGTATTTAATAGCTGTTGGTGCGCGACTGTACCCTCAGCCGGATCTCGATGTTTCATATTTAATAGCCGTCTATGACGGCCGGATTAGCCTTATAAACCCCTACATGCCAACTATGTATTCTAAAATAAACACAAGTTCACACATATAGCTTCTTGTCTTGTTATAGTTCTTGTTGGCTGTTGTAGTTTCATTTCCTGTCTCATATTACTCCTGCTTTCTCATATTCCTGTTTATAGCATTAACTCTTAGTTATTGTTGTTTCTTTTATGCATATTCTCAATATGTTATACAATCAGTTTCTGTTTCCTATTGTCATAAATGTTTAGTTTAATCTTGTTGTGCATTGTGTACTTTGCTCCTTTCCTGACTGGATCCGTTGATTTAGGCGATGATGAGGACCTTGCCCTTACCTATTATGGCCACTATAAGTTAGCAGGTGACCCATATGAGGAGCCAGTTCCCACCCAGGAGGATACTTCTGCAGAGTAGTTAGTAGTAGCTACTTATTTATTTCCTTTCAGCATATACTCGGGTTTGTCCCCGATTTATCTTCTGGCTTTGTATTAACTATGGATCTGTTGTCACAATTTATTTTATAAAAGTTAGCATTCCTATTTCCTGTTATTTTCCTTGTCTATTTATTGTGGATGAGATAGATTTAAAATTACTTGTGAGAATGACCTAGACAGCGTACTACCGCCGACACTGCGGCGTAGGCTGGACGTGCCCACGTACTCGTGCCCGAATATCCGGGTGCGAGTCGTGACAGCGTCGACCCGTGGCCCCCTGATGCTGTCGTTCTTTTTGGATGTATGGTTGTGTCATGATGGCAGGGACACAGAGACATAAGTATACAGCTTCGCAGCATGGATGAGAAATTATCTAAATACGCGTCCCTCCCATAAAATTCTGTCGCATGGATGGGCAATCATCTGCAACATGTACACAGAGCCTATATATGGCTTGGTCGCATGGATGTAAAATTATCTACAGCATGCACGCAGAGCCTATCTATAGCTTGGCCGCATGATAAGGAATCATCTGCAATCACGCACGCAGAGCCTATATATGGCTTGGTCGCATGGATGAGAACTTATCTACAATATTCACGCAGAGTCTATCTGTAGCTTGGTCGCATAATGAGGAATAATCTGCATTCATGCACGCAGAGCCTATATATAGCTGGGTCGCATGGATGGAAACTTATCTGCAACTTGTACGCAGAACCTAACTGTAGCTTGGTCATATGGATGAGACCTCCTCTTGATCATACGTGCGGACTTAGCTATCTCGAGATGTCTTCTTCTGCGTGTGGCTGCGACCTGGAAGCGTCTTGCGGCTGTTGTACACTTATGCAATCTTCGTTGAGTATAAACCCCCTTACCTAAATTTAGGTATATATAGTTTAGTGCGATATTATAATTTATTTTGGAATAATTAGAATTAGGAAAATGAAGTTATTATAAATACTTTAATTATGATATCTTTGATGTACCTTACTATAGTTTCAATATTTTGAATACTACACTAGCTCTTGCTGACCAACAACTCTCACACTCTTAATCCAGACAAACCAATCTTCAATCCTGACCCTAGTGTCACTCTCAAACTCACACTTTTGTATTCTATTTTTATCTACATAATATTCTCGACACTTATGCGTCATAAAATCTCAACTTTCCACCTAGTGACCTTAGCTTGAATTTCTGATGCAGAATACTGACCACATTTCTACAACCAAATGTCTGACACTAACCTACATTGAGACTACCCTAACCTAATCCTTTAGGTCACATCTATTTTTATATATTTTACATGATAATTTAATAGATGTGATATATTGAACCCTTTGAGCTTAATTTGACTCACTCTAGAGCCAACCCACAAACCCAACCTTAAAAACCAAATTATGTGGTCAAGTAGAACACCAAACACCCTCTCTAAACTCACAAATATCAAACACAATAGTCCATACACCAAAACCTATTTTTAGTAGAATAAATTTAGAATATAACCCCCTCTCCTTTCATCTCCCCACTCACACCAAAGTATGTAACCCCCAAACTCTTTCTCTCCCCACTAGCAAAAGTTATAACCCCAAACCCTTCCCCTCCCAACTAGGCTATCCATAACCCACCTCTCTTAACCTCTCCCATTCAAACTAACTGAAGAAAACTTCTTCCTAACTCTCTTTCTCACATTTTCTCTTCACAAACCATATCCATTTCCCTCCACACCTCCATCTATCCAATCCTACCCAGGCTGAATCTAAATTCAGCAACACCCTCACCAATTCGGCCCTATCTCCCTCTACAATAAGTATCATCCTCTCAAATATTGTGTGTTTCTTCCTCTCCCTGTCCTTATAACTTTTGCTTCACAAATATTCCATCAAAACTCAATCTAAGTTCCTCAAAACAACCTCCATCAGAGGTGTCCAGACTAAATCTAAATTCAGTGTATCCTCTTCTTAGGCCACTCCACCAACTCCATAGCCTCCAAACCACCACCAAAGTACCAAAATATCCTTCCACTACCTATCCTTAAAAAGTTTCATTTACAACTTATTACCTAAATTATCCCACAACTTTCCCAAACACCCCCTACAATCCGAAGACACTCTGTTGAACCAGCCAGTAATAGCACCACTTCAACACCTTGCTGCCACCACTTTTAGCACAAAAAACCCTTCAACAACCACCATATCCTTATTCACTAACTCTCTCCTAATCTCTCTAAGTCCCACATCACTTGGAGAAATATTTTGAAGCCTCGGACAACAGCTACGAGCGGAAGTGTCCAAATCTGGACAGATTTGTGCAAGCAGTGCACATTCCTCTTTTGCCTTCCCATTTCACTTTGGTAAGAGCTCAAACTCCACCTAATTAACCCTTTTTATATGTAATTCACATACCTCTTAAATTTTTTTATGATATTACACCAAGAACACTTACTACTTCTCATGTCTAGACTTGAATGTTATTTACGTAGTTGTTGTCCTCTTCACTTTGCCATAATCTAAAACCCAAGCAACCATTCGTAAAACATGATTTTTACTATAATTTTCACTAAATTTTAGAATATATATGTTTTATTTATGGTGTTATATATAAATAAATGCATGGTTGAGACATGATTAAATGTTGTGCAAATAGTAGTGCACTTTGCCTAGGTTTTGTGCTAGCTAGTTTTATTGTTTCTAAACACTATATTATAATATAGAAGATGCCATGCCAGGATTTTTTACTAGTTGTAGTAGTGTTTGTACACATGTTTCATGACAAATGTAAGTTAGGAATGAGGTATATGCCATGATCTTATTATAAATTCAGATTTGACTTGTTATTGTATACTTGATATTTTGTAGTACAAAGAGAGTTGTATATAGTTGAATTAATGAATATATATGAGGAATATAGTATGTGATTATTTGTGATGACCCTAACTTGACCTATTGTTAAGGCTCATGTGTTCATGTTTTAATAGACAAAATGAACCATAGGTTACCTGACATAGTTTGACACTTAGTGAATAGCAAGGTTGATGATATATTGTATTTCGAAACCTAGTATGAGGACACCTAGTACCTACATGAACCTTCGATATAAAAAAGTTTATGTTATATGAGAAGTTGTATATTTAGAGGACTTGATGATGTTATGTGACTAGTAGGCTTGGTGTTTACACACTTTCTTGGTCCTTGACTAGTGAACCTTAGCCATCCTACTTATTTAGAACCCTTAATTAATTTAGACTCTAAATAACTGATGGCATTGTGTAAGTTGTACACGTAGAGTAGTTGTACGCTTGTGCATGCTTAGTGAACCGTGTCATAGTGACTGATATGATATTACTATATATATAAAGGCTCTTGGGATTGCTCAGACTGGGATGTCGAAACAAGTTCTTTCCATTACAGCTTGGATTTCTAGGCAAGATACCTTGCCACCTTGTTTTACTGTACAAATTAAATTGGTTGAGCGTCTGAGTATGACTCGAGTGCCGTCGATGAATGCATCGATGAGTAGATAATGCATAAACCAAGACATAGTGACATTACCAAAGTTTTTGGAGGTATTTTGATATTTTCCCAGGTCCCTGACACATCTTACTCACGACACAATCATGATTGGTGCATGTTATCATAACCGTCTGGTTATCGGTGCGTTCAACACGTATGTCGGTACCGTATATAGTTTTGGCATTAGAATAATTGACTAGCATGGTAGTTACGTAGTGTTCATGTTGTGTATACGACTTGGACATATGCATTGGACGGGGAGGACAACTAGTAGGCGTTTGGGACACACAACATCAATAACTGAAGTATCTATGGATCTACAAAGATTGATGACTACCCTTTAGCAGATGTCACTTCCGACGGGACGTTAGGCTTGTTTATATATATATATATATATATATATATATATATATATATATATGTATATATATGCAGCCTACCAGTATTCTTCGGAGTGTTGGTATTTATTTAGCAGAAGCCGCATTCGACGGGACATTATAGCAGTTATCTATGCCTACGCCTATACATACGTACCAAAGTTGTCCTCAAATTGTAATTACATAGATGGTTATGTTACCCTATTTATTTTGCATAATATTTATATTTCGACATATACCATTTGTATATTGTTACGTTCCACTGAGGACCTGGTGTCCTGCCAGGTTAGCTGAGTTGGACACAGAGGTCTTTTGCTGGATGGTTAATGAGTGCTCATTTCCTTACAGGTATTATGCTTTCGTGTATATGTATATGCTTTGTCCTGTTATTTATATCTGCTTAGTTTTTGTAGACTCGTGTTATTTACTTTGATTCTATATGAAAATTATAATTATTAGGATGAAGATTAGTAGTCATATTTACCTTTTTTTATTCCGGTCAATTAAGATATAGATAGTTGATATATATTGATAATTAGCTTCATCACTTGGCCTTGGACAATGTAAATGTACTTCGTCAGGTTCATTATATTTGGAAATCCTACGGAGTCGTTCCAGCTGGCCATTGCCATTGTCTGGTCCCGCATATTTTGGGATTGTGGTGTGATATGGTTTTTGTTGTTGCCCATGCAGGTCGGAGCATATCGTTTCAGTTACGTTACTGTACTGAACGAGCCTGCGAGTTAGGATTAATGTTGAATAAGATCTCAATCCATAACTGATTTTAAAACTCCTCTAGTATTTGATTATCGCCCTTGGACTTCATAATTACATTCAGTCATTCCCTTCGATATCGTTATCATTTTTTCTTATCTTCTCCTATTTCGGAGAGATGGATGTTCATGCGCGATGATTCCCTCTAGAAACAAATCCTCGTCAAGGTGGAAGAAGGCATGCTTGAGATAATTTTCTTGAGAAGATGGTTACCCTTAGTGGGGTAGGTAGATATGTTATTTCTTGATGCTAGAGCTACAATAAATTGTTGGCATAGGAAGTAGACATAAAATTAGAGGCCTAAAACTAATAAAACCCTACCCTTACTTATGGTAGCAATAATTTGGAAGTATTGGAAGTTAGATAGATGGTTTGTTCTAATGCTCTAGAATACTTTATGGAATTCATAGCTAGATGCTAGGGATTAGTTGTGGCACATAGATGATTGATGACTATAGTACTGGACTAAATAGATTGGCAGATTTCCAGACCTAATGTTTGAATAATTAGATAACTTGAGTACTATGGTGTAGTTTTCAAAATCAAGTTAGATGTACTTGACTTATTTGGTTTGCCAGTGTTAATTAGACTTGTGAGTTTCACCATTGATAACTTAGGTAGATAAGCTAGTATCTATGATAGAGCAAATATGTTGAAGGATAAGAGTTTTGATAGAGGTTATAGTCTTGAGTTAGATATAGTTAATTTCCTATAATGGATGGCAAGTTGTAACAAGATGGTACCAGTGTAGTTTTGGATGTGGGTATACATGGAATAAACTGGAAGAAATCTCAGGTTCAAGGTAAAAAAGATAGAATGGTAACAAGAAGAGATTCACGAGGAGTACTTGATCTTGAGCATTTTAAATTGAGAGAATGATCTAGGAAGGACTAAAAATTTAATCACTATATATTTTCCTAGAAGATCTATACTACGAAGCGGAAAGTAAATGTCCATGATTGACGAAGCTTATTGTGGAAACAAGATTAACATAATAGAAGGATATGAAGGTGTATAGGAAATAAATGATAAGGAAAAGATATTATGGTCGCATAATCCAAGGAGAAGAAATTGTGATATGGATTTGAGGGATAATAATTTTAGTATTTATGAACTGTAATTTATTTAGAATTTTGAGGATTTAGTACGAACAAAAAATTTGATCAGACTAGAAGTGATACGAATTTTAAAAAACTAAACACCGGTTCAGATCACATTTGACTCGTTAGTCATTCTGTAGAGGATTACCACAAGACCCTTAGATTTCTGATTTACATATGGGTAGGGGAGTATAAATTGAAGGTAGAAGTCTTATATGAATGATAGCTAAATATTATGGGTTTACACATAAACTACTTAGGGCCAGGAATTTAGATTTTTGACTAATAGGGTATGAGATTGCTAGACCTAATCTTTAGTAGTATGTGATGATATGGGAACCTATTTCCAATTTACCCCAGTCGATAGATTTTCAGATTTTAGAAATCTTATTCTCATTATTGTATTGGTTATATTTTTATCTGGGGTATTTAGAATGATTGAATAGATATTTATTACATAATTTCTTTATTTTTTATTTATTTTGTACTATTTATTTCAATAGAGGCTTATGTTGTATTTTATTATATGTATTTCTTTTTGGAATTGTTTTAAGTTGAGCTTCTAGACTATGTATGATTGACTGATTAGATTAGACTTATTGTTGCTAAGAGAGATTATACAAAGTTAGGATGGAGGATTTTATTGCAGATAATATAGTTGGATAACGATGCACCCAGGAAATAATATCGAGATAGTAACCATCTTAGCTGCACAATAAGGGATTTAGATACTACATAGGTGGCCTTGAGTATTTTATGGTTATAAGATTTTAGTGCCTAACCCATGCACTCCTTCGAGAGTAAAGGTATGACATTATTTCCTTTATAGATATTGTAAGATTTAAATTGAGATTGTGTTGCGACCTCATTGAATAACATAGGTTTATAGGTGGTGATTTTCTATATGATAATTAGCAAAATAACAATGATATAGAAATACATGGATAGCAAAATAGGATTAGAGGACCCAATTCCTTAGATGATTAAACTGTATGTATATGACATTTCAAGATATAGAGAGTGGGTAGGGATAAGTACGAAGTTGTGTTTATATATTTAGAGATATGATGAGTTGTGATTGGACAGATTGATTTTGAATTTCAAGGAAAAAAAATTCTAAGTTGGATAGATTGTAAATCCCCTCACCCAAATTTAGGTATATATAATTTAGTGTGATATTATAATATATTTTGGAATAATTAGGCTTAGAAAAATGGAGTTATTATACATACTTCAATTATGATATCTTTGATGCACCTTGTTATAGTTTCAATATTTGGAACACTACACTAGCCCTTGCTGACCAACAACTTTCACACTCTTAATCAAGACAGACCAATCTTTAATACTGACATAGTATGACTCTCAAACTCATACTTTTGTATTCTATTTTTTATCTACACAACATTCTCGATACTTATGCGTCATAAAATCTTAAATTTTTACCTAGTGACCGTAGCTTGGATTTCTGATGCAGAACACTGACCAGATTTCTACAACCAAATGTCTGACACTAACCTACATTAAGACTATCCTAACCTAATCCTTTGGGTCACATCTATTTTTATATATCTTACTTCTAATTTAATATATATGATACATTTAATCCTTTGAGCTTTAATTTGACTCAAACTAGAGCCAACCAACAAATCCAAACTTAAAAACATAATTAAGTGGTCAAGTAGAACACCAAACACCATGTCTAAACTCACAAAACACCAAACACAATAGTCCATACACCAAACACCCTCTCCAAAATTTTGTATGCTTCTTCCTCTCCCTCTCCTTATCACTTTCTCTTCACAAACCTTCTATCGAGACGCAATCTAAATGCCTCAAAACAGCCCTCCATCAGTGGTATCTAGGCTGAATCTGAATTCAGTATATCCACTTCTCAGGCTGCTCCACCACTTTTATAGACTCCAAACCACCACCAAAGCACCCAAATCTCCTTTCCATACCTCTCCTTAATAAGTTTCATTTACAACTCAACACCTAAATTATCCCACAACTCCCCCAAATACAACTTATAAACCGAAGATACCCTGCTGAACCAGCCAACAATAACACCACTTCAACACCTTGTTGCCACCACTTCTAGTACAAAAAAACCTTCAAAAACTACCTTATCCTCATCCTCTACCTCTTCCCTAATCTTTATAGGCCCCACAACACTTGTAGAAATATTTTGAAGCCTCGGACAACAGCTACAAGCCGAAGTGTCCAAATCTGGACAGATTTGTGCAAGCAGTACACAGTCCTTTTTTGCCTTCCCATTTCATTTTGGTAAGAGCTCAAACTCCACCTACTCAACCCTATCTACATGTACTTCATATTCCTCTTAAATTTTATCAACTTTATATTCATATTTTTTATGATATTACACCAAGAACACTTACTACTTCTCTTGTCAAGACTTGAATGTTATTTATGCACTTGTTGTCGTATTCACTTTTCCATGATTAAAACCCAAGCAACCACTTGCAAAATATAATTTTTACTCCAATTGCCAATAAATTTCAGAATATATAAGTTTTGTTTAGGGTGTTTTATATAAATAAATGTATAGTTGAGACATGATTAAATATTGTGCAACTAGTAGTGCACTTTTCCTACGTTTTGTGCTAGCTAGTTTTATTATTTATGAACACTATGTTAGAATGTAGAAGATGCCATTATAGGGTTGTGCACTAGTTGTAGTAGTGTTTGAACATATATTTCATGACAAATGTAAGTTAGGAATGAGGTATATGCCATGATCTTATTATAAATTCAGATTTGACTTGTCATTGTATACTTGATATTTTGTAGTACAAAGAGAGTTGTATATAGTTGGATGATTAAATATAATTGAGGAATAGAGTATGTGATTTTTTGTGATGACCCTAACTAACCTATTGTTAATGCTCTTGTGTTCATGTTTTAATAGACAAAATGAACCGTAGGTTTGCTGACATAGTTTGACACTTAGTGAATAGCAAGGTGGATGATATGTTGTATATTGAAACCTAATGTGAGGACCCCTAGTACCTACATTAACCTTCATTATAACCATGTTTATGTTATATGAGAAAAGAGGACTTGATGATCTTATGTGACTAGTAGGCTAGGTGTTTACACACTTTCTTGGTCCATGACTAGTGAACCTCAGCCAACCTACTTAGTTAGAACCCCTAATTAATTTAGACTCTAAATAACTGATGGCATTGTGTAAGTTATACCATTGATTAATTTAGACCCTAATTGTCTAATGATTAATGACGTAGAGTAGTTGTACTCTTGTATATGCTTAGTGAGTCGTGTCATAGTGACTGATGTGATATTACTATATATATATAGTCTCTTGGGATTTTTCAGACTTGGATTTCGAAAAAAAATTCTTTTGCAACTTGGAGTTCCAGGCAAGATACCTTGCCACCTTATTTTACTGTACAAATTTAATTTTTTTTATTATATGATTCTTCTCTAGATAATATAGTATAAGTGTGAGCATTTGAGTATGACTCGGGTGCAGTCGACGAATGCGTCGATGAGTAGATAATGTATAAACCAAGACATAGTGACATTAAATATAAGCCCCATTTGATACTTTTCCATGGCTTGGATATTTGGAGCAATGCACAACATTTTTTCTTCAAAAAAAAATTATATTACTAATCTTGATTGTACCTAATATATTTAGGACATACATGTTGTATTTGTTAGATCTCCCCCATAATCCAAAAATATTAACAAACATTTAGAACCACGGTTACCATAAAACTGCTTACTTTTAACTATAACTTGAGCCAAAATAAACCCAAACACATGTAGGCATGTAGTGGACCCTAATACCCCAATGTGTGTATATATATATATATATATATATATAAATTAATTTATTTCTATTTCTAGAACTTCTATTTATAGAAAGTACCATAGGTGTCATCATAGTTGGCCTAACTACCTAAACTACCAAAGATCCCAAACAAACAAATCTCATTCCTAAAAAACAACCCTCACACCTTTTTACTATTCCAAAATATATTCCACATATAAAATATATCCACAAAATCTGAAAAATCAATTAAAGATTTAAATTCCACATTTCCAAATTAGGAAACCCTTAGTTTGTTGCATATTTCTATCTTTGGATCGAACCAAATCCTAAATGAATATTTTTGTGACAATCTCCTAATTTAAATTTGATTCTCTTACCATATTAAGATTCAACAAAATTCTACCAAAATATTTTTAAATATTAAATCAAATCCTAACCACCCACCTATTTAAACTATATATATTTATCAACTCTCCAACACTTAAACCTAATTATTAGGTTCGGCCCCCCTTTTTCTCTTCCGTACGAAAAAAACTCCTTTCGGTAATTCTCTCCCTCATATACTTCTTTTCCTCTTCCTATCACCTTTCCCACAAGGAAAAAGTCCATAAAAACCCCAACAAAACTGCTCTTTGGCCAAATATTGGCTGCTGGTTGTACCAGCAATTTAGACCCCTCCACCACACAAAAAACCCTAAAATTTATAGATTTATATCATACTTGAAGTCCCTAAGGGCCTCTTCATGTTTTTTGAGGTTTGGAGATTGTTTGGTACTCCGTTTGGCCGTAGTCGCGAAAAATGTCTCCGACGTAATCGCAATCGCGTAAGTTTTTCAACTTTGTTTCTTTCCCTATTTTTTCATGAATAAAACCTTGTGTAAATTTATATTAATGATATATGATTTTTATAATTAGTTCTATGCATTAGATCAAAAAATTTACGTACAAAAACTACCACAAACCATCGAACGACCTAGACACGGATACGTCTCATCACGACTAGTAATAATTTTTTGATAGTTTTTATATTTTAATGATGTAAATAAATTCTAGAAATTATTGTATATTAATTCCAGAATATTTAATATATTAATTTCTTATTTAAACATATTTGGATGCCAATATGGAGGTTGTATGTCAAGGCTACGTGCCAAAGTTTATTAGAATGACTAGTTGTTGTCCGAAGGAAATAATCACATGCAATTCCGATGTTTGGTTTTTTTTATTATTTAAAAATATTAATTAAGATTAATTTAGTATTAATTATTGTTAAAATACATGATTAAGAGGTTCCATGTATATTAGATGAATATGATAGTGTCATGACCCGCACCTGGTGAAGGGGCACAAGTACGTGGGTACGTCCAGGCTACGCCGCAGCATCGGCGGTAGAACGTTGTCTCGGTCTTCTATACTATCTAACATCTCACAAAAGATATAAAATACTATCAAGCCATCTCAACTCTAATAATCACATATAAAACTAGAGAAAGATGTAAGCACGATATGGAAAAAAATACAAGTCTCAATACATTACAGGTCCGACTTAACATCTAAACACAACTCAAGATTTCAAAATAATAATACAATCCACAATCTAATTAGAAACAACTACTACATGATATATAAATCTAAATAGCCTCAGTATCTGGCACTATATCCTCAGGTGACACTCCATCTGTTGGTCCGTAGTAAGTGGGACACATCCTCACTAACCATTCATCTGAAAAATAATATCCAGTAAGGATTGGAGCAAAGTACAACCCAATAGCAGTTCCAATTAATTGATAATGACTATAAACAAAAATAGAGAATATAATATAAGACGAGAAACAATGAACAATATCATACTATGGTAGAAAAAATAGGTAAACATGAACAATATGGTATACACTGATCACGATGAAATAGAACAAGGCAATAAATTAGAATAAGACAATGAACTATAATATGGTAAAGAACTATAACTATACTAAGTGATTGAAATACTAGTTAGATATGTGATCGGCTTGGGTCGAACATTGTCTAATTAACTTTGGATAAACATTGTCTAAGTTAAACATTAAACATTATCTAGGATTTGATCACATATCTAGATAACACTTCTTCTATCCCCCGACTAGTATAATGGATCCAACCATGACACGTTACGATGCAAGATACTCAAGGAATTGTAAACATTAAACCTTGAACATTGAATATTGAACATTGAACATTGTCTAATATTAAACATTGTCTATTTAACCATATGATAACATGAGGAACAATAAAATAATAATATCCCATGACTAATCCATGTGTATACTAGTCCGTGTACCAATGTGTCAAGAGTGATGTAAAATATTTCTAAATACTTATATTATACTAATTATCAAATAATGAAAACTATCAGATAATGTACTCGCCTGTGGTCCAGGACAATGAATATCAAACTATGTCTGAACTGGTGTCACACAGACCTATATATGGAATATTACATTAATACAAGGTTTTAGGAATAAAAATAAATTAAACTAGTCAACTTCTAGGTCATAAAGTTATTCCTTAGTCAAAATAGTCAAACTAGGTCAACTCTATACCTAACTAGTCAAACTAGCTATTTTTAGGTTGTATGAGTCTAACTCTAGGATACTAGGCCCGCACAATATGAAACTAAGCCATACTAGCTACGCTAAGATATTAGGAGACACACAAAGCACCATATCATAGGATACACAAGTTTTTCATATGAAAATAGTAATTTATATATATATATACAAGGCAATACATATAGTATCCTAGCTAACTAATGCAAAGCGGATACCTTGGCATTGAACCAATGCGTATCTCACTACCTACACACCTATCTGGATACTCAAACCCAATACCTCGAGTATTGACCAATTACGTTGACATTACCTTGGTATCCCAAAGTAATCAAATCCTACTATATATATAGCTAATACCAATACTAAACTACAACTAACATATAGCTACTAATCTATTTCAATACTACTAACTATCTAACACTAACAATGCATATTAATATTACCTACTAACTTATCATATAATACATATCAATACAATACTACATAGTAACATATCAATACTAATCTAACAAATATGAATATATCTATCTAACTATTTTGACTAACAAGTATATATAACTAACAATTACTAAACTACTAGCTATATCTACTAACTACATTAATAATAAACTACTAATCAAACTATAAAGTACTAAACCTCTAACCAACTAGCTGAACCACTATATGTCGCCTGCAAATCTTGTTGTGCCTTTGTTGCTGTTCAGTGCATGCTTGATTTGCTGCATGGGTGCTTCCCCATGCTATTACGGTACTGAAACTGCACTTGCTGCAATTACTGTCTTCAACTGAAACTCTACACTTCTGCTGCTCAGTTTGCACACCTATGTGTATTATACTGTAGATACTGCAATTGTTGTGGCTCGATGTTGATGCAGCAGTACTTTATGCTCTGGGCTGCTGCATGCTTGCAGTTGGCTATTTGTTGCATTCTTGATATTATTGCTGCTCTTCAGTGGAGGTTGCTGCTAATGCAATTGTTCATTGCTGCTGTGCAGCTACCTGCTGCTTGTGCATGAGGCTGCATACTGTCTTACTGCAGCTTGGCTGCACACATTGCTCTTTGCATAACTTGCTGAATGCTTCCTACACTAATTCACTACATTTACTCCTTGATGCTTGCATATTTGCTGTACACTGCCTTGCTCAGTTGAAACTGCCATTGCTCATAGCTGGATGCTCTGGCTACTAATGCACTATGCTATATTATTGTTGCAGCAACATGCCACTTGCTGCTGCTATTTTTCTTCAGTGCAGTATTCATCTGTTGAACTGCTATGTTGTGTCTGGCTTGATGCAAACTGCACTTTAGTTGTGCACTGATTGTCACGCCCCAGTCCCAAAATATGTAGGACTAGGACACGTAAATATGCCAGCCGTATGGATATGGCACCTCCAATATATGGAAACCAAAATCCACACGTATGCTGTAATATGAATATCAAATCCACAAGTAGTATAAATCTATCAAAAGTCACAGGGTATAATTTAAATCTCATACACAGAAAATTAAATATAAATAAATAACCAGTATCTATGAAACTAGATCTCAATAAGAAGTATCTAAGGATGATAATTGGGTGGAAACAAACCCACTACCAACTCGAATATAAGATCAAATACAATATAAGTATAACACAACAAATACCACATAAGAATACCAGCTAACAATTACGGGCTCGAAGAGAAGACATCCTCGAAACATATGTAACCATCCGAATCTGCGCTCCTGCGAATACTCAAGAACAGATACACCTGGAAGGGTCAGGTCCTCAAAGGGTCGCCTAACCAGTATCTATGCCAATAAAGTATTGAAATAAATATCCAATGGTCGCCTAACCGTCTAAGTGAATGCAGTTAAGAACAACTTTCCCCACAAGTGAGCAATCTGGCTGAAAACTGGGATTGGCATGGTTCTCTCAGAGATCTAGGGGCCTAAAAGGCACATCGTCTTTTGAATGCCGGAGGCCTGCCAGATAATACATAATATATAGTGGTCAGCACCACCCGTATCTCCAGCAGAGAATCCAGGCACACAATAGAAAAAGTGCAAAGGAGCTCAAATGCGGTACTTGTTGTTCTCCCCACTCTATGCTCTAAGCATGTCACATTTATGACACAATTTGGTTCATAGCCTATTTTTAGTACCCTAGCCCAATCCTGCAACCAGACAAGGACAAGGATGGGACCACCGTACTACAATAGGCTATGTCCATAGACCTCTAATAACTGCTAAGTCTTCTAGCATACAAAGTTTCTATTAGCAGTTATCCCTAACGCACGACCCATACGTACAGGAGGCCAGACCTGTCACGTAGTCCATGATCTATATGAGACTCACACTCGTGTAACAACTGTGTCACAGCCAATGAACCTAAGGATACTACATGATAATGGGGTAGTCTCATAAATAAGGTCAATGCAAATACAAATACATAAATAAAAATATATCGCGATGACACCGTCGCGCGCATTTTATATAACAGTTAAAATATATGAACTAAAGATAGAAAATAAAGGTGCATGCAACATATGGAATATAAATAACAGTACAATGGCAAGGTATAGTTGCCTGGCAAGAAATCTGTAAAGTGTACGCGCCCAAATATCAAGGACACGGAATCTAGAACTAAGGCCTCCGAACAAACATCTCCAGATGCTGAAATAGACATCACCAACGTTTCCGGAATGAGCAAAATAGCTAAAAAAGCACTTTCCTTTCGTCCAATTTAGACACAGGGACAAAACGGTAATTTTGGATAAAAGAGGGGTCCACGTGTGGCCTACTTTGCACCGAAAAATGTGCAAAGGGTAACAGTCTCTAAATGGGATAAATTATTGGTCAAACAAACTCTAAATGTCAATACGAACCCAACGGTATGTCCAAATATGAATTCCGATGGGCCGAACACAATTTTGCCCCAAAAGTTAACCGTGGGGCCCGCCAATTGGCGACTTGGTCAACTGTCTCAGAATTGTATGAAAATTGGGTCACAGGACCAGCACGTTACCACGAGTCCAGTGGCATAAGTTTCATCATAATCTGACTAGCGTGCCTAAAATATTCGTAACTTTTGTAAGAGTTGTGACACGGGATTTGTCCGCGGATACGGACTGATTCCGGCGCGCACACGCGGTCGAATCAGTTTCTGCGAACTCTCACATATCCGGGTATGCTGTGCGCACTGTTCGGTATACTTGGTACACGACAGGGCAGTCCCGTTTGGCGGGGCGCGCTCCGTTTCACAACTTTTAGAAGTCTAGAAAAAGTGTATTTATGGGGCTTTCTAACGAATTTAATTCTACCTACAGTAGTTAATAATCAAATATTATTTAACAAAAATTAAACTAGATCAAGTGGTCTACGTATACCAAAAAGAATCATCGAATTTGGATCTCTGTGGTGGTAGATACGAATCCAAAAATATAGGTGATCCCAGAAATTGGTCTTTTTCTGCCAACTTTGACGCTATTTTTGCCTATGGTTACGCGTTGTTCGAGGTCTACTATCACACAAATATGGAAGAGGGTTAATGGGTGAGCGTACCGGTGAAGACGGGGTGGCATTTGGTCGAGCAAGGCGACGAAAAACAACTCTGGAACAAAGGTACCTCGCTGCTGAATTCTGTAGTGCGCGGGATGTGCGGGGTCGCGGTCGTCGGGATTGGTTTGGACGGCCTGACGCGGTTCTCCAATTGCTGTGGCGGCACTCTCTAGGTCTAGATGGGAAGAGAAAGAGTTTGGATGATCTAGGTTTAGGGTTTTATGATGAAATAAGAATATATATAGGTATATAAGAGAGGAGAGGGGGGGTCCGTTCGCGGGGTGTATTGGGTTGTGGTGTGGCTCACTTGTTGCTACAAGGGCGGGTCAGCTAACAGGTTTGGCTGCAATGATGTAAATTGGAAGGGGGCGGGTTCTGTGCTACAACGCATGGGCGGTTGGTTCATTTGGGTAGCGGGCGGGTAGGAGTGTATTAGGGTCGGGTTTGGGTAGTTCTTTTAATGATCCAATAGAGAGTATTTTAATTGTTTTCTTTTCTTTTCTTTTCTAATCTTTTTTTTTCTTTTATATATATATATATATATATATATATATATATACATATATACTCATAGAAAAATCTAGAATTACACTAATGCATACCATTAAGCTAGCAACTGCCCAAAGGGTCTCCTACATGGAATAAATTTGAAAAATTCCTAATGGCCCCATAAATCTTCTAAGTTCACCAACACCTAAAATAAAAATTAATAAAAATCTATTTCTCCTAATTATCCACTAATTACTACAATTAAATTATTAATTAATAATTAAAAAGGGGTATATACGGTTTCTAGGAATAGGGGTTTTACATTCTACCCAACTTATAAAAATTTTGTCCTCGAAATTAAAATTAAGCCACGGTAGAAAGTCAAAGATGGTATAAGATTTGCATTATTTAAAATGCAAGACTAGGTTTAAAGGAGTAGACGATGTTGCACGTTGCACATTCCGAAAATCATGGAAAATCCACATAAGCGAATATAGGTTTCTTCATGTGTCATGTCCAATAGTGTGGACATCTAAATGCTCTTTTGCATAAAAGCGCCCAACAATTCAAAAGTTGCACAAAGATGGAAATTGGATTAAATAATTAAAATTAATGCACATGGCGTTCGGGAATTAATTAGAAGCACATGGGATAACATTAGGTGGGACACAAGGGTTATGGACATAGAGGGCTCAGGATAGAATATTGTCATAGGTTGGGTTGTACGAAATGGGTCAAAATTGTGTCTCCAAATTTCGATTGGAATGCACAAGGATACAAAGTTAGAATTATTTTAGAATTAAGAAATAACGTCTGCGATGAAGGTTGCGCGACTAAAATATAGCACAAGAAAGCATAATTATAAGTTGCACAAAGGTCGGAATGGAAGATGGGCATGTCTAGGACAAGGATGTAGAATTTGTAGGAAGGCAGTGACTAGTGAAGTGCTCCAATTATCGAAGCAACGGTAAGGTGCGCTAAGTGATATAAACATTGGAATAAAAATACCGTGTTCTATTTCTAATTGGATTCGAGCTAGCCTCAGTCTCACTATCTAAGCCAAGTAGGTCTAGTTTTGGGTGAGGGAGTGTTACAATCCAGCCAACTTAAAAACAATTTTATCCTCGAAATTAAATAAGGCATAATTCGTTAATTTCTTTACGTTCGCATATAAGGCAAGTCAATCACAATCTATTCCAAGGTTTAAAATATATTCTAATCCATCGCAATCACCTTCCAAACCAAGGTAGCCTCTTGTTTAATCAAAATTTACATATTGGAATCTCTTCTCGATTTTTAAATCATCAACATCCAAATTTAAATTAATCCCTATAACATCTTCAAGATTTAAATAACCCATATCAAATTTACATTATGATCTCCATCTATCATAATCTCCTCAAAAACGATTCTAATAAAATATTATTCCTATCTTTTCACTTAAGAATTCTTGTATTCTTCAATTTTTTTTTTCAATTTACATCCTCAATATTCAAATAGGTAATCCAGCAATCAAATTTTAACTCTTAATTCAAATCATCAAATTGTTAAAATTTTAAATTCAATCCACCAATGTTCAAGTCTAAAATTCTATATTTATCCTCAAAATTCGAATTGATGATTTACCTTTAATATTTAAACTTTAAATCATGCGCTCAAGTATAAATATTTGGTCCTCACTATCAAGATTTCAAAATTCATTAAATCCTCATCATTTTAGTCATTCTAAAAAAATTCTTCACATATAAAAAGACTTAATCTCATAGTCGGATCTTACTTGGTCACAAAATAAAAAAAAAATTCAAGTTGACAATGCAACTTCTACCCAACTTAGAATTTACCCACCTATCATATAAGGCTATACACTCAAGAAGAATATTCCTTAATTTGTTTACTCATGTCATTCAATCCTCGAAACCTTAACACTAATTATATCATATATGATATGCCCTTAATCAATTATAAAAAAATAGTCACCAAATAATACGATAGCCTATGGGTATATCTAGTACTATCTGTATATCAAGCTTATACCAAGCATGAGGTTTCATCTTTCCGAAATAAGGGAAGACGGAGATCAATAATAAAGAGTTTAAGGGAGAGGTAATAGAATAGAAGTATGGGGATCAAGGCGTTTAAAGAATTCAAATGGGAATTGTCAAGGTAATTATGGATTGAAATTCTATTTTGGTAATTCTTATTTGCATGCTCGTATCAGTATAGTTATATAACCAATATGATACGCTCAGACATATCTAGAGGGCAAGTAAATTTGTCTCCTAATCACTATATATCTCAATCCACATAAAGTAGTTATGCGAAGGGCGAACCAAGCGCACTAAGGTTAGCTAGACCGTAATACACTGATTCTGAAATGTATTATTGTGGCCCCCCTCCAATAATACATATGTCATGAACAAGCTCGATAAAGAATAAGCTTGCAAAAACTAGGCTATAATAGCAGCATAAGTTAAGGTAGTACAGCAAATATCAATACGCTGGATTATGATGAAAGAATGTACATAACAATTCAAGTTCACAAAAAAACAAGACTCTATAATCTCTACAGTTGCCATACTAATTCCTTGTCTAAGTCGATAGTCGACAAAGTAGGGGTATAGCCTCTAATTTCTAGTCTAAATAAATACTGTCGTCTTATGCTCACATACAGGTCATGTCATTCGGTTACACTTCAATAATAGGTCAAAAGACTAGGTGATACTATGTTGTGAGGTATACTACCCAACTTATAACAATAAACTAATAATGTAATTGTCTTAAGGATACCATAGAAACTCCTGTTTAAGGTCTACGAGAGGGGTCGTGGTGCTTATTAGGGTATCCTCTTATATTACATAGGTGATGGTTACCTTAAGTCTTAATCATAGTGCTCATGGAACAAGTGTCATTAGCAGAAATGGAAGGTTACTAGCCTCAAGGGAAAAAGGGGATACAACTCCAAATGAGGTGATGCTACGCAATTTAAAACTAAGGGATAATCACCAGGTCACAATCTACAAGAATAACTTAAACCATTAAGTTCTAGCTACTAAGCACACAATTTTAAAATTCAAGATTACAACTATAACCTTAGAAAAAATATATATCCTAACATAGAATAAAATCACTTGGTCTATAATCAGAGGTGTCAAGTGGCACGAGTTGAAAGATGAAAAAAAATAAATATAATTAGTCGTCGCGTAATTAGCGAACGTTAAGGTCATAGAGGAACACTACATGAAATTAAAATGGAGGGCTCTCGATAGCATCATGGTTTTCTAAGGGGGAGTGGTACACTAGCTGCTATGTTCGAGGTATGATGAAGGAAAAAGCGTTGATTACATTCCTCTAGGCTTCCTAAGGTACTGTCTGTTAATAATAAGACAATGATCTAAGTTTATAGTTCTAATATCATCTCACTATAAAAGTTAGGTTTGGTCCAATTGTTAAATCTTGGATCTCTATAGGTTCCTTCATGTTAGGTTCAAACACTATGGTCCAATTTCTAACTGACCCTAGTAGTGTTTATACTATCTCAGGTTATTTCTAATTACCAAGGGATAGTGGTAATTCCATCTACAGGTAAGGGTGCTATGGTTCATTAAGTATTCTAACGCAGTGATGTGTCAACACTCTAGTTATACTCTTAATAGGAAGGTTATCCTACTTATCATCTAACAACAGGGACTTCTATATTCTAGGAGGGGGCTAAACTCAAGGAACTATTAGGGAAGTACAGGAATCAAGCAGGATACAAATTATTCAAATAGAATGGATTGGAAGGAGGATGAGTCCTAGTCAGTGTGGATGAGATCCTATACTCTAGTCTTAGGTGCAGGCTTGCTCGGTACAATAACGTAATCGAAAAAATATGCTCTCGACCTGCATGGGCCACCACAAAAACATGTCACGCCCCAGTCCCAAAATACGTAGGACTAGGACACGTAAGCATGCCAGCTGTATGGATATGGCAACTCCAATATATGGAAACCAAAATCCACACGTACGCTGTAATATGAATATCAAATCCACAAGTGGTATAAATCTATCACAAGTCACAGGATATAATCTAAATCTCATCCACAGAAAATTAAATATAAATAAATAACCAGTATCTATGAAACTAGATCTCAATAAGAAGTATCTAAGGATGCTAGTTGGGTGGAAACAAATCCACTACCAACTCGAATATAAGAGCAAATACAATATAAGTATAACACAACAAACACCACATAAGAATACCAGCTAACAATTACGGGCTCAAAGAGAAGACATCCTCGAAACATATATAACCATCCGAATCTGCGCTCCTACGAATACTCAAGAACAGATACATCTGGAAGGGCCAGGTCCTCAGAGGTACATAACAAGATACATAAAAGCATGCCAATAAAGTACTAAAATAAATATCCAATGGTCGCCTAACCGTCTAAGTGAATGCAGTTATGAACAACTTTCCCACAAGTGAGCTATCTAGTTGAAAACTGGGATTGGCATGGTTCTCTCGGAGATCTAGGGGCCAAAAAGGCACATCGTCTTTTGAATGCCGGAGGCCCGCCTGATAATACATAATATATAGTGGTAATCACCACCCGTATCTCCAGCGGAGAATTCGGGCACACAATAGAAAAAGTGCAAAGGAGCTCAAATGCGGTACTTGTTGTTCTCCCCACTCCATGCTCTAAGCATGTCACATCCATGACACAATTTGGTTCATAGCATATTCTTAGTACCCTAGCCCAATCCTGCAACCAGACAAGGACAAGGATGGAACCACCGTACTATAATAGGCTATGTCCATAGACCTCTAATAACTGCTAAGTCTTCTAGCATACAAAGTTTCTATTAGCAGTTATCCCAAACGCACGGTCCATACGTATAGGAGGCCAGACCTGTCATGCAGTCCGTGATCTATATGGGACTCACACTCTTGTAACAACTGTGTCACGACCAATGAACCTAATAATGCTACATGATAATGGGGTAGTCTCATAAACAAGATCAATGCAAATACATAAACAAGGTCAATGATAATGGGGTAGTCCCAATATATTTTGGACGCTGACTCCCGATCCTTAGGGCAGGCCGGGGAAGATCTTTCATCTGAAAGGAGCTGACCAGGGGTCGTTTGTCAGCCGCCCTTCCGGCAATGTGACGATGATCAGGGGACTGTACCCGGGCAGTGTCCCGAGTGAAGACAGCTTAGTGATCCAGCCGGTCCAATTATCGACCTTTTGGAATGATTTTATGGGGCACGGGGGAGTATACCCAAAGGCAAACCCTCGGTGCGGTGGGTGGATCACCCCTTCAAACCTTCGATGGGCTCGTTTAGCTGATTGGGCCCTGAAGCATTTTCAGACCGAGTATGAGAGCATTGGTCTGTTTGCATCTGTGAGTGCTACCAGTGGAGGGTTACCTCCTAACCCCAACCTGTTCCTGGCACTGATGGAGCGATATATTTCGCTCACCGGGACTTTTTCCACTCCACTGGGGGAGTTGGGATTGGCCCTCCATGAGATGGCAGAGATCTCGAGACTGTCGATGGGGGATACTGAATAATCAATCCAGGGGTTCCTTTTGTCTCACTATTGGCTTTATTGGCCCTTTTTCTAAGTAGAGGAAGCGGAGAGGCGCGTAGCTTCTAGGTTTTTCTATATCCCTCCATCGTCCAGTCTCCGTATGAAGAGTATGTTCCCACGAACCTGGAGCTGGGGGATTCAGACTCTCGGGTAGTAGAGGTGTACCAGGAGCTGATGTGCCACTACCTCGCTTGCACCGCTTTCTATGATGAGCCCTCGGATTTGGCTCACATCAATAAATGGACGTCCTATCTCTTCTTTCACCGGTCCAGGACTGCTAAGCTGGACAAGGTATTAGAGGGCAAGGATCAGCCTGTGAATCCTCTGAGCGTGCTTAATGCTCAAGTAGTCGACGATCTCATGGTAGACACTGGGACTCCGGACTTGATCCTCGACGAAGGGATAGGACAGTATCCTGTAGGCACTAAGGCCTATAGTTATTTGAGGCGCTACCGCAGGCCTCTGTCCAGGAAAGCTCAACTGGCTGGCTTCCTCTCCATATGGCTGCACCGAGTGGTGGTACCTGGCGTCGCATCTGCGGACCGCATTCACCACAACACGCTGCGGCCCACAGTGCGTCTGGTGTTCGGGGCAAGACTGGGCTTGCTCCCTGCCATGGTGTGCCGTATACAAGCTGGCCTGAGGGCCATGACTGACGGGCTGCTTGCCGATGAAACTCGGTATGATAGCTCTCCCAGGGTAGAATTACCATACCTGTATTTGATTGGATGGTTAATTCTTCATAATCCCAGGGTTATGTCTCCCGGCTCCGGCAGTAGTTCGGGGGCGAGTTTCTTGTTGAACTACCAGAAATCTTTCTGGAATGTGGCTACGGTTCTAGACTGTCGGCGGGTGCTGGGCTTCAATCACAGTTGGAAGCTCTTCTGCACTGTCTCCTCTGTACATCGCAATCAATCGGGGATTAGGCTTGAGGATTCAGGCAGAGAGAAGACCAATCTTTCTCCTGAAGCTTTTAATTGGTTGGTATGCATTAGACCTTCCCATTTACTGTACAGGAGTGAAGACCATTGCTTTTTGGAGCCCTACCTGCCTAGTCGGTTTGACAGGCAGTTTGGGTATGATCAGTTGCACGTGGGCAATGCCGTCACCAGCTTCCGGTCCAGGGGTGGACTCATTGATGGAGCTAGAGGATGGCGATACTTCCTCATGGGCTGCATTGGAGCAATTTTTATTGTGCCGGTTATTACACTCTCCACGGAGCTGCACATCCTGCACTCGTATACCCAGTTCTATGTGGCAACGAACACCTTCCATCATAATTTTGATATGCATAGAAGTTTTAGGGTGCCCTCTTCCAAGTCTGGGAGAAGAGTCGAAGTCCCCTCAGTTTTTTCTGACGAGGGTAAGGAGTTCGTCAATCCAGATAAGCCTTTGTTGGTGGTATCGAAAGGTGAAGTACCTCTGCCTACAGGCCCTTTGGTAATCTCCGGGAAGCGAAGGGCTCCTACTCCGAAGGAGACTTCCCCTCGCAAGAGAAAGAAGAAGATAGTTAATCGTCCTCTCCGGATTCCTGGTATTGAGGCTCCTGGAAGTGAGCTTGCATCTCCCCATGTTGGGGATGATTCTCTGATTGGAGGTTCCTCGCCTTTTAGGGAGGGACCCTCTACAGTTCCGGCCGGTGGTGCCGGAGAATCTCTGCCGGAGGCCGCCGTCGTTGCTACTGCTTCAGGTAGTGGAACGAGGTCGCCTCCGGGGCTGAGTATACCTTTATACGGATCGGCCTCGGGAGGGACCCCTGCCGTGCCTGTAAGTGCACCTGGTGAGATTCCAGCCGATGAGCCTCGGTTGAAATTTGATGTAGACCTGGAAGGCTATTTGCCAGCGTCAGTTAGCAGACCCCTTTCTCCAGGTATGGCAGCTTGCTTAGCATCGTTAAGAAATGATTTAGCTGTACAGGCCGCATATGCGACATATATGCCGTCGGCCATGGGTAAATGTCGTCTTCACGCCTCTTTTTAGAAAAGTTAACATCATTTCGATACTAACTTCCTTTCGTCCTCTTTTCAGGGGAAGACCTCTTCGGGGAGGGCAGTGTAGATGCACCCTTCGACTTTGTGTCAGGTCCTGGCGGCGACACGGAGGTGGCTGATTTTGAAGAGGAGACATCTTCGGGTGCCGGCTCGCCTGTTGACGATATTTCGATACCTCAAGAGGAGGACGAGCCTGTCATTGCGATAATGCCTCCTTTGAGTATGCTGGTATCTTCGTCCGGTGTTGGCGCTTCTTCTTTTGTCGCACCACCTGTTAAGGTGACGGCCGTGGCGACATCGTCTGCGGTTGTTCTTGGAGGGGGACTCGCCAATATTGAGGCCACTCCTGACGTCCATTCGGATCTAGCTGCGCTGATCGAGCAGTTCACTGGCATCTTCTACACCACTTTAAAAATGTTAATATCAATGGTATTGGCGAAGAATCTGAGTTTTGCGTCGCTGAAGAGGTCCTCCCTGTCCGCGATAGTGCTGATCCGAGAATTCGACAACACCGGGCTAGCTGATACGCTGGAGGAGATAGTTAATGGTTTGGAGGAACCCATTAACGAATACTTGCAGCTAGCTCGAGATAATGTTGAAGATTTGGTCCAGGCTAGATATGACTCCATGACTGCGCGGCTTGCCAAACAGATGGCAGGCATAAATAAATCCATCCTGACACATCAGCAGGAGATGGATGAAGGAAAAACCATCCTGGAGGAGGCAATTGCTCTTCAAACGAAGTGCCAGGCCGAGCACGAAGGGAATGTAGCGAGGGTCCTCAGGCTGGAAACGAAACTCGCTCAGGCAAAAGAGTGGGCTTCTCAGTCGTCGGAAGCTCTAGTTGTGGCGGATAGCCAATTGGGCTTAGCACAACAGAACTTGGCGCGTGCAGGAGTCGCCCGTGCTGGTTTTCTTCGGGCTAGAGCCGAACTGTCCCTCCTGAGCAATGATGAGGCACGACTGGAGCGGGCTCACGCTGATGTCTTGGATTCCAGGACTGAGAGGATGGCCGCACTGGCGCAGCAGCTTCGCGACCTGACTACTCCCCCAAAATGATGTACTTTTGCTTTTGCTTTTCAAAGTACTTTTGCTCTTTTTTGGGAATAATAAAGAGGCTTTCATCTGACTTTGTGGACCCATCATTTCGGAATATAAATGACAGGTTTGGGTGTAAGTGATATCAGAGGTAATATGGACGTGATATACTCTCGGTAAGTTTTAGCAGGATACATCTATTCAGAGGTTATATGGGCATGATAGAAACATCCAACTAGTTTCGTTTTGGATGTAGTTTTGTCAGAATGAGGTTTTCGCCATATTCCACTTGAGCAGAGGAGTTTAAGCATAGTACATTTTCAGGAATTTGCCATTGATAGGAGCCATTAACAGGTCTCCATTAGGCTGGGCTAACCTGTAAGTGCCGTTTGAGAACGGCGTCTTGATCACATAAGGGCCTTCCCATTTGGGTTGGAATTTGCCCTTACTTCTGTGAGTAAGAATCATCGGCCTTCTTACAGCTAAAACTAGCTCGCCGACTTTGAACACCCTTTCCTTCACTTTTTGATTAAAAGTCCTGGAAATGCGTGCTTGGTAGAGCGCGATGCGCTGTTGAGCTTGGAGGCATTTCTCGTCTAATCCTTCTAGCTCTTAAAGCCTTAACAGGTTATTATTTTCTTGAGTCAACCCATTAGCCACGGCTATCCTGAGTGACGGGATTTGGATCTCGATGGGGAGAACCGCTTCGCTCCCGTAGACTAATAAGAATGGTGTGCAACCTGTCGGTGCTCGTACCGTTGTGCGGTATGCCCAGAGACATCCTCCCAGCTTCTTATTCCAATCCCTTTTGTTCGAAGAGACAAATTTCTTCAAGAGCTTGATAATGGTTTTGTTGAAAGCTTCTGCTAAACCATTAGCACCAGGATTATACGCCGTAGAGGCAATATTTTGTATCCGATTTTTATCGCAAAATTGATGAAACGCTTGGCTTATGAATTGAGGCCCATTGTCATGGATTATCCTTCGGGGTATCCCGGAGCGGTAAATGACGTGATGCTTGATGAAGCTGATCACATTAGATGCCTTCACCTCAGCAAGAGGGATCGCCTCTACCCATTTGGAGAAGTAATCCGTGATGGCCAGTATGAACCGGTGACCTCTGGAAGAAGACGAGTGTATAGGACCAATGATATCCATACCCCATGCTTCGAAAGGCCAGGACACAACCGTGGGATATAGATATTCATGTGGCTGATGGATAAAGTCAGCATGGACCTGACAGGCTCTGCATTGTCTTACATACTTTATTGCATCTGTGATCATAGTAGGCCAGTGATAGCCCATTCTCCTGACGCGATCCTGTAGCTTAGAACCGGGTTGATGCACTCCGCATAAACCGCCGTGGGCTTCACGGATAATCCGCTGTGCTTCGTCACTAGAGAGACATCGTAATAATAGTCTGTCATACGACCGGCGATATAGACATTGTGATGATGCATCAAAATAGAAGCGTAATGATCGTCTTTTGACGGATACTGCTTCTTTAGGATCTTTTGGCAAGATTCCCTATGCTATAAAATATATAAAGAGAGCTCTCCAGTCTCTCCTGGGAGGATCTGTGTCTACCGCGTAGCTGTGTTCTATGTGAAAATTATTTTTCACACAGAATAAATCTCTGTTAAGAAGGATTACCGAATTATGCCTTCTTATAGGGGTAGCTAAGTCTGCAGCTAGACTCGCTAGGGCATCAGCTTCCAGATTCTGAGATCGAGGCACATGCTCTAGGAAGAATCCTTTGAATGTCATGGCTATCTCGACCGTTGCTCGGTGATAGGGTATGAGGTCTGGATTTCGGACTTCATATATTCCTCTGACTTGATTGACGATCAGCAGAGAATCACCGAAAGCTTCCAGAGATTCGATGCCCAATTCTTTAGCGACTTGGAGGCCGATTAGTAGAGCGTTGTACTCCGCCATATTGTTGGAACATGGCTCGCTAAGAGAATAGGCTTGGTAGATGACGAGATTATCGGGAGTAACCAGGACAATTCCTACTCCCGAGACCACATTTCTCCTGGGACCAGTTCTGGAGGCACCATCGAAGAACAATTGCCATGTATCACTTTCCATTGCGGAATTACATTCTGCAACTTCGTCGGGAATGTCCTCGTACAGCTTGGAGGCCTCTGGGATCAGATGAGCAGCTAGGAAGTCAGCCAACGCTTGGCCTTTGACAAACTTCTGGGGGTGTACACCATGTCATACGGTGTCAATAACATTGCCCATATCGCGAGTCGAGAAATAAGAATACTTGGCTTGTTCATCAGTACCCGAAGAGGGTTGATCCTGGAGATGATGTGAATGGTTTTTTCTATGACATAGTGTCATATTTTCTGAATAGCGAACATCAGAGCCAAGCATTCTTTCTCCACTGGATTGTACCGGTGTTCGGCTCCGACCATCATCCTGCTGAGGAAGTAGATAGCCTGCTCATGACCCATCTCGTTCTTTTGTGCGAGAAGAGCTCCCAGAGAATGATCCATCGCTTAAACATACAACACGAATGGTCTTCCTATGACAGGAGGCACCAGAACTGGCGGACTAGTGAGGTAGCGCTTGATATCACCGAACGCTTGCTGACAGGCTTCGTCCCATACGAAGGATACACCTTTCTTCATGAGACGAGAAAATGGCTGACATCTTCCAGAGAGGTTGGATATGAACCTAAACTTATGTCTGGACAATTTATTATGGAGTGATTTTCTTGAGTGAGGATAGTCCTGAAGAATCCATTGGAGAGACTTTCAGGGACTCTTCCTCAGGTACATTCTTGAAGAGGGCAAATTGTCACATAAAAAAGAATGAAAATCCAATTAGTAAGGACCGTCCCTTTGTTTACAGATGCAAAGTGATGACCTTGGCCTCGATCAACTCCTAAATTTTCTTTTTTAGCACATAGCATGCCTTTGTGGGGTGATGAGTGTACTGATGAAAAAGATAATAATCTGGGTCATCAACTTTGCCAGCCCTCTCAGGATGTCTGATGTTGGGTAGCTGAAGCTTGCGTTCCTTCATCAACATATTGAAGATTTCAATGATGTCATCTTCATTGAAGGAGAAAGTCCCTTTTGGTCTTCGGGCTCCTGATGCCTGAATTTTATGGTTTTTTTGGAAGATCGTCGTCATTGCATCATCTTTGGATCTTGAGGGAATTCTATACGAGGATGTCTAAGTACAATTTATTTAATCTTGGTAAATATTGCTACAGGTGTCTGATCTGCAGTCGATCACTTTAGCCCTTGGACCACACGATGTTGAAGAAGTGCCATGGAAGACAGAAAGAAACTTCGAAGGTTGCTAAAGAGGGTGGATGCTCGATGCCAAAGTCGTCGATCCATTCTCTTTGCCTGAGCTCTGGATTCTACTGTCTCTCTCTCTCTCTCTCTTGACCGTTTGACCTTCGATATTTGAGACCGTTGGATCTGATACTGGATTTCTTGATCAATCTTTCGACCTCTTTTCTCCCATCTTTCGACCGTTAGGGGAACTGAAGCCTGCTCATGACCCTTGTCTTCGTGTTTCTGGATCAAAAATTCACACAAGTCAGGAGTCTTTATAGAAGTAAAAGATGATGGCTTGTTCCTTCTGTTCACATCAGGGGGCATGCGAATGTTGGGAACCATAGTTTTTCCTGTGCCACCTATATACAACAGGTTGGCCATCTGGGTGGTGGATAATCCCCGAGGAGGGTATCTTCCCGCAAGTTGAGACTTCTTTACGTTGAGTGGCTTCTCCTGACGTAATTTGGAGCTCTGCTCTGGTTGGCGTAAAGCTGAGGAGGTCCTCAGCCGGCCATCAGCTTCTCGCATAATCCGGAGGGCAGGCATATTATTCCCTTGCTGGCGTAAAGGCCGAGAAGTTGAGTAGTCCGTCGCTTGCTTTCCCTTGCGTAGATTGCAGGGATCATCTGCTTTTCTACGGAAGACAGATGCATTTTTACGTGCGGAGCGCGTTTATGATTCCTGATTTGGCGCAGAGGCATCATCAAAAAATTTGTCTATTCCGCCAGGGACGGGAGACTGAAATTTACGCGCAGAGCGCGGAGTAGGCTTCTGGACTAGCACTGAGGCATTGTCAGAAGTTTCGTCTGTTCCACCAGGGACGGGAGACTAAAATTTACGCACAAAGCACAGAGTATACTTCGGGGTTAACGCTGAGGCATTGCTAGAAGTTTTGTCGGCCCTGCCAGAGACAGGCGACTGAATTTTATGAGCAAGGCACGGATTATACTTCTGGGTTAGTGCTGAGGCATTGCTAGAAGTTTTGTCGGCCCTGCTAGAGACAGGCGACTGAATTTTATGCGCAAGGCGCGGAGGGAGCAATGCTACAACCTCATTGGTCGGAGAGATCGGAGAGATCGGAGAGTCCATAGGAATGGTAGAGGATGTCTTGGGCATCCAGACCTTACGCAGCTTACTGTTGCTTTGGACGGAGAGGGAGTGAGAGCTACCCCCTGCTCGAAGCATGTCTTCGTAGGCAGACTGGTCGAACTGGATGACCAATGTCTTCTTCACGGATCCCATGGATACCGTATCGTGTTGAGCAATAGCTTCCTCATCAGAAGAGAAAGATATCCCCAGCAGAGTTGCCATCTTGTTTAGGATAATGAACGGAAAAGATTGATAATATGGAAAACGAGGTCTTATACGAAAACCCGTCCTTCTTTTATGTTTACAAACAAGATTGTATAATTCAATCCTATACGAGGATGACTAAGTACAATTTATTTAATCTGGGTAAATATTGCTATAGGTGTCTGATCTGCAGTCGATCACTTTAGCCCTTGGACCACACGATGTTGAAGAAGTGCCGTGGAAGACAGAAATCAACTTCGAAGGTTGCTAAAGAGGGTGGATGCTCGATGCCAAAGTCGTCGATCCCTTCTCTTTACCTGAGCTCTGGATTCTACTCTCTCTCTCTCTCTTGACCGTTTGACCTTCGATCTTTGCGACCGTTGGATCTGATACTGGATTTCTTGATCAATCTTCCGACCTCTTTTCTCCAATTTTTTGACCTTTTTTCTCGTTGATAGAGGTCTCTATTTATAGAGTTTTTAGTGACAGTGACCACTCAGTCGGCGTAGAAACCGAGTAGTGAAAAGTACATCACCCTTTTACACGACGGTTAAAAATAACCAATGCCTGCGTATAGATGACCCTTTGAGTGTGCATGTGACACGCGTCCAACTAAGGGACAGAACGCGTATATCTGCTGCGAAGATCACGACGTAGAAGCCACATAGGTAGTTATCCCATGTATAGAAGAGGTTGGCGTAGAAGCCAATGACTGTCACCATGGCATAGAAGCCAAGTAGGCATAGAAGCCGAGTAAGCGTAGAAGCCAAGTAGGCATAGAAGTCGAGTAGGCGTAGAAGCCGAGTGGGCATAGAAGCCGAGTAGGCGTAGAAGCCGAGTGGTCGTAGAGGCCAAGTGGGCATAAAAGCCGAGTGGGCATAGAAGCCGAGCAGGCGTAGAAGCCGAGTGGGCATAGAAGCCGAGTGGGCATAGAAGCCGAGTAGGCGTAGAAGCCGAGTAGGCGTAGAAGCCGAGTGGTCGTAGAGGCCGAGTGGGCATAGAAGCAGAGTGGGCATAGAAGCCGAGCAGGCGTAGAAGCCGAGTGGTCGTAGAGGCCGAGTGGGCATAGAAGCCGAGTGGGCGTAGAAGACGAGACGATGTGGACGTTTTAGCCGGAATTACGGCTCTTGGAGATGTAATCAAATCTCTTACATTAAATACAGAGATCTGCCCCCATCCTGCGCATTAAATGCAAAGGCTTGTCTTTAAGATTTGCTATTATTCTGCACATTAAATGCAGATACACGCCTCAAATCCTGTACGACGAGTGACTGCTGATGTGGCGGTCTGTTCGCCTTTGCGGAGCGTAAGAAGCTCATGTTTGCCTGTGTAGAACTGGGCAGCGTATTCCCTTATATGAGTAAGAGTAGTTTACGCAGAGGGAATGCCACTAAACGACGGTTCGGTGACATTTAATCAAATCTCTTGCATTAAATGCGAAGATCCGCCATTATCCTGCTCATTAAATGCATAGACGTATTTTGAAGGTCTGCCACCCTTCTGTGCATTAAGTGCAGAGACGTGCCTCGGGCATCTGTCAGTATTCGGTGCTTTAAATGCTGAGACGTGTCTCAAGAAACTGTCACCGCTCTGCGCATTAAATGCAGAGACGCACCTCGAGCCCTGTACGAAGTGCAGCTTTTGACATGGCAGGCTGTTTGTCTTCTGCGGAGCGTAAACAACTCATATCTGCCTGTGTAAAACTAGGCAGCGTATTCCTACGTATGTGTAAAAGTGTTTTACGCAAAGAAAATGGCAGTAAATGACAGCCTGGGTTGCAGTGCCACGCCATCATTATACCCGTCACCTGGGTAGTCGTTCAGTACTCTTTGTCAGGAGGCCAGACGTCAGGTTCATTGCATGATCTGACAGGTTCATTTTGAAGAACACGAAGCGTTTCTCGTACACTTCAATGCTGTATTAAAAGTGGATGAGTTTTACGCCATAAAGGCGATGAAGTACCTCTTTTACGCTGAAACAGCCTGGGTACATCGCATTACGCGGATGGTCCTTGAGCCTATATTTTTACGCTGTGCTCAGCGAAAAAGCTCTGTTGCACATTTGATGGCTCTGAGGTCCTCTGTTTACGCTGCCCTGTATCAAGATGCTGCGTATAGCTATCCAGCGTATTTTTCATGCTTCTATAATGACTACCCTTGAGCAGATGCCGCTTTCGACAAAAATTAGGCTTATATATATATATATATATATATATATATATATAAGCAGCCTACTAGCATTCTTCAGAGTGTTGGTATTTATTTAGCCAAAGACGCGTTCGATGGGATGTTATGACAGTTATCTATTCCTACGCCTACCTATACGTGCCAAAGTTGTCCTCAAATTTAATTCACATAGATGGTTAGATTATCCTATTTATTTTGCACATTATTTATATTTTGACATGTACCATTTGTATCTTCTTACCTCCCATTGATGACCTGGTCCCCTGCCAGGTTAGTTAAGTTGGACACATAAATCTTCTGCTGGATGGTTGATGAGTGTTCATTTTCTTACAAGTATTATCCTTTCCTGTATATATATATGCTTTGCCTTGTTATTTGTATATGCTTTTTTTGTAGACTCATGCTATTTACTTTAAGTCTATTCAGAAAATATGATTATTAGGCTGCAGACTACTAGTCATATTTACCTTTCTTTTATTCCTGTCATATGGATTGAGATATAGATAGTGGATAGATATAGATAATTAGCTTCATCACTTGACCAGGGACAACGTAAGTGCACTTTGTTAGGTCCATTAAATTAAGAAATCCTATGGAGTCATACCAGCTGGCCATTACCACGTGTCTGGTCCCACATGTTTTGGGACTAGGACGTGACATTGAGACTGATATGTGTTCTCTTTATGCAGGTTTTACCACCCTTTGCGGTGGCCATGATGGAGTATGGAAGGATATCATAGAACCCGTCATTCAAAAAGAATACTAACCTTACACGATAATTTTTTTCCAAGAACTGATCCAGGAGATGAGGATGAACATCTTGTATCATACGTGGAACTGTCACTATTTATGTAGCATTCTAGCTACTTTTCTCCCCTTTGTGTAGCTTGCTACCAGCTGGGGGCCTGCGGTATCGATAACAGGATTTGGATTAATTGTCATTCCTATCTTCGATCTCCTACATGGTTGTAGAGCGCCTGCTCATGCTCCTCTTTTGCTATCCATCTGTATGGATTCTTTTCCTATATTAAGATTTACACTGTGGAGAGATAATCCAAAAAGCATTGAGCCCTACTGCTGGATCTACTTGTGTCGGTAGTAACAACAGCACAGAGGGGCGCTTATAATAGAAAAGGATCGCATCAGCGAGACTTCATAAAAAATCCTTAAAATGGGTTTCCATCATATGTACTCATGACCTTGAATACTAATAAAAGATAGATTTACATCATATGTACTCATGATCTCGAATGTTAATCAATAAAGTCTCTCATTTTCTAGAATTTTTTCTTTGTATTTGTCTTATTGCATGATGTTGACTTTGGATATTGTGCTAGAGGTAATATGGACATAGCACAACATTGTAGTTTGTTAAGGACGTCCCACTGAGGGATTTTTTGGTTGACCTTATTACCTTTTGCGCACTTGGGTCCAAGTAATAAGTTCGAGACAAGCCCTGCCAGAGGTGATATAGACGCGACATATTTTATGTACTTAATGCCGCTGGTGTACTTAGAGTTAAGTATGGAAGATAAGTTTAGATAACGATCGATATCAGAGGTATCATGGACGTGACAATCTATAGTCAAATAGAGAGGTTTGTTTATGGTAAAAAGGATATAGCAAACTCTACTATGGATGATGTGAGGACGATAGCTAAGAGGTCACGTGGACGTGAACTAATCGATAGTCATATCGAGAGGTTAGGTATGATCCTGGTATTTTTGTGGAAGAAAAAAGAAATGAGCCAGAGGTAATATGGACATGGTTGTTTCCTTTGGATGGAGAAATAGGCAGCTCATAGTTCTGAGGTAATATGGACGTAAACTGTTTGCTTTTGTTGAAGACATCCCACTAGGAAATCTTTGATAAACCTATTACTTCTTGCGCACTAGAGTAAAAGTAATAAGTTTGAAATGAAACCTTATTAGAGGTGATACGGACGTGATAGATTTTATGGACCCATTACTTCTAGCTCACCTGAGTGCAAGTAATAGATTCGAGACAAGTCCTGTCAGAGATGATATAGACTTGGAAGATTTTATGGACTTAATACCGCTGGTGTGCTTAGAGTGAAGTATGGGTGATAAATTTAGATGACGTCCGATATCAAAGGTAATATAGAAGTGATAATCGATAGTCAAGTAGGAAGGTTTTCTCAGAGGTAATAAGGACATGGTAAACTCTACTGGGGAGGATGTGAGGACGATAACTCAGAGGTAACGTGGACGTGAGCTAATTGATAGTCATACCAAGAGGTTATGTACAATCCTGATATTTTTGTGGGAGAAAAAGGAAACGAGCCAGAGATAATATGGATATGGCTATTTTCTTTGGATAAATGGGCAGCTCATAGTTCAGAGATAATACGGACGTGAACTGTTTACTTTTGTTGAGGATATCCCACTGGGGGATATTTGGTAGACTTATTATTTCTTGCTCACTGGAGTGCAAGTAATAAGTTTAAAATAAAACCCTATCAGAGTTAATATAGATGTGATAGGTTTTGTGGACCCATTACTTCTTGCGCACTTGAGTGCAAGTAATAGATTCGAGACAAGCCCTGCTAGAGGTAATTTGGATGTGGCAGGTTTTTTTAACTTTAATACCGCTGACGTATTTAGAGTTAAGTACGATTGATAAGTTTAGATGACAATTGATGTCAGAGATATTATGGACATGACAATTGATAGTCATACATAGAGGTTTGCTCAGAGGTAATATGGACATGGCAAACCCTGTTGGGTATAATCGTTAGGACAATAGTTCAGAGGTGATGTGGATGTGAACGAATGCCTAAAGGAACTGATCATGAGTGGTCTACCAAAAAGTGTGGATAGACCTGAAGTTGGCTCCGCTAGAGAGCTTTTTGAGGCTATCTGTTGCGTATTCAGGATTCTTTATTACAGACAATGGTTTTCATTAAACTTTTGTGGAAAGGAAGTGCATATTGTGCTTACATACTTGCTGGAGATGAACAACGAAGAACGTATACTGTATATTTTGGTTGTCCAGCAGATAGTAAAAGGAGTACAAGTCTAGCTTAGACATAGTACTTTTTAAGGAAGTTGTCGTTGATAGGCATCATGAGCAAGTCGTCATTGGATTTTGTGAGCCGGTAGGTGCTGTTGGAGAAACATAGTTCACAATAAATGAACTCTCCTATTTAGGTTAGAATTTACTGGTCGTCTTGTGGGTCATAACCATTGGTCTTCTTACTGTTAAGACGAGGTTGTTTAGGATAATAAACGAGAAAAGATTTGATGAATGCGGAAAATGAGGTCTTGTGCGAAGACCCGCCCTTCTTTTATGTTTACAAATAAGATTGTACAAATTTGATCCTACACGATGATGTCTAAGTACAATTTATTTAATCTGGGTGAATATTGCTATAGGTGTCTGATCTGCAGTCGATCACTTTAGCCCTTGGACTACACGATGTTGAAGAAGTGCCGTGGAAGACAGGTAGCAGCTTCGAAGGTTGCTAAAGAGGGTGGATGCCCGATGCCATAGTCGTCGATCCCTTCTCTTTGCCTGAGCTCTGGATTCTCCTCTCTCTCTCTCTCTCGACCGTTGGATCTGGTACTAGATCTCTTGATCAGTTTTTAGACCTAACTTCTTCGACCCTCCAATTTGTCCACCTTGTTCCTCATTGATAGAGGTCTCTATTTATAGAGTTTTAGTAACAGTGACCACACAATCGGCATAGAAACCGAGTAGTGGAAAGTACAGCACCCTTTTACACGACGGTTTAAAATAACCAATGCCTGCGTATAAATGACCTTTTGAGTGAGCATGTGATGCGCGTCCAACTAAGGGACAGAACGCGTATATCTGTTACAAAGATCACGGCACAAAAGCTACGTAGGTAGTTATCCCTTGTGTAGAATAGGTTGGCATAGAAGCCAAATGACTGTCACCATGGCATAGAAGCCAAGTAGGCATAGAAACCGAGTAGGAATAGAAGCCAAGTAGGCATAAAAGACGAGCAGGCGTAGAAGCCGAGTGGTCATAGAAGCCGAGTGGGCAGAGAAGCCGAGCAGGCGTAGAAGCCGAGTGGGCATAGAAGCCGAGCAGGCGTAGAAGTCGAGTGGGCATAGAAGCCGAGCAGGCGTAGAAGCCGAGACGATATGGACGTTTTAGCCGGAATTATGGCTCTTGGGGATATAATCAAATCTCTTGCATTAAATACAGAGATCTGCCCCCATCCTGTGCATTAAATGCAAAGGCCTGTCTTTAAGATTTGCCATCATTCTGCTCATTAAATGCAGATACGCACCTCGAATCCTGTACGAAGAGTGACTGCTGAGGTGGCGGTCTGTTTGCCTTCTGCGGAGCGTAAGAAGCTCACGTCTGCCTGTGTAAAACTGGACAGCGTATTCCCTTATATGCGTAAGAGTACTTTACGCAAAGGGGATGCCACAAAACAACGGTTCGGTAATATTTAATCAAATCTCCTGCATTAATTGCGGAGATCCGCCATTATCCTGCTCATTAAATGAGGAGGCATGGTTTAAAGGTCTGCCAACCTTCTGTGCCTCAAGTGCAGAGACGTGCCTCGGGCATCTGTCAGTATTCGGTGCTTTAAATGCAGAGACGTGCCTTGAGAAACTGTCACCGCTCTGTTCATAAAATGCAGAGACGTTCCTCGAGCCCAGTACGAAGTGCAGCTTTTGACGTGGCAGGCTGTTTGTCTTTTGCGGAGCGTAAACAGCTCACATCCGCCTGTGTAAAACTAGGCAGCGTATTCCTTCGTATGTGTAAAAGTGGTTTACGTAAAGGAAATGGCAGTAAATGACAGCCTGGGTTGCAGTGCCGCACCATCATCATACACGTCGCCTGGGTAGTCGTGCAGTACTCTTTGTCAGGAGTGCAGACGTCAGGTTCATTGCATGCTCTAACAGGTTCATTTTGAAGAACAAGAAGCGTTCCTCGTACACTTCAATATTGTATTGAAAGCGAATGGGTTTTACGCCATGAAGGCGATCTAGCACCTCTTTTACGCTGAAGCAGCCTGGTCACATTGCACTATACGGATGGTCCTTGAGCTTATATTTTACGCTGTGCTCAGCGGAGAAGCTCTGTTGCAAGTTGATGGCTCTGAGGTCATCTTTTTACGCTGCCCTGTATGAACATGCTGCGTATAGCTATCCAGCATATTTTTCATGCTTCTACAAGACCCCCTTCAAAGCTTTTAAATTTCTCGTAATTTGAAACGCTTTGAATGAAGCATGAACCGTTCCTCATAACTCGAAACGCTCTGAGTGGATCCTAAAACGGTCAAGCCTGACACGTTCTTTCATGGCTGACTTTATGGCAAAGTTATTGGGGATCGGTGCTCTCTCTCGCCTATAAAAAGGCTGAGGAGTTCTCCTGTTCTTCCCACACTTTCTTCATCATACAGAGATGATGGCCGAAGTTCATCAGGTCGACTAGAGGAAGAAGGAGATCATGCTCTTCCAGCATGTAAGGAGCAAAAAAGACTGCATCTTTGAGCAAATATCCTCTGCAACGATGGATCATGGAAGGATATCATAGCCTCCTTTGCTCGGGATAATCAGCGACTTTGTATGGTGGTTCTTCGGGAAAGAAGAAGGGTCGTGTTTGACCATGCAGCTTGTAAGTGGTGCCTTCTTCCGTTACCTGTGGACGAGGGCAGGCAAACTGGCTGCTGTCCAGGATTGGGTTGGGTGAAAATACCTCAACTCGATTCGTCACGACGCTATCTGTAGGAAAGCAGAGTTATCCTGCTTTTCTTCTGTTGGAGGATGGGTCTATGCCCATTTTTGTATCCTCCCGCCGTTGATCATATGTCAGTCGTTTTGCGGTCAACGACTGGCTGCTGGAGGATGAAGAATGCTGCCCATGCGAAAACCTGGCCGAAACAGATTCTGGGCGCGATCTTTAAATGAAAATGAGAAACCCTTTATAGACGGGATTTCCCTCATATGTAACCACAAAAATAGAGAAAAAACCCTTGTAGACAGGATTTCCCTCATATGTAATCGTGATTTTAATAAGTTTATTTTTTTCATCATATGATCATGTTGCCATACTTTGCTGTGAAGTCTGAATATGTGTAGCTTCGACACGTCTGATTCTTTATGCTGACTCTATGTAGAAAGAGCGCTAGGTCCTGTCCTGTCTTTTACGCATAACTAAGGATGCACAGAAAGCCGCTTAGCAGTCGAGTGTTCGAACTGTCCTGCTGTTAGGAACCGCGTAGAATTCTGAACTGTTCTTTACTTCTGATAAACAAAATTTTTTTTCAGACCATCATCTTCAAGAATGATTTCTCGAAAATCTCTTGGAACAGGGCGAGAACTGGCTGTCAAACTGAGTTGCCATCTTGATTTTGTAGACGAAATATTCAGACTTAATTCTGGATGAACTTCGAATCGACCCATGAAGAAGAGTAATTTTCAATGTTGAACTCTGTATGCTTCGGGTACTTGGGGTATCTTGAGGTCAAGAAAGAGTATCTTCTGTGTGAACTCCTATAATTGACCGCCTTGAGAATCGTTCAGATGTATTGTACTGGCCTGCGTATCTTTCAGATGTGCGGAAAGTCGTGGAGCGTGAAATCATAAGTTCGTTGCCTCTGAGCGTAAATAGTCACCGAGCGTGAAATCATAGACATGTAGTTCCTGAGCGTGAAGTTGTAGGTTTGTAGCCTCTCGAGCATAAAAGCTACCGAGCACAAAGGTATCCGGGCATAAAACCATAGACTTGTAGCCATTGGAACGTAAAACCGTAGATTTGTAGCTATCGAGCGTAGAAAACTCCTTGGTGCAGAACTGTAGATTTGTAGCTTCTGAAAAAAAATCTTCTGAGCGTGAAGTCATGGATCTGTTGCCTCTGAGCGTAAAAAGCCACCGAGCGTGAGATCATAGATTTGTAGCTGCTGAGCGTAAAGTTGTAGGTTTGTAGCCTCTCGAGCGTAAAAGCTACCGAGCACAAAGGCATCCGGGCATAAAGCCATAGACTTGTAGCCTGTGAGCGTAAAACCGTAGATCTGTAGCTGTCGAGCATAAAAAGCCCCTTAGCATAAAAACCACGTATCTTCCTCGCGCGAAAACTTTTCGAATTCGCTGACTGTCCGCCTTCTCTGAGTGATAGGCTGACGTAGTACCCAATCATAACTGAATTATTAATTAGGAGATTTGGTTCGAGATTCGAGGAGTCCATCTGAACTCCATATATACTCCAAGTTTCCGAGAGAAAAATTTTTCATCCGTCTTCTGCGAAAGAAAGCCTTCGTCTGTTCGAGTTCTTCTTCGTTTCTTCTCCGAGATTTTGAAGTTTCCAGTAATGGCCTCGAAACAATCCTTCTCCACTAAGGGAAAGAAGGTTGATTCTTCTTCTCGTTCTTCCGCTCAAGTGAGAGCGTCTTCGGTCGGGCAAGGCGAACTTCCTTCTGAGCGAAGTATCCCGCCGACGAGCAGTGCACCCGGCCTAAAAGGTAGAGCATTTGGGATGAAGAAGAACGACCAAAAATCCTTCGCACACGTTGTACGTGACCGCGCTAGGTCGTCTCCTGTGCTGATAGCCTCTTTGAGGAAGATGATGCACAGAGACGTTTCATATTTTACGCCCACATTTCTAATGTGTCAGCGCAAAAACTCAATATTTTTGCAGTCCGACGTGAAAGTTTCGACTGTCGAAAGTTGGTGTATAAAATTTGAGTGTTATGCTTCTGGATGAAGATTCTGGCGTAATACCTCAACTTTATCAGTCTGGCGTAAAGCACAGACTGTATACTGCCAGCCTTGAAATTTTACGCTTTAGGAAATGGATTCCAGCATAATGGTCAAGTTTTTACGGTCTTGGCATAAAGCACAGACTGTTGACTTTTGGCGTGTGCTGCAAGATCTATAATGTCTAGTTATATGAACTGACATGTTTTTACGGTCAAGTTATTTTTCATACAGAATAAGTCTCTGTTAAGAAGGATTACCGAATTCTGCCTTCTTATAGGGGTTGCTAAATCTGCAGCTAGACTGGCTAGGGCATCAGCTTCCAGGTTCTGAGATCGAGGTACATGCTCTAGGAAGAAACCTTTGAACGTCATGGCTATCTCGACCGTTGCTTGGTGATAGGGGATGAGGTCTGGATTCCGGACTTCATATATTCCTCTGACTTGATTGACGATCAGCAGAGAATCACCGAAAGCTTCCAGAGATTCGACGCCTAATTCTTTAGCGACTTAGAGGCCGATTAGTAGAGCATTGTACTCTGCTACATTGTTGGAACAGGGCTCGCTAAGAGAATATGCTCGGTAGATGATGAGCTTATCAGGAGTAACCAGGATAATTCCTACTCCCGAGACCACGTTTCCCCTGGGACCAATTCTGGAGGCGCCATCGAAGAATAGTTGCCATGCATCACTCTCCATTGCGGAATTATATTCTGTAACTTCGTCGGGAATGTCCTCGTACAGCTTAGAGGCCTCCGGGATTGGATGAGCAGCTAGGAAGTCAGCCAGTGCTTGGCCCTTGACGGATTTCTGGGGGACGTACACCATGTTATACGGTGTTAATAATATCGCCCAAGTCGCGAGTCAGGAATTAAGAACACTTGGCTTGTTCATCAGTACCCGAAGAGGATTGATCCGGGAGATGATGTGAATGGTTTGGCCTGTGACATAGTGTCGCGTCTTCTGGATAGCGAATATCAGATCCAAGCATTCTTTCTCCACTAGATTGTACCGGTGTTCGGCTCCGAACATCATCCTGCAGAGGTAGTAGATAGCCTGCTCGTGACCCATCTCGCTCTTTTGTGCGAGAAAAGCTCCCAAAGAATGATCCATCGCTCGAATATACAGCACGAATGGTCTTCCCATGACAGGAGGCACCAGAACTGGTGGACTGGTGAGGTAGCGCTTGATATCACCGAAGCTTGCTGACAGGCTTCGTCCCATACGAAGGATATACCTTTCTTCATGAGACGAGAAAATGGCTGACATATCCCGAGAGGTTGGATATAAATCTCCGGATATAAGCCAGACGACCTTGAAATCCCCTGAGCTCCTCAGATTATGGGGCGGTCGCATTTCTAAGATGGCCTTGACTTTATCAGGGTCCATTTGAATGCCTTTGGCAGTAATGACAAATCCTAGAAATTTGCCACTAGATACACCCAGAAAGGACTTTGTAGGATTCATTTTGAGTTGATGTTAGCGCATCAATTCAAATATTGTCTTCAAGTCTTGGATGTGATGATCCTTGAGGCTACTTTTGACAGCTATGTCGTCCACGTAACACTCCACTGTCTTGCGTAAATGCTCATGGAATATGTTACTCATAGCCCGTTGGTACGTAGCCCCGACATTCTTCAATCCGAAGGGCATGACCGTATAGTAATATACTCCTAGTGGTGTCCGGAAGGCAGTGTGCTTCTCGTCTTCAGGATGCATCTTGATTTGATTATATCCTGAAAATCCGTCCATGAAAGACATACGTTCAAAACTGCAAGTATTGTCAATCATGACGTCTGTGATGGGAAGAGGAAACTCATCCTTGGGGCAGGCTGCATTCAGATCTCGGAAATCGATGCAGACTCGTATTTTCTCATTTTTCTTCATGACCGGAAACAACATTAGCGACCCAGTTAGGATGTTGTTTTTCTCGGATGAAGCCGCAGACTATTAACTTCTTGACTTCAGCTTCAATGGCGTCCATCATATTCGGCAGAACTGGCGTTGGTGTTGCTTCACAGGTTTGGAATCAGGCAATATGTTGAGCCTATGAGTAGCTACCTTTATATCAAGTCCTGGCATGTCCTCATAATTCCACGCAAAGACGTTGATATATTCTTTTATCAGCTGGATAACTTCTTCCCTTTCTGCTTCAGAAAGATTGTTACTGATAAATATCGGCTTTGGCAAAAGTTCATCCCCAACGTCAATCTGGATAACTTTGTCTTCAGTGGAAGGTTCTCTCTGCTCGAAGCGGAACTCCCATTGTGTATCTATTTGCTGAGCCCAAGCGTCATTCTCAAATGGTTCGGATTCTTGTTTGTCTGATTTGAAGGAATCCGTCACTACCATATTTGCTGAGAATGTTCGTTCGAGAGCATGAGATGAGTCGGAGGGCACTGAGCCATTTTGAGAGGAGGAAAAGATATCCTCGCTTGACTCAGGAGCTGCGAGGGAGGTGTATACCCTAACCCGAAATGAGTTCGTTGATCGTAGGGATTGCCATGCAGCGGCATTCGTCTGCCTTTCCCGTAGTTGAGACCTGGTTCCAGCTTCAAGTTATAACCCATATTTTGCATGATCTTCAGAGCTTGCGGGCTGTATCTGTGAACCTGTATTTTATCGGCATCGTCGTCGGAAGAATCCTCTTGCACCGTCGGTTCATTGAGCATGCGGCCGAAGACTATCGAATGCTGACTGCTGCAAGTAGGCGGGACAATGAAGATAGAATCCTCATGCGGTTAGTATGTCGTTGTGACATTGGATGATGATGCCACTTCCCATATATACGGATGATAGGAATCTATAGCTTCCAAGAATTTTTGCGCTATAGGTTCTATATCATCGTAGGGGGAGGATTCCTGATTCAGAATTTGGGCCTCAATATACTGGAAAAGTGGATGTTTATTATCATCTGAAACTCCGTTTCGGTTGCATTTACATCACTCGGCTGTTTGCTGCGCCGGAGGTTAATGACTAAGGATCTCATAAGACACAATCTTGATGTCATGCATATCGAAAAGAATATATTCGATAATATCTTCAATACGGTGATGGATATCAAAGAAAAATTGAAAGACAATGTCAAAGCAAGAAAAGACTTGGAAATTATTTGCGGGCGTTAAAATTTGCACCTAAAATGAAGTAGCGACGACAATTGGGTGAAGCCTTCAGTGCCATTTATATTGAGTCGGAAGGATAAATTGATAATATGCAACTGGATTTCAAAGTTGAGATTTTATGACGGCTATATGTCAAATCTGGCAATATATGTTGATCTCAACGAACACAAGCTGACAGGGATAAAGAGTCATGATTGCTATGTGTTTATGGAGAGGTTACTACATATTTCTCTAAGAGAGATGTTGTATCATCAAGTATGGGCTCTGTTGGCCGAATTATCTATATTCTTAGAGATTTGTGTTCAAGCAAGTTGATGGTGCAACATATAATAGAACTTGAGGAGAAGATTGTATTGACATTGAGTAAGTTAGAAATGGTACTTTCCCCCAATTTTTTGGATAGTATAGACCATTTGCTGATTCATCTTGCATACAATGTACGCGTCGGTGCTCCCCGTCCAATTATCGATGGTTGTATCCATTTGAGAGGTATAAATTCTTTATACTAATTCCTTTATTCAAATAATTCTAAGATTTAATATATTATCTATAGGTATCTACTTCACCTGAAGAAGAAGGTTGGCAATAAGGCTCATGTAGAAGCTTCGATATGCGAAGTATATATCATTAAGGAGATTTTCAACTTCTGCTCCATCTACTTTGATACTCATGTCAGAACAAATCATAATAGAGCCCCAAGGAATGATTAAGGTGGGTTTGATGCCCGCAATAATGTAATCAACACTATCTTTAATATGAGAGGGAAGCCTACAAGTGCTAATAAAGTACGTTGGTTGGAGGACGATGAATTTGAAGCCGTTCATCCGTATATATTGTTAAATAGTGGTATAAAAGAGATGCAAGATATTGAGAAATTAAGTGACACATCTTTCCTAGATATTTCAATTTTGTATATACTTGGAAAATAATTGCTCTAACTGATCTCCTTATTATCACAGTATTTTTAGAGCTGAGAAAAAATGGAGAGACCTAATATTAATGAAGATGATCTTTCTAGAGAGGTTGATAGAAAAATTTTATCGTGTTATGTACGGATCCTAAACATTAAGCATTCTAAATTTAGCATTCAGACCAATCTTTGTCTAATATCTATATGATACGTTATGTTTCAGGTTTTTCGTCATGGTACAGACTTACAGAATAAACGACTTCGAGCATTAGCTATCGTACCAAGCAAGAGAATAAAGTGTTGGGATGGGTACACCATCAATGGATTCAAAATTAGAACCACTGATAATTCTATTAATCAATCATTTGTCGATGAGGGGGCTAATTTTAAAAAAAATTCAGGAGTATGTGTGTAGGGTTCAGTCTACAATGCCGATTCAGAATTCGACTATTATGGTGAAGTAATAGATGTCGTGGAGCTGGATTACTCTTATGAGAACAAAAAATATTATTTAAATGTGATTGGTTCGACATAACACCCAAGCAAGGATAAAAAATTGACAAACAGTTTGGGTTTGTTGATATAAATATGCAAAAAGATATATAAGTTTTGAACCATTTATGTTGGCTAGTCAAACGATTCAAGTGTATTATACGAACTATCCTAGTCGACGACGCATTAATAAATATTGGTGGGCTGTATGCAAAACTAAAGCTAGAAATACATATAATATTGGGGATCTAGCATACCAAGAGGATGAGGTGGTCATGCCTCAACTTACATATATGAGTTCGGCCGGTGTTGATGGTATGGGGATTGACGTTACCGTAGATGATGATAGTGTTTTCGAAGAGATTAAGATAGAAGATTTACCTCATATAGAGGAGAACTATGAAATGGAGGTATCGAGCAAGGAACAAGAATTGGAAGATGAAGGTGATAGTGATAGTGGAAGTGAAATGAAAATGAAGAAGTAGAAGATGAAGACGATTCAGAAAATAATTCGGAAGACGATGACGATTTGGAATATGAAGAAGATTAGTACGTACATACATATGCATTAGCTTAGATATTTATTTAATTATTTTTTGACCCGATTATTATTTATTTCATCATCACACTAGTATTTACTTATTTTACCACACAATTACTTTATGATTATCTGTTTGATGACATTATTTTTTTATTTGATACAGATTTACCTATAGTATGGCGGGACAAGGACGAGGACGAGGATAACGACAAGTTTAGAGAGGATCATCATCGCAGCATCCTCCGTCCACTACGACAGTTATCCCAGATTCTCGCATACGACCTGAGGACGAGTTCGTAGATGCGGTGAATGGTTTATCCTTGACATATACTCGTTCTTCTACTATAGCTACTACTGGCACGACTATACCAGCTACTCCACCAGTTGCTCCCACAGGAGCAAATCTATTTCCAGGCCTTCTTGTGGACAACGGAGTATATTTTTGCCGCCCAGGATTTGCAGACCCCCCTTCTATCCCAGAGCGACCAGCCAATATCTGTCGTCCCGAGCTATGGGCCGATGGAGCGACATAAGCATTTATTTATCAATTCACACATTTATTTTATAATTTTTATTCTAATTATATATTGTCTACTTATTTCAGATTCTTCCCGATCAAGGCTGGGAATAATCTGGGAAAGATCATGCGGGGCTACTTTAATGGCCCTCATATCAACTTCAATGACATCCTGCTCGATCGACGATTTACTTGGTTGAAAAAGCTTGGGGTATGTATATGAATTTTATTTATAATAATATATAATTTTTTTGTTTACAATAATAAAAAATATTCTTCTAATTTGAAGAGGTTGTACTGGTGGCCGGATCATAGAGATAATAATATCTGGAAGTGCTACAAGACTGTCGCCAGCAAGTGGTTGAGAGTATAATCAATGACCAAAAGGCACTGGCGTCACTTGGATCGGATCACCGCAAGGAGTGGCTAAAGGCGGAGTACTGTCAGAAGATGAAGAAGAAGATGGATACCCCGGCCTACAAGGCCAAGTGCGAGAAGGCGAAGGCTGCCCGTGCTAAGGGTGGTCTACATACTGGTGGATCCATTTCGACCGTCGAACATTTTTTACGGATGGTTAGTATTAAATTTTTTCGCTAGATCAATTATTTTTCTTATTTATTATTTGCTTAATTTTTACAATACGACGAAGCCGCTAGAGCCGGAAAAGTCCCCAAGATCGTCGACTTCCCATCAATCTTCCAGCAGACCCACAAAAGAAAGAAGGATGGGAAGCTCGAAGATGAGCGGGCCGCCAAAGCATATGTAAGTTGTCTTTATAAAATTTTGTCAATTTAATTAGATTATTTGTATAATTTAATTAGATTCTAGGTTTCTAGGTCATAGGAATGGTCCAATACCGATTTCGATTCTGATAGTTTGAACCTTGGTTAATATCCTATTTTAAGATATCAAGGAAATCAAATATAGCAAATATAACTCAAATTATAAACATATACTATGATATATAGTATCTAATATGATACTCAACCAAAATCAAATATAGCATATATAACTCTAAAATTCTTAACTCTAAACCTATTTATATAAATAAATATAGGAGACGTATGAGACGTTAGAGGGGGGCGCTGAGAGCAGTACGCCGACTGAGAGAAATGATCGTTGGGTACAAGCTGTAGGGAGAGGAAAAGGCGGAAGCGTGTACGGTACCGAATCATTGGCATTGATGCCGTTGGTTCTTTTCAGAGCTCCTCCGACGGCTACTCCAGCTCCATCAGTGCCTAGCTCTGGCGTTCCTTCTGGTGCAATGTCTCTGGAGCAGCTCACGACGACTGTGCATGAGTACATGGGCTGGTCCGACAGTTGATAGAAACTCGTGGTATTGCATCACCTGCTTCTCCGACGGCTACTACGACGGCTCCTCTGACGACTACTCCGACGGCATCGATGGGTCCTCAAGCTCCTTCGATGGTTCCTGCCACTGCTCCGTCTGTCGTTGCTCCTAATGATCTACAGGATATCATTGCTATGTTGTGTATACAACATTTGTACATGTTTGTGTGGGTTTTATTAGTTTTTGTGGAATTTGCTTGTGTAAAATTTATTTGTGTGAAAATTGGTAAATGTATAACAGGTATATGCTCAGCAAAAATTAATTTTTGAAAAAAAAATATTATCTTTAGCGACGGACAGGCGTCGTAATAGCGACGGAATATCTGGAAAATCTCAGGTTAGCGACGGATTTTCGATGAAAAATCTGGAAAATCTCAGGCCAGTGACTACCCAGCAACGAAAATTCCCGTCGCTAAAAAGTCTGAGATACACAAAATTTGCCAAATATGTATCAGAATCCGTATCTAAAATTCGTCGTTGATCCGTCACTGAGAGTGACGGATTAGCGACGAACTCTGTGAGCCCTGAATGTGCAAAATCTTCTGAAATTTTGGCAAATTTTTGTTCACAGAATCCGTCACTGATCCGTCCGAAAGTTTAACGATGTAACTTATACGTCGTTGATCCGTCGCTGATTTTATGTAGCTCAATCCGTCGTTGATCCGTCGATATAGCGACGAATTAGCGACAGATTTTTCGAAGCGATGTTAGTTATTCTGACGGACTTTCCGTCGCTAAAACAGTATATTTTTGTAGTGGAAGTGCATGTGGTTCTTGGAATGGCTTTGAATTTCTCACTTCCAACAGTTCTAGGTCTCCTTTCAAACCAAACAAAAGTAAAGAGACTATGAGTGAGAGAAGATGTTGATTTGATCCTTTAATTAATTTTGGCGGTTCAGGGCTGTCAGCTCCTCCCATCCATCCCCACTTAACACATACAAGATGCTTGTGGTTAACGCAAGAAATCCTCAAGCCAACTTACAAGTCATCACAGTCCAACCCATTCCATCTGTTTTCCATTTCTGTTCCCTTTTATTTACAGTACTCCGGCAAGGGTTTCCTATTTTCGGCAAGGTTCTTCTCTCTCTCCTGCTCTCTCTCTCTCTCTCTCTCTCTCTCTCTCTTGATATTTCAATCCATGTACGTCTGTGGCAAGTTGCCAAGGTCATAGGCAATTAAAAGTGCTGTGCTTTTTAGTCACCATGAATTGTGATGTCTAACTGTGAATTTCTCTCTCTTGTTTTATATCTATATTTATACCTCCTACTATAGCAAACCTTACATCCACCACTCTTCTCTCCTCTCCTCCTCCTCCTCCTCCTCCTCCTCCTCCTCCTAAACTTTTTTGCTCCATGGAATTAATCCTTCTTGTTAGCCTTGTTCTATTTGCTTTCTTTGATATGTCTTCCTGAATATTATCAAATTCTATTCTCAACTTACTTATATATGGTTTCAACAAAAATATTGGTCTTTTTTCTTCCTTCTTGTTATATAGCTTGGTCTATCCGCTTTCTTTTCTATATATATTTCTTTTTGTTATCATATATATTTATTTATTTATTTTGCAATGTTTTGACAAAAATTTAGCCTTATTGTGTTTTACAAGTAGTAAGAAAACCAGAGTTAGGGTTGCGTGCTTGTTACATGCACGAGAAGATGGATCATTTTGAAGATTAAAGTAACCAGTCATTGTTTGCTGGTGTAGCACCATCAAGATTCACTAGTTTGCATAAATCTGAGAGAATCTTGATGATGCTGCATCGGCAATAAATGGCTATATTTTTCATTGTTATATCTCTAGTTTCCAGTAGCAGCAGGAGTTCCTAAAAAGATGTATAACTGAACCCTAGATAGCTTCTCTCTTTTGCTGATCAAATTTCTAACACTGCTCTAAGTATTATATGTGGCAGGTGGAATATTTGAGAACACCAAGAAGTAACATTATTCGAAGAATCCTGATATGTGCATGAATGGCCTACATAAAGAAGAACGACGACCGCGAAATTGGTCGAACCGATTTGGCCCACCCACCACGTGATCCACCTCCATTGACAGATAAATCGGTGATAAAACCAAACAAATATGGAGGGTGCCACACGAACGGACCGACCAAACCAGCGGCCCAACTCGAACTTAGCATTTTCCTAAGAAGAATATCCCTTTGTGATTTCATAGGGAAAGCTTTACTTCGATTATGCATACCAGAAAGTGGTCTTGTTGGCAATCATTTTATGCTCCGTACTGTAGAATCATGCGCTCCTTTTAAAGTTTTTTTTACTTTTGCCAACCAAGGATCATTTGTTTTGTTCTCTCTGCTTGTTGTCTGTGTTGGTAACATATGGTTTATCATACCTAGTGAAACCAGATCATAGTTTACTAATGCAGTATTTATAAACCTAAGTCGGGTTGATCAAAAGAAATGACATTGTTCCAAGAGTTGTTATATATATATATATATATATATATATATATATATATATTTTGGTGTGAAGGACCTAGCCCCCACACCCCCGGGTTCGATCCTCCGACCTCCTCCATATGTACCCTTAGCATTACAGTTACCTAGACCTCCCCCATATGTACTCTTCACACACACACACACACACACATATATATATATATATATATATATATATATATATATTCTTTGAAAAGAAAAAAAATATAAAAAATTCAAATTGACATAAAATACAAAAGAAAAAAAATTATTGCATTTTTTTTTCAAAACAATTATAAAGATTTCTTGTTTGGTTAAACAAATTATTGAGTTTATATGTTTTTTTTTTAATTTTATGTGTCAAATATTGATTGGCTGGGCTCACCATTTATCCATTCCACTTGGTGAGCCTGGAACACCCTATAATTTCTCACCTCTTTTACAAAATTTAACTGGTCGTTTTCAGTTTTAATTATATTAGGCTGAATTTGTTTGCTATCTAAAATTCTAAACTTGAACTTAAAGCATGTTTGAATTTTGTAATTACGATAGAACTTGTGCTTGAAAAAAATGGCTTGGAATTATTTTATTATATAATATGGGGACTAATTCGAAAGTGCAAACTCCACCTGTCGTGTATAAAATAAAACCCCAAGTTACAAAATTGATAAGTTGGACATGAGATTTGGGAGGAAGCAAGCGATATAGAGCAGGAGAGTTGAGTTTGCAAAGGAAAAAAAAAACAGAAAATTGTATAGAAAGCTTGTAGAAGTTCAATTTTATTTTGTAAAAGTCACAAAGTTTAAAAAAAAATTAGATACACCCCCAATATGTCCTTTTAAAGGACGTAATTATAATTTTAATTTTGATAATTTACGTCCGTCTAAATGGCGTAAATTTTCCTTCAGACTTTTTTAAGATCTTTTTTGTGCAATTTACGTCATTTCTAAGGGTGTAAATTTTGTATATTAAAATTTTTTTCTTTGGAGAATAGTGTTTTTGAGACCATGAAAAATGTAAAAAAAAGCGCCAGCAAAAGTCCATTTTCACCACTAAAACTTCGAGTTTGTCACTAAAACCATTTTTGTTACTGAAAGAAAAAATTCGTTACTAAAAAATTTCACAGTTAATCTCCGTTCGAGACATTAAAAATGCAACACTTTAGTTGGCCCAACTCTGCTCTTTGGTGGATAGTTTGTTTTCAAATCGTTCGTTAGAAAATCTAAGTAGATTCTATCATAGAAGATCTACCATAATTAATTTATAATTGATAAAATCTTGATAAAAATTTACATAATTTTTTTTTCTCCATTTTGGAATCTTAGTAAGATCTCACTAAATGTCACCAGGAATTTGTTGGGAGTCCAACCTCAATTCGAGGTGGACCGAAAAGACAGTCTAGAGTATCGTCTAGTGTCGACGGCAGTTGCAGTGAAGACGACGGAGAAATCGGTGAATGACCGAGGTTCGTTCACTGTATGGTTATCTAATATAGGAGATTTAACCGAACTTCTTTTAACTTATCGAAATATTATGTTAGATAATTTACACAATCTTATTATCAAATATTTTCTATCATGTATGAATTTATTTTAAGGCACATTTTTTTTCTATACTTACTTTTTTATTATTGGAAGGTGAAGAAGCATGAAATTTTGCTGTTAAAATTAATTTATAATCACCAAATATAAATATTTATGTTACTCCATCATTAACAAGATTTGATAATATAAGTAGTCAACGTGCTTTTAATAAAAAAAATGTTAATATTGGTCTTAGTTCTTATAACCAAATTATTCTATTTACTGAGCAAGAACGTATTTTAAAGGAAGGTAATGATGATGATGATGATTAAATAGTGATGATTTAACTAAAAGTTTAGATAAAGAGTTAGATGATAATGTCGATGATTATAGGCACTAGCAGAAAAATACTTTTTTATGACTGCCAAAAAATGTTATAAATAAAATTTTATGAAACTTTTTAGATTGCATCAAAGTGTTATAAATACCACTATTATAAATTATTAAAAAACGTTATAAGGGATGTGTTAAACCAATGATTTAATATAGTTTTTGATTATGTAAATCGATTAAGTTTAGTATTATGAAATCATTAATGATCATGCTATCACTATTATACTTAAAGTTGGCATATCCTCTTTCTACTATGTATATTATTTTGTGCGTCCAACATTTTTATAAAAATGCTATAAGCATGATTAACCAAGGAATTATGAAGAAATAATGCTAGACCAAAAACAACGTTAGTCCAAAAAGCTCTCTGAATAGCTTACGGCATCTCAGGTCAGACGAACTTGGGAGTTCGTCTGACCTAGAGGAACTGCCAACATTCCAACAAAGAAAGAAGCGAAGCTATTAAGACCTACGACTTAGTGTAATATTCAATTATCTTTATTTACTAGGATCAATTGTAACTCAATACATAACGACAAATAAAAGCTAAATATGAAACCCTCTTAATCACACATAATTTTAGGGCAATAGTAAACTGACATTGTACTATCCGCATACTAATTTTGTCAGTTTACTGTGTGAGAACTTTTATTTTCCAGAAACTTGTCTTTCTATCAAAGCTTTTTGCCCACTTAATATCAATAGAATACATACATAATTCTATTAGTATTACTATCTATATATTAACAGTATTATGTCAACATAATATGTGGATAAACTTATTATCTAGCACATTTCCAAGCTTTTAGCTACACTCCATCTTGCCTAAGACAACAAACTAACAGTATATTGTCTAAACTTTACCCTAAAATATGAGAATAAAACTATTATGACTAGTTTTCCAATCGTTTTAGACCCTTTATTAGACGGGCAATATAGTTGCAGTATATTGTCTACACAATAACAATTCTAGTTTGAGAGCTTGTGTGCACGTGGAATATAAGCTCCATTTCCCTCATCTGTTCCCTAAGTTCTTGGAGCCTTAACTTTTAATATTATATATACAAAATATCTCCATATACATGAGCTTTCATTTACCAAAGCTAATTGAGATATAGTTGAATAAAGTTTTAAAGTGAGATCTTAATATTTTTTTTGACAAGATCAAAACCATTCTTTTTAAAGGTTAAAATATGTAAGACTCCTTATCAATCTTAAGTAGAAGTCGATGAGTCTTTTAAACCAATGCTCGTGTGTAATAAGTTAACAAGTCCTTCAGATATAGCTGGCAAGTGTAACTATTTATATAATAGTGAATTAAACTCTTACAAAATTTCTGGATTGGAGTGTGTCACGGAGGATACCATGATATATTGGGTATAGGTATTTCTATCTTAATTCTTGTGCATATTTTAAATTACCTTTAGCATTCTTAACTAGTAAATTACATCGGGTGTCAGTATTTATATCCTTCTATTTCTCCTCTAATAAAGAAGATTTTATCTTTATTAGTGTAAACAATTATTAGTATAAACAATCTTGTTTCTTCTAAATGCATGAAATATTCTAATAGAGAACATGATTGCTCGAAGACTCTCATTCTAAAAATGATGAAGTTTTGAAAAATATTGTTTATTTAGAAGAAGTAAATGAGTTGTTAAGAAATATGAATAATAAATGGTTATCTATGATTGATTCTCGAAACTCTTCTTATGTTTATTTAAAAATTTTAATTGAACCATTGATTTCGAAAATCAAGAAACTCACTCATTAGTAAAAGAAATCAAAAGGCAAAAACATGAGTTAACATTGTTGCATGATTCTTTTATTGATTCATTAAATAATCAAAATGATAACTTTATCTCTAAATTATTTTCTTTGAAAAAGATATTAATGTTTTAAATGCTAAAATTGTGTCATGACCCACTTATAAATAGTTTGGTACGAATTGGGCCACGTCCAGTCTACACTATTGAGAACTACAGTAGTCAGTTGTCTAAACCTTATTTTTCAGCAAAACATGAATATTTAATCAAACTCATCACAATTAGTCTATGTCATACCCGATACTATACGATCACCATAATTTTTTACTATTTATTATATTTCCTTTTATAATGGATTTGCGGAGACAAATACAATAAAAGATCCAATGGCAACAATCCTCAAATGAACAACTACACAACGCATCCACAATCACAACACAACACAACACAACACAACAATCATATATTGTGAACTATACAATGTGTCCTATATCTTCTCCAGATAAGCTTCGGGTCCTGAGTAGCCTCCAGACTAGCTCTCCTAACATGTCCTCCTATGGGCCATAGTAGGTAGGATAGTCCAAGTCATCCTCACATGCTATATTTATCCAATCAAGAAAGTAGCAAAGTAACATACATCTCACAGTACCATACAATATATTATGATGCAATAAAATACAAGTAATGAACTATAAATAGCAAGTAAAACATGAAAAGTATATGAGAAGTACCTATCAACATGCACTATCTATTTTAGTAAGTGCAATCAGAAAACTAGCAAGCATGTAGGGTCTGATCGGGAGTAAGTCATATTATGAAATGATATGCTAGCAGTTACGCATATAATGGACATAAGGCATGCACATCTCACGACAGTGCGATAAATTACATGCCATAATAGTGTCCTCCCTCCCGACACAATACGACAAATAAGACATGAACAAGACATGTGTTAATGTGCACAAATAATTATGGAATGAAATACTGTAAGAAAAGTAAGGGTATGTACTTGCCTCAATCCAAGGGTAAAAATAAAGCTAAGTCCACCTAGAAGCAATATACAATAGTTAATCGTTAATAAAAAATATGTTCAAACTAAACCAAATTTATTTAGAATTTCTTGTCTTAATCAATTCTTGATTTTAGTTAATAAATTATATCTAAATTTTTTAATTTGGTTAGTTATGTTGCTAACTAATTCACTATGCTACTAACTAATTAATTACTATTCTAACTAATAAATTATTCCATCAGCAATTTAAGGAATCTAAATTCTAATAATACATCAATGGATGACCTGTTTACTGTTTTATCATTAATTCAACATACACAGTGGGCCCGGCCTACTCTATATTTTGAGAAAATTGGCAAGATTTCTCCAGAGCCGGCCCATTCTCTAATTCTCCTAAACGAGTGTTAAGTTCATATGGGAACTAATATTTCAAATGTAACCATTTGTTTTGAACTCTGATTCTAACCTAAAAATCCTACCTGATCTATCTAAAACTGAGTGTTAAATTAACTTTAATTTAATGCCTAAACAAACAGAGTTAAGTTTTTCTGTTTATATACAAAGTGTTTATTCTTGAGAGACAAGTCCTGTCACTGTCTAAATGTCATACTAGCCACGAACACAGTCATAATCTTCGTGTCATGCGAATCTGCACAACTTGAGTGTCCCAGACACATAAGTGTCAACACTAGATTTTGTGTCCAAAATTGACACTCCTTTAAATGATTATCAAGAAGAGAAATAGGTGTTCGAATAATATAAATCTAGTGGAAGGAGAATAAAACCTGTAGTGTTTCTAAATGGAAATCTTGTCCGAGTTACTTACGGACACAATCTCGAACCCATCAGAATTATTAATTTTGAAGTTGATATTTCATCGAGCTCATGATGTGCAGACAATAAAGATCTCGAGCTCATTGTTGACGCTTGAGAACACACTTCAATGATCTTTCTTAATTTCTAACAGTCTGAAAAATAAAGAAAACAAATAAAAAATTGAAGAGGAGAAGTTAGACTTTGTGAAGAAGTGGTAGGAGATAATATTCTAGGTATTTCATTCATAATGATATTACATATATATACATCCACATATCAACTTAGGGCCTAAGTCACATGGCCAATCACTACAAATACAAATTAATACAATGTAATCCCAATACCCCAATCACCTTATATAGCCAACCAATTACCATATATAGCTAATCACCATAAATGCAATTTAATGATATAATTTAATCCCAATACCCCCCTCATGTTGGAGCATGCAAGTCATAAATGCCCAACTTGCGCAAACGAAACTCAAATTATCGTTTGCCCAAAGTTTTGGTGAAAATATCCGCTAGTTGCCCATTCGTTAGAACCTAAGATGGGCGAAAACTCTAGTAAGAATATCATCTCTCAAAAAATGATAATCTACCTCATTATGTTTTGTGCGCTCATAGAAAACTGGGTTCTTCTCAAGATGTAAAAGAGATTGACTATCACAAAATAAATCCATAGCACACAAATATTGTATCCATAAACTGCCAAGCAATCCCGTAAGCCACTTAAGCTCACACGTGACTGCCGCCATCGCATGGTACTCCACTTCGGTCGAAGAATGGGACACCGTCACCTATTTTTTCATCTTCCAAGAGATGGACGAATCACCAAGAAAAACCAATCAACCAGACAAAAAGCGTCGTGTGATGGGACAACTCGTCCAATCAGAATCACACCACCCCCGGAGCCGCAAATCACACTCAGAGCATAGAAGAATGCCTTGACTAGGACAACCCTTCAGATATCTAATAATCCTCAAAGTCGCATCCCAATGATCATGCCGGGGCTCATGCATAAACTGTGACAAGATGTGAACAACATAAAACAAATTCGGCTGAGTAAACGAAAGATAAATCAGTCATCCCACAAGCCGTCGATATGCTTTCCCATCAGACAAAAGTGGACTTGTAGAGCATGATAGTTGATGATGATGTTCCATGGGAAAGCTTGCAAATTTTGCCCCCAACAATCCTGTCTCAGAGATAATGTCAAGTGTATATTTTCGTTGACACAAAAAAATACCTTTCGCACTTCGAGCTACCTCCACACCAAGAATAAACTTTAACGCCCCAAGGTCCATCATGTGAAAGCATGTACTCAAATAATTCTTAAAGGCAGTAAGAGCAGCAGAATTATTGCCAGAGAGAATCAAATCATCGACATACACAAGAAAATTTATCTGAATATCGCCCTTATGAAGAGTAAAAAATGAATAGTCAGAGTACGATTGGCAAAATTCATACTCCCGCAAAGAAGATGCCAACTTCATAAATCAACAACGAGATGCCTGTTTAAGCCCATAAAGAGATTTTGGAAGCCGACATACCTGACCAGGGTGTTTGGTTTGGAAATCAGATGGTAGTTTCATATACACTTCTTTGATAAGGTCTCCATATAGGAAGATATTGTGAACATCCATCTGATGTAGTTTCTAATTCTTTGTTGTAGCTACAGTTAGAAAGGCACGAACAGTAACCATTTTTACAACCGGAGCAAAAGTATCAGTGTAATCAATCCCTTCAACCTGATGATTTCCAAAAACCATCAAACATGCTTTAAGCCGCTCAACACTCCTATCAGAGTTATATTTTATCTTGTACATCGACCGGCTCCCCAAAGCACATTTTTCAGTCGGAAGCATCTCCATGGTCCAGGTACCACTATCCTCCAACGCCGTATCTCCTTCTACATAGCTTCTCGCCAACCCGCATCTTTAACTACCTCTTTAAAGGAGGTCGATTTTGTACCTGCAGTTACAGTTGCAAGATAATTCCTGTGTCCCAGAGAAAATCGATCATAATTCAAAAAATATGCTATAGGATAAGGAGTACCTGAGGAGTGATTGGACATAGTGGAACATTGGGAGAAAGGACTATGGGATAACTTTCGTATTGTATTTATAACAAAGTCACGGAGCTTCACAGACGGAATCTTGGTACGCATGCCACGCCCCAGTATACCCTCACCATTCGACACCACCACCGCCGCCTCATCCTCTGCTGTCGCAACCGCCACGTCTGCCTCTCCACGACGGCCTCCGTTGCTGCATCTTCCATGATGGCCTCGGCCTCAACCGAGTTGTCCTCCACGGTAGCCTCAGCCTCCACGACGGCCATCCTATAAATCTGAGGTAGATCAAACCCCAAAGCGTCATCGCCCAAGATAAGGGGCGCCAGGTCAGGAGGAGCCATATCACCACGATCATCCTCAACAGAATAGAAAAACTCATTCTCATAAAATTTATCATCTTAAAAGACAAAAAAATTACCAGTAGCTCGATCATACAATTTCTAACCCTTCTTGCCATGGGGGTATCCTACAAAAATACACTTTCGACTACGAGGATCAAACTTATACATCTTACCTTTTTGGTTGTGGACAAAAAAAACAACCAAAAACAAGTAATCCATCATAAGAAGGAGGACACCAAATAATATTTTATAGGGAGTTTTAAAACCAAGAAGGCTCGAAGGAGTTTGATTGATCAAATAACCAGCCGCCAAAATACACTCACCCCAAAAAGAAATTGGTAAATTTTTCTGAAAACGTAAAGCACGTGGCACATTCAAAATATGTCTATATTTTTGTTCGACCCTCCCATTCTACTTAGGTGTACCTACACAAGATGTCTAAAACAAAATACCATTCTATGCAAAGTAGTCGCACAGGCAATTAAACTCAGTACCATTATCACTTCGTACAATGCAAATTTTGGAATTAAATTGCCGCTCAATCATAGAAAAATTTGACGAGAATATCTTGTATACTTCAGTCATATCAATCAACAAAAGCCCCCAAACAGCACGAGAAAAATCATCCATAATCGTCAAAAATATCGAGCTCCACACGAAGAAGGAGTCGGATACGGCCCCCATAGATGACAATATATAAAATCAAAAATTACAACAGCCCGAGAGTCACTGGCAGGAAAGATACCTCGAGTTTGTTTTGCCTGATGGCAAACTTCACATGCCTTATTCACTGAACTACTAGAGCTACTAACAACATAAAGTGACTTTACTACTTTATCAGAAGGATGCCCAAGTCGTTGATGCCCAATGTCCAGAGAAGTTATCCAGTCACTGCCTCGGCCTGAGTCTTCAGTACAATACAAAAGTAGTAGAGTCCGTCCTGCCGTTCACTGACGCCAATCAGGGTCCTCAAATTGGGGTTCTGTGTCACGCACAAATTTTTAGTGAATTATACAACATAATTTAAATAATGAATTAGATGGGCCACAGAAATTAAATTACAATATAATTGAGGTACGAATAGAACATTCGTGAGAACCATGTCTGGTGCAAGAGAAACATGCCCATAGCACGAGGCAACCGCAGTCCGTCCGGGAGTCCAACCGGACACTCCTCCATTGTCGTCACCCAACAATAAATCTAAATTTTTTGTAATATGATTTGAAGCGCCTGTATCAATAATCCAAGGTGCAATTGACTTACCCACCAAATGATCATCCGGAGATTTGGCCAAAGAATTACTAAGCATAGAAATAAGTTGTTGCCATTGGTCCGGATTCAATCCCGGCACACCGCCGCCGCATGCACCATCATCTGCCATCTGCGACTGTGCAGCAACGAAGCCACGTCCTGCCACCATCTCATGCACTTTCGTACCCCATCCATGTCCACCACTAGCCGTATGTCTGCTAAATCGAACATTAAGTGAATCCTATAGTGGTTTTACCTCCTCAAAGTATGGTATTGTCTTCTTCACCGAAGCGTCGATAGTATGCAAAATTGACTACACAAGTATCGAATGGACGCAATACCAATCCTCCAATTGATCCTTCTTCGAAGGTTGATTAATAGACCCATCAACAAAACTAAATTTTTATCGATCCCGTAGACAAAGCCGAATAGATCTCAACTATTCCTCATAAATTTTTCCATAAAATATCACTTTTGTAATTGTATTACCCAGATTGTCATTAGAACCAAGGTAATATGGGGATGTGGGATCGATCCGCGATGCCGCCGGCATAGAAGTCCTGTCGTCGCTTATCATGTCATCGTCACTGCTAGACATACTACTACCGTCGTCGCTCGAAGAAAACCTACCCTAGCCATCAGGCTCTAATACTATGTGAAGAAGTAATAGGAGATAATATTCTAGGTATTTCATTCATCATGATTTTACATATATATACATCCACATATCAACTTGGGGCCTTAGTCACATGGCCAATCACCATAAATATATTTTAACATAATATAATCCCATTACCCCAATAACCATATATAGTCAACCAATCACCATATATAGCTAATCACCATAAATTTAATTTAATAATACAATTTAATCCTAATAGACGTCTACCGATTCGATCTCGAGGTCATTATTGACGATCAAAGGACTTTTGAACTCGTCATCACCTCAAGAAAAAAGTATCAAAATAAGAACAGAACATTGATCGATCGATCAAAAGCTTTGAAGAAACATACAGTTTGTTCAAATATCCCATCGTCGATTTGTTCCATCGAGCTTACAAAGCACCAGATCGATTACCAATGTGTCGAGTTCATCGACACAATATTCAGTCAAAAGAACATAGAATATAACGGAGAGGAAAAGGAGGAGAAGAAGAAGAAATCAGTGATCAGAAGCTTACTGATTGATAATGGGAGATCAACTTCGTCGTCGTCCAAATGTTAGCACTCGAATCGATTGACTCGAACGATTGAAATTGATCTCGCCAGTGGAGATAATGTGAGACATGGTTGATCTCCGCCGTAGATTATCGTCACCGACGGAGGCTCAGCGACAAAGAAGAAGCCTTACTTGTAGGATCGTCATTGCCAGAACTCAAGGTTGTTAGGTCGTTAGAGAAGCTGCTGGATTTCTTGATTGAGCAAGAAATTTTGAAACAAAAAGAGGGACTTCTCTCAAACTGAGTTTTAACTCAGTAGAGTTGGGTCGAGCTCAGACTTACAAAGGAATAGTAAGAAAATGAATTAACTTCTTAAATGGTAATTTTGAGTATGGTTTGTGTGTAGGAATTAGGTCCTATTTATAGGGCTTTAGGAGAAACTTCTAAGCCTAGTCAGTTGCTAGTCAGTTACAAGGTGGTCAGGGTCTTGATAAATATCTTCTCCAAAAATATTTAGGACTTCTAATTACTAACCAAAATGCCACCCCCTTTTCATAATAGTTGTTTGCTAATAAATAAATATCTAAATAAATTATTTTTACAAAATTTATTTTGAGGAAACTTGTTATTATTGATTTTTAGGATTTTAGAAAAGGGAATGTTATAAATCTACCTTTCTTGAAAAATTTTACCCTCAAAATTTTAGGAGTACAGAAATAAGAAAATGAAAGTACATCAAACTTTGAACAAATATGGGTACTTCTCCTTCATCTCATCCTCTCTCTCTTTCTCTCCCGGTAGACTCTCCTGGGAAGTGGTACCTCCAAACAACTCTAACAAGAGGAATGGTCGGATTGTGCAACCTATTCTCCCTGCGATCCAGGATCTCTACTTACTCCTCTTAATAGGTAAGGCTGGATCTAAACTCAAGCTCAGAATGATGTAGCACATGGCTAGATTGAATGCTTCTACCAACCCATATGATATGTATTGTAAACCCAGTAGAAAATGTGACGACCATTGTTGTAGATAATTCTCCATGGCAAGTCGAAGCGGTATATGTAGTGATGTTTGACGAAGTTGATCACGTTTAACGTTTTCACTTCAGCGAGTGGAGCGGCTTCCCCCGATTTGGAGAAATAATCCTTTTTAGCGAGGATGAACCGGTGCCCCTTAGACGAAGGTGGATTAATCGGTACGATGGTGTCCATACCCCATGCTTTGAATGGCAAAGATACAACCATCGAGTGTAGGAACTTGGAGGGTTGGTGGATGAAGTCGACATAGATTTGACATATCTTACATTTTCCTACATAGTCGACAACATCCACTACCATTGTTGGCCAATAATAGCCCATACGTCGGAGATGATCCTGTAGCTTTGGACCTAGTTGATGGACACTGCAAACACCATCATGAGCTTCATGGAGTGCCTATTTTGCTTTTATATTTTATAGGCATCATAGCAGAAGTCCGTCATACAAACAATGATACAGCATTTTGGTAGCTATATCATAATAAATTAGAGGGAACGTCTCCGGATGGAAGTGGCTTCCTTTAAATTCTCGAGAAGAATTCCATAGACTGTGTAGTCTATGAAAGGGAGTCTCCAGTCTTGGATGTTAAGGTCTTTCTCCACTTAATAACACAAATAAGTGTAGATATTATTTTTCAGGAAGACCAGTTCTTGACCGACTATGTGATCAGTTGATGGGTGTCAACTGGGAATGCCAAGGAAGCTATGAGATCGGCTAAAGCATCAGCCTCAATATATTTTAGCTGCAACACGTGCTCTATGAAGAACCTGTCGAAGGTGGAGATCACGTCGATTGCATCTTGGTGGTAGGATATCAAGTACTCGTGCCGGACTTCATACTCGTCCTAAACTTGACAGATTATCAGCTTGGAGTCATCGTGGTCCTCTAAGTAGTCAACTCCCACTTGTTTAGCGAGTTGGAGACCAATAACGAGAGTGTTATACTCTACTACATTGTTGGAACACGACTCCCAGAGTGAGTAAGCGTGATGGATAACTAGATCGTCAGGAGAAATCAATACTACTCTTAATCCAGCAATATATCTCCTTTGGGCCCTGTTCTTGAAGCCCCATTGAAGAACATTCGCCAAATGGCCTTTTTCGTCGTCACGTTGGAGTCCAACACTTCATCTGGGATCTTTTCATAAAGCTTCGAGGTTTCTGGCATCGGATGTGCTGCCAGAAAGTCAGCCAATGCCTGGCCTTTGACCGCTTTTTGTTGAACAACCATCATGGCTTATGGTGACAGCAGTCTTGTCCACGTAGCCAAGCAAGAATTAAGTGCCCCGGGCTTAACATGAGGACCCTGAGAGGATTGACTCAAGAGATCACATAACTCATTTTTTCAGCCACGTAATGCCGGGTTTTCTGAATAGCAAAGACTAGAGCGAGATACTCCTTCTCAACGGGGTTGTACCTATGCTCTCCGCCGACCATCATTTTGCTAAGATAATAGATAGCTTGCTCATGAACTATATTACTCTTTTGGACTAGTAGAGCACCGAGAGAGTGATCTATTGTACCGACATAAAGCAAGAAGATTTTTTCCATGACTGGGGCCACCAACACGGAGGGTTCGAGAGATACTTCTTGATGTCGTCGAACGCTCGCTGGCATTCTTCTGTCCAAATGAAGGATACTCCCTTCTTCATGAACTGAGTGAATAGCTGACAATGTCCAGAGAGGTTTGATATGAATGTCCTGATGTATGCCAATCTTCCTTAAAGGCCGCAAATTTCTCTGAGGTTCTTTGGCGGTTGCATTTCAAGGATTGCTTTGGTCTTGTCAGGGTTTATGTGGATATCCTTCCAAGTTATGACAAAATCCAAAAACTTTCCGTTGGAGACTCCCAGGAAGGATTTGGTTTGGTTCATCTTGAGCTGGTGCCCAAGTATTAGATCAAATACTGTCTTCAGATTATGAAGATGGTCATCTTGGAAGTGACTTTTGACGGTGATGTCATCAACATAACACTTGGCTGTCTTGCACAGATATTCATGAAAGATGGTACTCATAGCTCGATGATATGTCATACCCATATTCTTCAGACCAAAGGACATGACTGTGTAGCAATATACCCCTATCGGTGTTCGGAATAACACATGCTTCTCATCGTCAAGAAATATCTTGATTTGGTTGTAGCCCAAGAATTCGTCAATGAAGGACATACGCTCGAAGCCACAAGTGTTGTCGATCATTATATCCGTGATTGAGAGAGAAAACTCGTCCTTTGGGAATGCTGCATTTAGATTAAGAAAGTCTATGCAGATTCAAATCTTTCCGTTCTTCTTGACGACAAGTACGATATTGGCTACCAATTCTGGACGTTGCTCCTCAAGGATAAAGTCACTTGCTATCAGTTTGTTCACTTCTTCTTTAATAGCGTTCCTACTGTCTGGACAGAATGCCATTGCTACTGCTTTATTGGCTTAGTATTTGGCAAGATGTTGAGTTTATGGACAGTAATATGGGGGTTCAATCCTGGCATGTCTTCATAGCTCCAGGCAAAGACAATGATATACTCCCTTGTAAGATGTATCGGAGATTCATGATCTTCACCGGACAAACTTTTGCTGATAAGAATAGATTTAGGGGAGGATTCATTGCCCAGATCGACTTGTATGACTTGGTCCACAGTGGGATGTTCTCGTTGTTCGAAACATAACTCCCATTATGAGTATAAGCGTTGTGCCCATGGTTCTACCTTGGAGAGTTCGGACGGGTGGTCGTCATCTTTTTCTGGATGAGCGGACACCATGTTGACATATAGCGTTTGTTTGAGCATATATCTGATACTTACATCGGAGTCCCACACGGAGGAATCTAAAGAGTGAGAATGCAATTCATCCTCTTCTTCTGACCCTTCGAGAGTTATTGCGGTGTGACGTACCCTAGGCTATGACGAGTTCACTGGTAGTAGGTCTCAGACTTGCCTGCAGGAGTAAAGTATCACAGAGGTAGACATCATCCTTTGCCATAATTTAAGCCTTGGTCGCATTTTTGGTCATACCCCATATTTTGCATGAGGTGCTGGGCTTTTGAAGTATAATGGTATAGCTGTATTTTACCCCTATCACGTTCTGGTTCTTCTATGGGGAGGTATCGATGACCCTCTATCTTTCCGAAGATGATGGGTTTGTAACCTCTCCTTGTATCTGGCACTATAAAGTAGGTACCTTGACTTGGGAGAATCCGATTTAGGCTGTAGGTGGTAGTTGCTTTTGTGTTTAGTTGTAACCGTAGACCGTATTCTAAAAAATATATTGTCCTAAAATGTGCAACATTAGAGTAGTTTAAAGACAACCCTTTATTGATAAAATAAGGTATCTTGTCTATGGGGATTACATCATCTAGAGCAGGGACGTCAGCATGAGCAGCCACGTATTCTCCTAGTTCATCTCTCCCAAGAACTGCATCCAGTGTGCTTGACGGCTTCGTAGACCTCTTACAAAGCTTTACGACCAGAGGTTCGAAAGTAGTAACAGGTGATGGATCATCCTTTGGTGTCGACTCGATCTCCGTAGGGAAATGATCATAGGTTTTGGCACCTTCTTGTTAAGTTATACCATGAGGGGAGAGGCCGTATTAGGGGCCCATCCTTTAAGAAGGACCCTCATGGGTTCGTCCGGTGTTGAGCCAACTTCTGCTCCTTCATTGATGTTGTTACCACCTTCGCCTTGGTGGACTTGTTTGTATAAGATCGAGTCAGAGTAATATGCTTTGACTCCCTTGAACGGATCTACATCGGCAAACTCCGTCTTGACGATGTCGTGATTATCAACCTACTTCAGGCATTGGTACAGATTTGATGGCACAATCATATACTCGTGTATCAACGAATGTCCTAATATGATGTTATAGGAAACGTCTATATCTATGATGTAGCAAGTGACCTCTGTTCGTAAGTTACCAATATGATATTTCAGGAAAACTTTCCCAGAGGGTATCTTCTTCCAGTATTGAAGCCACTGATGGTAGTCTTAGTTACTGCCAGCCGGTGCATTTGTATTCCCAACGTTTGAAGTAAACTCCATAGGATGATGCTGAGAGACAAACCGGGGTCAATGTGCATCTGATCGACCTTGATGGCTTCGATATACCCTGTGTAGTAAAAAGGGAAATCATGCCTGTTATATTTAGCAACATGTCCTATTGTGAGAATATAATGTTCGGTATTGCCTCAGTCACATTGTTGCAGTAGGGGCATAAGGCAGGATTCCCGGCCAGCGGCTTGACCTAGGCCAGGTAGGAATCGGCGTTCTGTAATGCCTTACTCGGAGCATCACAGGTATTCTTGGAAAGCCGGAGGAGCTCGAAGAGTGACAACTTGGCGGGAGTATTGGCAAGCTGTGCCAATATGTCAAAGTTGTAGGGCTTCTCTAGCCCTTGAGTCATGTCTTTTAGCAAAGGTTTGTCAAAGTGAGACTCATTTTGCTTTTTCTTATCCGTTACAAGAGGTTGGGATGGACCCAGATTCAAAACGGGAGCGAGTCCCCCTCGAACGAAGAAGGCTCAGGCGATTCTTTTTGTTGTTATTGCGGGCGAAAAGCGAGTGGGTTAGCCTCACATAATTGTCGCTACGTAACAAAAAGATTCTTGACGCTCTCTAGTTTGAGAAGAATTGCTCTTTGGAGAGCACAGTACGATGAAAGTATACATCATTGGAGGTACGTTGTCCTCGAAAGTCACCTAATAGCCGTACTGCTAGTTTAAGCCCAACATGGTTACCCCTGCCAGGGCTTCCTCGGTGACGGAAGAAACCATATGGCAGGCTTTGGACTTATTTCCTTTAGACTTAGCAGTAGAAGGTATTGCTTGTTGCATCAAGTTCTGAGCAAGTTCTGAGTGAACCAACATGACCTTGCCCCGTAGTGTGTTAAGAGGTACCAGTCTGGCTGTTTGGTTATGAGCTGGAGGGAGATTAACAACCTCTATCGTTGTCCTCGGGATCGGGACAACACCATCTTGGTCCTCCGTTACTGAAAAATCACCAAACTTTAGAAAGATACCATGTTGGCCGTGATCGTCTTGTCCTCAAAGTTTAAGGTGAGTGCTTTAGAGTCGAGCATATGTAGTATATATCGTTTCAATATGTAACAATCCTATGTTGGAGGGTGAACATATCGGTGTTAGTGCAGTAATTGTGATCATCGACCATGTCTGCCTCATCGGAGCGTTTGATGTCGGGAAGCCAAAGCTTATTTCCCTTTATCAGTACGTCGAAGATTGCCATCACGTCGTCATCGTCAAAAGATGTCTCATCCCAGTCCCAAAATACGCGGGACTGAGCCACGTGACAATAGCCAGCTATGTCTACCGTGGACTCTTGCCCAATGGTAAATGTATAAGCTGTCTATAGTTGGGTATTCTACAATGCATATCCTTTGGTCGGCCTATTATTGTATCTCAATCCACAGGGGTAATGAAAGCAAAACAGAACATATAATACTAAAGTTGGCCACGCGATAACATTTATGTTCAAATATGTCCGAGACACAAGAACATGGGTATATAAAAACTAAACTCATAAGAGTAGAATACCATGGGTAGCACATATTGCTCTTCATGAAAAGATATGAAAAGTAAATACGAAAGATAAAGATAATGATACGAGGTGAGGGTACCCACGACTGCACGGGTACTGGCGCTTTAACCTGACTCCTCGGTGGCGTCGTAGCTGGATTAATCCTCTGTCACTCTCTTCCCTAAAACCTGGATACACAAATCCAGCCCGTCAATTCGGGGAGAGCAAGGGTCCAAAGGAAGCTACAATCATAACAGTACATCAAACACAAATATATACATAGGTATGTAACTAAGTCCATCCTATCAATTAAATCATAACAAGAGCAAGCTATAATAAGGTACAGGTATGAAGTTAATATAATGTACTAAAGACATGAGTTAAGAGATTTGGTAGGAAGTTCATACCCGCGTACGAATATGCATGCATATGAGTTACATTAAAATAATACATATACACATAATGACGGTAGATAAGTGAACATCCAAGTATCGTAGTGGCACACCAAAGTGAAAACATCAAAGGTATTTTGGTTATCACAAAATAATAAAATTAACCTGTTCTAAAGATGCAAGTCAAGCAAGCTGTTCCAGAATACAAGTCAAAAGGTTTTTCCAAGTCAAGTCAATCAAGCTATTCTAAATCAAGTCAACAACCTGTTCCAAGTCAAGTGATGCAAGTTGTTCTGAATCAAGTCAACAAGTTGTTCCAAGTCAAGTCATGCAAGTTGTTTCGAATTTAAAGTAAAAGTTTATGAAAATTTTGGCAGAGTCTTCTTTGTAATTTTTATGTTTCCAAACCAGCAATCACACCACTTTACACAATATTTTACCCCATGTCCAATCCACATCTATGGCGCAACCCGCCGAACTCACAAATATATCCACAAGATAACCATCAAAGGTGCAACCCACCGGATACACAACGATATCTCAAATATCATCTATGACGATACAATAAATGTAATAAAGCAACTAACAAGAGCAGGTATGGATAGTCTATCTAACATGATTGTGCACTAGTAATACAAGAAAATAAATACTAGCTACGTTAACTCTAATCTACTACCACCCCTACGTACATATGTTGCAAAAGTGTAGTTACGGGAACGGGATTACCCAAGCATTCAAGTTAACTAAGTGTGTTTATACAGAATTGGTGGTCTAGGATACACATGCTATGCTAACCAATAGAAATTAAATTAAAAATCAATTATCGTTAAATAAATAACACTGCTTAATTAGTTAGCTTTAGATAAACTTACGGTTGTAATTAAAAGTACCAAGATGAACGAAGGTACTTAAAGCCATAATTATGAATTAGCTTAATTAATCAATCAAGATAATTAGGTTATTTAATCAAGTTGAGGGAAATTAAATTAAACTAAGCATGCATTTGATTTATGTTTAATTTACTAGTGATGAGTTGCGAGTGACCACTAGCTTGAGGGTGATGATACTGAATCTGCTCGCGATCATAATGCTCAAGTCCACTCTATGACGCACCTATCCTAATCTACTGGATCAAGCACCGTGCAACCTGCTCAAACAACCTAAATTCTCAAGCTGCAAATACCAAAGTCCTGCTCCCGAATCCTTGCTTGAACGATCCAACGAGCCTAATTATAATAATAATATAATATCAAATTAGTCATTACACTAAGGTACGCTAAGTAAGTACAAAAGAATATCTATATATCTATCCTAGAAAATAATTCAAGTAAGATGGTTCTAACTAGGTCAACAACAAGGTTGGCTAGGCAACAGTCTAAAAAGTGCACAAGTATCAAGTCCCTCTAATCTCAATATTAACTTTAATGGATGCCACCACTTTAGTGCATTGATCTCATGTTATGGTAGGTCCCAATATAATCATGTAAATGCTACATACTTCATCCTTAAGTTCAATGAACCAAACTCCACAAATATTCTATGTATCAACTCCATTTAGAATGACAAAAGTCATGTGTTCCCAAGTTATTCAAATCTGGACATTACGTACATTAGGTGCAAAATATTATATAAACCATGGTTTTGCATATTTTAGAACCTAACAATCATCACAACACATCTAGGCATTATACCCTGCATTAATATTGTATTAAAATATGTTATATAGCATAGAACAATTAACTTTCTTCCCACTAGATGCTAAAATTATCAAACTCGAACAATATTAACCAAAAAATAGTCCAATCTCATAGTATATAACCCTACACTTAACATTAAAAATCTGACAATAAAAGAGTCCTTAATATAAGCTAAAAAAAATTATATTTGATGAGTGTTCAAATAATGGTACTAAGGGGTATGTGTTCTAGTGTTCATGATACACAAGATGAAGAAGATGGAGAACATGAAAGAGAAGAACAAAAATGAAGAGCATGCATGTATATATATATATATATAGAGAGAGAGAGAGAGAGAGAGGGAGAGAGAGAGAGAGAGAGAGAGGGGGGGAGAAAGAGAGAGAGAGAGGAAGAAGAACAAGAGGAAGATGGAGAAGAAGAATAAGAAGAAGAAGAAGAACGAGGAGGAGGAGGACGAGGAGGAGCAGTTACCAATACGAGAGAAGGAGAGAGGGAGGCTCAGGTGGAGCTGCTGCTAGCTGCTCCGGTATCCAGAGCTGCAATCGGCAGGCGAGAGGAGGTGGTGGTCGAGGTGGCGGTTGTCACGCCCCAGTCCCAAATACGTAGGACTAGGAACACGTAAGCATGCCAGCCGCATGGATATGGAAACTCTAATATATGGAAACCATAACCCATATGTACGCTGTAATATGAATATAAACTCACATTTGGTATATATAATATCACAAGTCACAGATATGCTAATCTCATCCACACAATAAGTCATAGAAAAGAAATACTAAGCTAGAATAAGGAGTCTGAAATATCCAGAAAATAATAGTCGGGTGGAGATAAATCCACTACCAAAGACTATAACCAAAACTAAAATGAGAGAGGAGTATAAAATCTCCAATATAAAATAATGTGAAGACAAAAGTGTATCAGCTAAAAGAATCCATCGCTAGATAATCAACGATGCTCAGAAGGTAAGACCTCCTCGGCAGAAAGGAATGCGTCAGGTCCAGGCCCGTACTCATGCAAATACTCAAGAGCAGATACACCTGGTAGAGGACTAGGTCCTCAGAGGGACATAACAAGATACAGAAAATACGAGCCAACTTAAATACAGTAAACATGCATATAATTTGAAAATAAATAAGTACGCTGTACAAGACCATCTATATGAATGCAAATGAGGACAACTTTTCGACGTATGGGCAAGGGTAGTCTATTCGATCTAAGCCTCACAACTCATGCACTCGTCCATGAATATCATCAGCCGGCATACCTCGGGGGTAGCGACTCTCGGACTCTATCAATCGACATACCTCGGGGGTAGCGACCATCGGACATGACCCACCATAATGTGTGCTAGTGACTACGGTGTTACCAGAGTGGTTAAAAGCCCATACGCCTAATGATTGTCCTCCCATGATACTAGGTGTCATGTGTGTGTCAACATATCTAATACATAGTAATGACTGGAGAAAAACTACACATGCAAGAACTATACTGAAATAAAATAAATAAAAATAAATATAAATAGTATGCAAAGTACTGTAAACAATTTGGTAAGGTATCTTGCCTGGCAAAAAGGCTGCAAAATGTAGTGTCCCAATGTCAACACCAAGAGTCAGAAGCTACGACCTCAGAATGAACATCTCCGGATGCTGAAATAAATATCACCAACGTTCCCAGAATAAGCAAAATAGCTAAAAAGTACATCCCTTTCGTCCAATTTGGACACAGGGGCAAAACGGTAATTTCGGGCAAAAGTGGGGTCCACGTGAGACTCACTTTGCACCGAAAAGTGTGCCGAGGGTAACAGTCTCTAAATGGGACAAACTATAGGTCAAACAACTCGAGATGTCAATACGAACCCAATGGTATGTCCAAATGTGGATTCCGATGGGCCGAACATAATTTTGTCCAAAAGTCAACTGTAGGGTCCGCCAATTGGCGATCTGGTCAACTGTCTCAGAAATGCGTGAAAATTGGGTCACAGGACCAGCGCGTTAGCATGAGTCCAGTGGCGCAAGTTTTGTCGCAATCTGACAAGCGTGCACAAAATACGCGCGAGTTCCACAAAAGTTGTGACGCGGTGTGTGTCCGCGAATAAGGTCTGATTTTGGCGCGCACACGTGTCCGAATTAGTCCCCATGAATTTTTACGTATCCGGTTATGCTACGTGTACCGTTGGGTACACTTGGTACATGGCGGGGCGGTCCCGTTTGGCAGGGCGCGCTCCGTTTTCCAACTTTTGGAAATCTGGAAAAAAATGGGTGCGCGCAGTTTTGTGACGAATATAATTCTGTCCACAGCAACTAATAGCATCGGATTATTTAGCAGAAAATAAACTAGGTCAAGTGTTCTACAGGTATCAAAAAGAATCACTGAATTCGGATCTCTGTGGTGGGAGATGCGAACTCGGCAATATAGGTGGTCACCGCAGTTTTCTGCAATTTCAGAATTGGGTCTGTTCCGCCCACTTGGGCGCTGTTTTTCACCTAGGGGTACACGTTTTCCGAGGTTGGCTATAACATAAATATGGAAGAGAATTAAGGGGTGATCATACCGGTAAAGACGAAACAACGTTTGGTTGAGCGAATCGACGGGAAATCACTCCGGAGCGAAGGTGCTTCGAGTGGAAATCTGCAGGGCGCGAGATCGGAGTAGTCGGGATGGTTGGATGGCTTGGCGGGGCTTCTCTGGCTGCGGTGATGGCTCTAGATGGGAAGAGGAGGTCTGGAGCTTTAGGTTAGGGTTTTTGAGAGGTAACTATATATATATATATATATTATATAATAGGGAAAGAGAGAGGGATGGAGCGGACGGGTTTGCGGCCAAGAGGGAAGTGAAATAGGCTGCGGGTCCGTGGAGTAATCAAATTACTAAGGGGCGGTCCACGTGGGGAGCAAGCCGCTGAAGGCTAAAGGGTTGAAGGGTGGGGGCTTAGATGAGTTGCTGAATGGATGCTAAGTAATAGTTTAGTTTAGTATACTAAGGGGCGGTCTACAGCAAGTTAAATTGCTAAAGTGGAAATCTGGGAGCAAATCACTAAGGATGGGAATAAGCAAATGCTACGTTGCTTTGCTTGCAGTACTAAGTAGTAGTAGTATTGTTAGTATTATTATTTTATTATTATTATTATTAGTTACTTCTCATTAAGTAATTCTTTTCTTAATCTTTTCTTTTCTTAATATATATATATATATATATATATATATATATATATATATATATATATATATATATATATTTGTGTATACATATATGTTATATATATTCTCACAAGAAAATTTATAGATTAGAATAATGCACAACATTAGGCTAGCATCTGCTCAAGGGGTCCCCTACATGAAATAAATTCCAAAAAATTTCTGATGGTCCCATAAGTCCTCTAAGTGCCCGAACACCCAAAAATAAAAATTAATAAAAATCTATTTCTCCTATTTAGCACATAATTAAATTATTAATTAATAAAAAAATAATAAATACAATTTTTTTTAATAGGGGTTTTACATTCTACCCAACTTACAAAAATTTCGTCCTCAAAATTGACACTAACCCATATTCATTAAGATAACTATAACTATTACCTACACTGGTATCTAGTAGGACTCCTAAAACTCATGGTCTGCCATTCTAACACTTTCTTATTTATTGTCCATCCACTTATTTTATCATCCTCTAACTCGTCTACACTACCCAACTTACAAGAATTCTACTAATGGTCACCTTCTTTGAAGCTATTGTCTAGATTGTAAGGCAATTATATTTATTGGATCGAGAATCTTGGGATACCTGTCTAGAATCTCATAACTATGACTTTTCCCATAACCGTCAAGTATCATAGTCTAATACTGCCACGCCACCTAGCCAGTATGGCTGCAAGTAATTCGACTACTCTACCAAAATCGTCTGGCGGCAACTGTCGCTACCTCGCCGGCGATTTGTCATAGTCATCAGTTCGTAACAAGTGCCTTCAACTCTTTTTTAGGCATAGTCTAAGTTTTTAGGGAGACACTTAAGGTCTTGACTAACTATTAGGGCTATGATCTAGCTCAAGTGATCTAACAATTTCTACTATGCTACATGGTGCTACTTAAGGGTTAAACTAATAAAGAATACAGATATTGTTATAGTGCATATATATATTAAGAACTTATCCTTAGTTATTAATCATTACTAACATATTTATGTTTAACTATCAAAATAGGGGTGAGATTGATATCAAACAATTCATAATGGCACGAATGATATGACTATGGTAGGAAGAGTTACGCACGAGATAAGGAATGAATATAAAAGGAGGAGATGAGTCACCCAAGAGGGCGAGATAAGGATAGGGGAAGAATACTACTACTGCTACTCCCGTCATCCATTAGCATCGCGTGTATGCCATCTGGATAGAATAGAAATATATCCTCATAACTACTAGACTACCATATATATAATTCTATATCTATTGGTGCATCTAAGATCTTGTGTCACAATGGGGTTATGAGTATGCAAAGACAATTATAACTAAAAGGTCGTACCTGTATCTACGGCTTCCTGTGTCTGCTCTCCCATACTTGTCATAATAAGTGCTTGGCCTTGTCCTTGATTGATCAACTGGGGTCTAGTCCCCTCCATTTGTGCAGACTGTAGAAGTAGTGGTGGATCCCTTTGGTCTTCTATACTTGAGGGTGTATGCGGTGTTCCTGATTCTAATGCCATAGGTCTCTAGTTCTATTTAGGACATTCTCGGGCTTGATGGTGACTTGATCTACATATCATGCACAACCCCAATCGACGATGACAGTCTCTTAGAATATGACCTATCTTACTACAATAGTGACAAGTACGGAGCTCCTTGGTTGGATATGGTGCAGCACTATCTGATTGCTGGCGTGTCAAAGGGTGTCTAATGGGTCCTCCTTGCTGTGTCCTTACTGGTCCCTGATAAATTCTCTGTTGAATTCTGCTGCCTTTGTTGATGGCCTCCTGGATCCTGGCCTCTGTCAATAACTCGGCATAAGAGATCCGGGACTGTGAGCTAGTGTAGTGTTGGAGCTCCTAAGTCAGCCCACGGTGAAACCTCTTAGCCTTCTCTAAGTCATTAGGTATTAGGACTGTGCCATACTTACTGAGATGGCTAAATTCTGCGTGATACTCATCAACCGTCTTGTCCCCTTGCTCTAGATGGAGGAACTGATCGTACAATACGTCCCTTACTGTATCCGGGAAGTACTTCCTCTCAAAGCATTCCAAGAATTGTTCCCAAGTCTGACGCGTACCCAACTGGCGCTCCATTGATTCCCACCAGTGATGTGCGTTGCCTTCTAACTGAGTCCTCACACCTATTATCCATAGGTCAGAAGGTAATTGCGATGCCTCTAACAACTTCTTGGTATTGGCAATCCAGTTCGTGGTCTCCTCTGGGCTCTCATTACCCTTATATGGCTTAGGGCCCATCTGCACAAAGTCCTTTACTGAACCAATCCGAGCTTGTGGTACTGAAGCTAGTACCTGGGTTAGTATAGGGGCTAGTGCAGCCATTCTCTCAAGTGCTGCCAGAAATTCTAGCCTCTGCTCTGCTGTTTGCTGCCTTTGTTCTTGTATTATCATCTGGAAGAATTGGAACAGCTGCGCTTGGCCATCTTGCGGTGCTAGTGGAGCTGAAAAAGTCCCATTAGGTATCATGGAAGGATTTGATGGAATTTGATTGTTAGTCAGTCCATCCGGTCCGGGAAGAAGAGGTGGCGTTGAGGTCACTCCTAGTGGTTGGTCGTCGTCCCCTGGAGACGTGTTGTCCCAGGTGGCGGCATGCCTGTTATTCAAATTCATCTCTCTGCAAGAGATGGACGAAAGATTAAGAAGAGTACATGAATCAAGCAGGATGCAAGAACTTAAGTAGGACATGTTGGAAGGAATGTAGGTTATAGTCAAGTGTGGATGAGATCTAAAATTCTAATCCTAGGTGCAGGCCCGCTCGGTACAGTTACGTAATCGAAACGGCTAACTTGACCTGCATGGGCCACCACAAAAATATGTCATGCCCCAGTCCCAAATACGTAGGACTAGGAACACGTAAGCATGCCAGCCGTATGGATATGGAAACTCCAATATATGGAAACCATAACCCATACGTACGCTGTAATATGAATATAAACTCACATGTGGTATATATAATGTCATAAGTCACAAATATGCTAATCTCATCCACACAACAAGTCATAGAAAAGAAATACTAAGCTAGAATAAGGAGTCTGAAATATCCAAAAAATAATAGTCGGGTGGAGACAAATTCACTACCAAAGACTATAACCAAAACTAAAATGAGAGAGGAGTATAAAATCTCCAATATAAAATAATGTGAAGACAAAAGTGTATCAGCTAAAAGAATCCATCTCTAGATAATCAACGATGCTCAGAAGGTAAGACCTCCTCGGCAGAAAGGAATGCGTCAGGTCCAGGCCCGTACTCCTGCAAATACTCAAGAGCAGATACACCTAGCAGAGGACCAGGTCCTCAGAGGGACGTAACAAGATACAGAAAATACGAGCCAACTTGAATACAGTAAACATGCATATAATTTAAAAATAAATAAGTACGCTGTACAGGACCATCTATATGAATGCTAATGAGGATAACTTTTCGACGTATGGGCAAGGGTAGTCTATTCGATCTAAGCCTCACAACTCATGCACTCGTCCATAAATATCATCAGCCGGCATACCTCGGGGGTAGCGACCCTCGGACTCCATCAATCGACATACCTCGAGGGTAGCGACCATCGGACACGACCCACCATAGTGCGTGCTAGTGACTACGGTGTTACCAGAGTGGTTAAAAGCCCATACGCCTAATGATTGTCCTTCCATGATACTAGGTGTCATGTGTGTGTCAACATATCTAATACATAGTAATGACTGGAGAAAAACTACACATGCAAGAACTATAGAGAAATGAAATAAATAAAAAGAAATATAAATAGCATGCAAAGTACTGTAAATAATTTGGCAAGGTATCTTGCCTGGCAAGAAGGCTGCAAAATGTAGTGTTCCAATGTCAACACCAAGAGTCAGAAGCTACGGCCTCAGAATGAACGTCTCCGGATGCTGAAATAAATATCACCAACGTTCCCAGAATAAGCAAAATAGCTAAAAAGCACATCCCTTTCGTCCAATTTGGACACAGGGGCAAAACGGTAATTTCGGGCAAAAGTATGGTCCACGTGTGGCTCACTTTGCACCGAAAAGCGTGTCGACGGTAAAAGTCTCTAAATGGGACAAACTATAGGTCAAACAACTCTAGATGTCAATACGAAACCAACGGTATGTCCAAATATGGATTCCGATGGGCCGAACAGAATTTTGTCCAAAAGTCAACTGTGGGGCCCGCCAATTGGCGATCTGGTCAACCGTCTCAAAAATACGTGAAAATTGGGTCACAGGACCCGCGCGTTAGCACGAGTCCAGTAGCGCAAGTTTCGTCGTAATCTAACAAGCGTGCACAAAATACGCGCGAGTTCCACAAAAGTTACGACACAGTGTGTGTCCGCGGATACAGTCTGATTTCGGCGCGCACACGCGTCCGAATCAGTCCCCATGAATTTTTACGTGTTCGGTTACGCTGCGTATACCGTTGGGTATACTTGGTACACGGCGGGGCGGTCCCGTTTGGCGGGGCGCGCTCCGTTTTCCAACTTTTGGAAATCTGGAAAAAAGTGGGTGCGCGCAGTTTTGTGACGAATATAATTCTGTCCACAGCAACTAATAGTATAGGATTATTTAACAAAAAATAAACTAGGTCAAGTGTTCTACAGGTATCAAAAAGAATCACCGAATTCGGATCTCTATGGTGGGAGATACGAACTCGAAAATATAGGTGGTCACCGCAGTTTTCTGCAATTTCAGAATTGAGTCTGTTCCGCCCACTTGGGCACTGTTTTTCACCTAGGGGTACACGTTTTCCGAGGTTGGCTATAACAAAAATATGGAAGAGGGTTAAGGGGTAATCATACCGGTGAAGACGGAACAGCGTTTGGTTGAGCGAGTCGACGGAAAATCACTCCGGAGCGAAGGTACTTCGAGTAGAAATCTGCAGGGCGCGAGGTCGGAGTCGTCGGGATGGTTGGATGGCTTGGCGGGGCTTCTCTGGCTGCGGTGACGGCTCTAGATGGGAAGAGGAGGTCTGGAGCTTTAGGTTAGGGTTTTTGAGAGGTAACTATATATATATATATTATATAATAGGGAAAGAGAGAGGGATGGAGCGGACGGGTTTGCGGCCAAGAGGGAAGTGAAATAGGCTGCAGGTCCATGGAGTAATCAAATTACTAAGGGGCGGTCCACGTGGGGAGTAAGCCACTGAAGGTTAAAGGGTTGAAGGGCGGGGGCTTAGATGAGTTGCTGAATGGATGCTAAGTAATAGTTTAGTTTAGTATACTAAGGTGCGGTCTACAGCAAGTTAAATTGCTAAAGTGGGAATCTGGGAGCAAATCACTAAGGATGGGAATAAGCAAATGCTACATTGCTTTGCTTGCAGTACTAAGTAGTAGTAGTATTGTTAGTATTATTATTATATTATTATTATTATTAGTTACTTCTCATTAAGTAATTCTTTTCTTAATCTTTTCTTTTCTTAATATATATATATATATATATATATATATATATATATATATTTGTGTATATATATATGTTATATATATTCTCATAAGAAAATTTACAGATTAGAATAATGCACAACATTAGGCTAGCAACTGCTCAAGGGGTCCCCTACATGAAATAAATTCTAAAAAATTCCTGATGGTCCCATAAGTCCTCTAAGTGCACGAACACCCAAAAATAAAAATTAATAAAAATATATTTCTCCTATTTAGCACATAATTGAATTATTAATTAATAAAAAAATAATAAATACAATTTTTTTTAAAAATAGGGGTTTTACAGCGGTGGTAAGGGCTGTTGCATTTGTGAGGGTCATGGTGACAGTGGTGGATATGGCTGTGGTGATGGTGAAGGTCGTGGTGGTTTTGGTGTCGGCTGTAGTAGTGGTATTGACGGTGGGGGCAGTGTTGGTGGTGTTGACGGGGGTAGCAGTGGTAGTGGTGTTGACGGTGGTAGATGTGGTGGTGTTGAGGTGGTCAGGGGTGAAAGTGGTGGTGTGAAGGAGAGGATGGTGGTGGTGGTGGTATTTTCGGTTAAAGAGGAAAGGAGGTGAAGTGGTGAAATAGAGGAAGGAGAGAAAGAGTATGCAATAAATGAGGGAGAGAGAGTGTGTAGTATTTAATAAAGGAGAAAGGGGTTTACATGGGGTTAGGGCCGCTGTAGTGGGGGGGGGGGGTTTAGGGTTGTGTTGGTGTTTGTTATGTAGGAGAGAGATGGATGGTTGTGATTGGCGGAGATTGAATCAAGGGCTAGCATTAAATATAGGTAGATATGGATGCATAGTATCATGAAAAAAGGAGAGAAAGGGTGAGAGGACCGGTCACATGACCAAGGGGGTGGTTTTTCTTTATTTGATTTGCACCAATAGAATGTTGACACATTGCTTTATATTTGCACTTAGTTCCTTGATAGTTATGGGTTTTGCAAAAATAGGAATTTGGATTATATGAGGGTGGGACTCATGTTTGGTGTTTTATAGAGGGAAAAAAATTGGTGTGGTATTTTGTATGAGTCAAGATGGTTGTGAGGGTTTGAGTTGGAGTTTGGTCTAGTTTTGGGCTAGGTCGAGTCGATTGCCCCAAATTAAATAAAACTTGTGTCATTTGTGTTCTAAAATAAATTTTAAGTACTTGGTATCTAAATTGGGGGTGACACAAGTATCATGGACGTAGGAGACTCGGAATAGATTACCATCAAATATTGGGTTGTAAGAATCTGGTCAAGGTTGTATCTCCAATTTCGATTAGAACGGGCATAGGTACGAAGTTTTGGTTTAAAAATATATATTGTTGGACAAATATGTGCGATTAAAACGAAGCCCAAGAGAGGGTATTTGTGAGTAACACAAAGGTCGAGATTGGAGATTGTCTTGTCTAGGTCAAGGGTGTGAATTTTATTGGAAGGTAAGGGCTAGTGTTGTGCTCGAAATATGATAACAATGTAAGGTGCATCTAGTGTTACAAATATAAATAGATTTTTATTAAATCCTATTTTCTAACCTTATTTAAATCCCAATTAACCCTAATATCTTGCTACACCAAGTATACCTAAAATTTGGTTATGGGGGTTTATATGCTACCCACCTTATAAGAATTCCGTCCTCAGAATTTCTAAAAGATAGGGGCGCGATATAGAAATAAGTAAACCATCATTAAAGATAATACATTAAAAGAAATCTTGCCAATCGAGTCTAGCGCATGAGGATACCACCGACGGATATCATCCATCTTATCACATGGGTAGACTCATTGAAAGAATAATGCATATAAGTGATTCAAACTAGATGGATAGTCCAACTTTTTAACATATTCTCACGATGGCCCATAAATTTATGCTTATCTGAATGATAGTCTGCACTCTAAAATAATCTCAGCAAAAGTCATCCAAGTATCAAAACTAAATTACGATATTCGATTGTGATGTCGCCACTCATTCTTACGAAGACCGTTCTCTGACCCAAAGAGAAGACTTGTGCCAGAAGACGAGAGATAAAAAAGTAAAAAGGTAGGAGTATGCAACACACAAGAAGAACTTCAATAAAGCATAAAAAGATAAAAGGTACATGATGGAAATGTAAGGGAACTAGACAAGGAGCAATAAGAAAACTTATTGCTACACCAAAAGCTTGATATGAATATTAATCATGCAAGAGTAAGAATCAAATAAACTTAAATTAAATATTCACCAATATGGAAGAGAATGCTGTAATGGTTACCTGCAGTTACTCCCAAAAAATTGTAGCCTTGGTCCTACTATTGATAGTGTTGATTCGGCCAATGTTGCACGCTTCATTGAAACTGGAGAGCCCGAACCGTGGGTTGTAAACTTTTCTTCTTTCTGAGCTACTACTTCCCTATTGTGTTGTGAACACTCCACTGCTCGATGACCTGTTCCTCCATATATCAAATATTGGTTGTTCAACCGATAACAGTTCCTTTGATCATGTCTCTTCTTCCAACAATACTCGCATACCACTGGTACAATCTCTCGGGGCTGATATTGTTGTATTTGATGATGATGGGCTCCTTGAAATTCTGTTAATGTGGACACTACTAGTAGCTTGCTAAATCTATATTTTGCTGCAATGTAATTAGTACCTCTATAAAGTAAGTACGGGTTGTTCGCCCGATGGCACTCCTCTTGAAGGTGTCCTGACTTGTCGTAGAAAGTACAATAGGTAGGAGTAATCTGCTTGGGTTGGTAGAAATAATGCGTTGATCCTGGTATTGAGTCCATGGTAGTCTGTATTGTCGAAAAATAGGGTAATCCTCCAGTGACTCGCTTCTGCTCCTCTTTGTCTCTTATCTTTCTCAAGATGTAAGAATCTGCATCCAATACGGCCTCAAAACTAGTAATTTGCTGAATTGGTATGTATGGCCGAGGCTCCAAGCTGAGTCCTTCCTAAAATTTCTCTGGTCGTTCTATCTTTGTCGGTACTATAGAAGGTGCAAATTTACTAAGCTGACAAAATTTTGCTGAATACTCTCCCACAGTACGGTCGCCCTGCTTTAGGTTGGTGAATTATTCTTGTAGCATACGTCTGGCCATGGAGGAGAAGAATTTCCTCTTGAACTTTTCCATGAAAGTATCCCCAGTGATAGGTGAACTGAATCCCTGCTATGTTGCACTCCACCAATCATATGTTATATCCTTAAGCTGGATGGGAACTACTGAAACACATTCCTCTAGAGGTATCTAAGTTGCCTCTAATAGGATCTCCATATCTTGTAACCAATAGTCTACCATAAGTACATCCTCTGTGCCGTCGAAGGTAGGAGGGTTAAGTTGTTGGAAGGTTATCACACTACTGGGATGTTAGAATTTGGCCATCCTCTCGATTGCTGCTAGTGTCATCATTCGAGAATTCTCTATTCCTTTTTGTAGGAGGTTAATCTGACGTTGCTGTATTTCTATCATCATCATCGTAGCCATCAGTGGCTTGCTGCAGTGGTGTAGGTGCCTGTAATGATCATGCCTGCATTTGAGCCTTTGTGTGCACTGTTGATGGGGTACGAGTATCCATCTCGCTGAACAAGAAAGAGATGAGAAAGATCAAAAATAATTATAAGAATCCAATGGTAGCTGATAAGTGAAAGATATTTAGGAACTCAAGAACGGACAAGATATTTTAAGGTAAGTTTCCAAATTCAGTTTATGGATTGAGATCCTAACACCTAACAAATCTTAAACGAGACTGCATGAGCCACCACAAAAACCTTGTCATGCCCCAGTCCCAAAATACGTGGGACTGAGCCACGTGACAATGGCCAGCTACGTCTACCGAGGACTCTTGCCCAACGGTAAACGTATAAGCTATCTATAGTTGGGTATTCTAGCATGCATATCCTTTGGTTGGCCTATTACTGTATCTCAATCCACAAGGGTAATGAAAGCAAGACAGAATATATAATACTAAAGTTGGCCACCCGATAGCATTTATGTTCGAATATGTCCGAGACACAAAAAAATGGGCATATAAAAAATAAACTCATAAGAGTAGAATACCATGGGTAGCACATATTGTTCCTTATAAAAAGATACAAAAAGTAAATATGAAAGATAATGATAACGATACGAGGTGACGGTACCCACGACTATAATGGTACTGGCACCTCAACCTGACTCCTCGGTGGCATCGTAGCTGGATCAATCCTCTGTCACTCACTTTCCTGAAACCTGGATACACAAATACATCCCATCAATTCGGGGAGAGCGAGGGTCCAAAGGAAGCAACAAGCATAACAGTACATCAAACACAAATATACATAGGTATATAACTAAGTCCATCCTATCAATTAAATCATAACAAGAGCAAGCTACAATAAGGTATGGGTATGAAGTAAATACAATGTACTAAAGACATGAATTAAGAGATTTGGTAGGAAATTCATACCTGCGTGCGGATATTCCTGCATAAGAGTAACATAAAAAAATACATATATACATAATGATAGTAGATAAGAGAATATTCAAGTATCGTTATGAGACACCAAAGTGCAAACATCAAAGGTAATCTAGTTATCACAAAATAATGAAATCAAGCTTGTTCTAAAGATGCAAGTCAAGTAAGCTGTTCCAAAATACAAGTCAACAAGTTGTTCCAAGCACTACAAGAAAAATAACATTTGTTGACGGTCTTTTTATTGACAGTCGGTAAAACCCATCAACTAAGCTATTTTACTTGACAGTTTAGGGCTTGTGTCAAGTAAATCCCTATTTTTTGTTAAGTTTAAAATATTGTACCTCTTTAGTTGACGGGTTTCGGGGAATCGTCACGAAATTTATCTCTTTTCCTTGACCGTTAGGTTAAAGCCGTCAACTAAATTCAGGGAAAGAATACCCGCGGCTATTTTAGTTGCCATTATCATAAATATTCCAAAAATTTTGGGTTAGTGACGGTTTTGATATATTAAGAAAATAGCAGTGACATTGTTCAAGAGCCCACATCTCTTCAAAAAAATTTCTCCTTTTGAAAACCCCTCTTCTCCTCCCGTTCCTATCAGAAAACCCCTCTTCTCCTCAAGTCCTTTCTCTTTTCTCTCAGAAGACAGTCTCCTTCTAATCCCTAAAACCCTCTCCTCGGCGTCCTACGTTCCCTCTTCAAAACCCTATCATCTATGACAACTTCACTATGTGGCGACTTCGGTCTTCACCATGCGATAATATGAAATTCTATTCCATATTTTCTCTCTATAATTCAATTTTATAGTAATGCAAGTTGAAGTTAGGGTTTTTTGTGGATTTTATTGAGAGTAGGATTTCTTGTGTGTGGCAAATAAGGATTTTATTCACAGTAGGATTTTTTATGGATTTTATTGAGAGTATAGTTTTTTTTTGTCTGGCAACTGTATTGTGTCTTAATTGTGAATCAGTAGGATTTTTTGTGGGTTTTATTGGCATACGCAACTGTGTCGTGTCCTATTTGAGAATGAGTAGAATTTTTTGTGGGTCAATTTTGGCATTCTCAATTATGTCGTATCCTATTTGAGAATCAGTTAGGGTTTTGTGGATCAATTTTACCATATGATGTTGGTTTTATTTTTATTGACAAAATTGAAGCTGTGTCGTATCCTAGGATTTTTTCAATTTATTGGTTTTATTGGCATACTCAACTATGTCGTGTCCTGTGATTTTTTTATTCACATAACTGAAACTGATCTGCTGTAGTATACTAGACCAATATACAAATCTGCTGCCTCATTCTTATTGCAGGAAAGGAAGGAGCACCCAGACTGAGGTCAGGATTACGGTCATCTAACACTGCTGCTCAGGTAGATTTATAACCTGGTTATATAATCTGCTGAAGTAGAATATTTAATTGATATACGTGGAACATCAGACAAGACAACCATGGGTTTGGCATGGTGAGGAAGGAGTAGAAGAGTTTCTTAAGTTTGCAAAGCTCTATTTGAATAATCCTATTTCTATTCGATATCAATGCAAAAAATATGGAAACTTGATATTCCAAAATCTAGGGGACGTAAAAAAACACTTGTTTAGTAGGGGTATTTATCGAAGTTATACAATATGGGTTTGGCATGGTGAGGAATACCTTATCAGAGGATCGACAAGCATTGCAGCAAGTGATGAACAAACACCTAACTATAAATGTGGCCCCTTTGAAGATGGTGCAAACGCTGTAGAAATGGTTAATACGGCATATGAACATGTTTTTGGTGACCCAAAGGCATTTAAAACTCTACTTGAATTTGCTGAAAAAGTCTCTTTATTCTGGTTGTTCAAAGTATACAATGTTATCGGGCTTGATGAGATTGTATAACATTAAAGGAAGATACGGGTGGTCTGATAGTAGCTTTTCTGAGTTGTTGAAATCATTTCATGATATGTGACCAGCACAAAATGAAATACCTTCATCAATGTACGAGGCTAAGAAGTTAATGACTGCCCAAAGTTTAGAATTTAAGAAGATTCATGCATGCCCCAATGATTGCATACTTTATAGAAAAGAGTATAGTGATTTATCTGAATGTCCCACTTGTGGAATGTCAAGATGGAAGAAGGCAAATGGTGGTTCTCATCAAATTTTGATTAAAGAAATACATTCCAAAGTTCTATGGTATTTTTGTCACATTATTCGATTTAAACGGATGTTTCAATCCTCACAGACAACAAGGGACTTAACTTGGCATACTTCTGAAAGAGTAGCTGAGAACAAACTCCGTCACCCTACAAACGCCTCATCATGGAAGCTAGTTGACCATAAGTGGCCATATTTTGCGAAACAACCTAGAAACCTTCGACTGGAGCTTTCATCTGATGGCATAAATCCACATCGGTCCCATAGTAGTAAGTACAGTTGTTGGCCAATTTTAATGGTGACCTATAATCTACCGTCGTGGTTGTGCATGAAAAAAAAATTCATGATATTATCGCTATTGATATCAAGTACGCACAAACCGGACAACGATATTGATGTTTATTTAGCACCATTAGTTGAAGACTTAAAACTTTTATGGGAAGAGGGAGTTGAATCTTATGATGCATAAAATAAAGAGTTCTTTACTTTAAAGGCTGTATTGTTATGGACCATCAACGACTTTTCTGTCTATTAAAATCTATATGGTTGCACTACTAAGGGGTATTATGATTGCCCCATATGTGGGGAAGATATTTATGTGCCTAGACTGAAACATAGTGGTAAAAATATGTATACTGGTACAAGGAGGTTTCTCCCGCGCCACCATCTATATCATAGTCAAAAGAAAGTTTTCAATGGTAAGCAAGAATTTTGTGGTCCTCTAACACCATTGAGCAAAAGAGAGATATTAGAAAAAGCTAGTCAAATTTTGAACTCCTGGGGTAAGAAACATAAAAAGTGCAAAGCATCAAAGTCTAGTGAAAGAAGATGGATGAAGAAGAAGTCAATCTTCTTCACACTTGACTATTGGGAACACTTGTATGTTCGCCACACACTCGACGTTATGCACATCAAAAAAAATGTTTATGAGGGCATATATGGTACATTGCTTAACATTCTTGGAAAGAAAAAGGATGGAGTCAATGCTCATCTTTATCTTGTGGAGAAGGGGCAAAGGACCGAACTACAACCTGATTTAAAAAAAAAATACTTATTTACCACGAGCTTGTTATACATTAACAAAGGATGAGAAGAAGATATTTTATCAAACATTGTTAGACATAAAGGTTCCAGAAGGTTACACATCTAATATCAGAAATCTTGTATCAATGCAAGATTTGAAGCTTTATGGTCTTAAATCTCATGATTGTCATGCCCTAATGCAACTACTACTACCCGTGGCAATCCATTTAGCTCTGCCTAAGCCGATTAGAGTTGTCATTACTCTGTTTTGCTTCTCTTTTAATGCAATATGTAAGAAATTAGTGGATATGAATATGCTAAACGATATTGAAAATGATCTTGGGGTCATAATATGCATGCTGGAAAAGTAACTTCTACCGTCTTTCTTTGACAATATGGTCCATTTAACTCTATATCTTGTTGCACGTCAGGATTTATGGACCCATTTTCTTGACGTGGATGTATCCTCTTGATAGGTGCATGAAACCTTTGATGGGTTATGTGCGCAATCATAACCGTTCCAAAAGACGCATTGCAGAATATTACATTACAAAAGAAGCAATAAATTTTTGTAGCAACTATCTATCATATTTTGAGGCAATAAGAAATCCTCTTGCAAAGAAGGGAAACATTCAAGATGAAAAATCTTTGCCTGGAGGTCGTCTCGTAGCAATTGATCGTGAAAAATGGCAACAAGCCTATTTATATGTTTTGGAGAACACAGATAAAATTGAACCTTATATTGAGTAAGCTTCTTTATCATAAATTTTAGGATTTTCTAATTCATTGTATGAAAATTATTACATTGTATAATAAGTTCTCATAATGACTTGACAACGAGCATATGGAGTGGTTACACTTACAACATCCCATTAAGTCTATAAATAGAAAGTGGTTGCAAGACAAACACAACCAGACATTTATCTATTGGTTACAACAGAAGGTAGTTGTTGAAACAAAATTAATATATTTATACTCTTTCTTATTCATAAGTTAAAGAATATTAATAATATTGAATTTATACAGGTTGATGGTGCATTAAATATGAAAGAAGACATCTCACAAACTGTCAAGTAGCTAGCACAAGGGCCTAGCCACCATGTACTTAAAAGTTTTGGATATGTTATTAATGGTTGTTGCTACCACACGAAGGATTGTGACAATGCTTGAGTTAGCCAAAATAGTGGAGTTAGTCTTGTAGCTACAATAATGCATATTGCAAGTTCGAAAGATAAGAATCCTATAGTATGGGATATGTGTTTTTATGGAGTTATCAAAGAAATATGGGAGCTCAATTATCATAGCTTTAATATTCCAGTATTTAAGTGCGATTGGGTCGAGAGTAAGGGTATTAAGGTTGCTGAATTTGGTTTCACATTAGTGAACCTTAATCGAGTTGGGTACAAATCAGATTATTTTATTTTAGCTTCGCAGGCCAAGCAAGTATTTTATGTAAAAGATCAACTAGATCCTCAATGTTCTGTTATTTTGTCTACTTGACCAAAAGATTATCTACACAAAGAAGATTATGAAGACGTCGATAATTTGATGGAATATCATTCCTTTACTAATGCATCATTGAATGATGGGTTGTTAGATGTTGGGGATGATAATAATATATTTTATAAAAGAGTGTATTGTGAAGGGGATTGGGTTGATTAGTAAATTTGTATATGTGATTCCTTCACTTGTTTGGTTTATTTTATCTCATTTACTTATTTGAAGGGTGTTAAGCTAGATCTAAGTGCTACTGTCTTACATGTCATTAGTTTGACATAAAGATGAAACCTTCTCATAAAAAATCAAGCCCTGAGGTTAATAGATATATTTAACTACCTAATTTATGTTGTCACAAGAGGAAGCTGGCCCCTCCAAAAGAGGAACAAGAGGGCCTACAACGATGAAGAGAATAATTAAAAGAAGAAATAATGAAATAAGGAAGATTGTCACTTTCAACGAGGCTAGATAGCCTATCGGATTGGTCGGGACAGAATGTATTATTTTGCTAGGGGTTGTTGCACGAAGTATGATACCAATCAATTATAATGATTGGCGAAGAGTCCCAAAAAATGTTAAAAAGAATACATAGGCATCAATTGAGCTAAATTTATATTGAATATTAAAATTATTTTGAGTTTATTGCTTGGTTATTAGTAATCTTACTTAATATGCAGCAAAGTTTTATTGTGTATCCACGAGCTAAATTTTTTTTGATACAAATGATGGGTGTTGCAATGAAGTCATTTCAACATACCTTAACGGAGTATGTTCTTGCCAATATAGACAACATTGCAGTTTTGAAATATCTACCTCAAATTTATAGTTTTATCCATCAAACTCAATGGAGCAAGTTTGTGACATCTCGACTTTTTGAGGACTTTCATGCATCGGTCTAGAGAATTTGATTAACTTCTCCACTTTATACGTTGTTACTTATCGTATGTTACTTATGATTTCAGAAGCTTCTCATAGAGCAACAAAATAAGAGAGGCAAACATGTGTACAACCATAGGCTAGGCAGAAAAGGCTACGCGGGTTTATAAGAAAAAATTGCAAGTAATTTGAACTCTTATATAACTCTTTGAAACAAGTGATGGACGCAATGCAAATGTGCACACTCACCTATGTTCATTTTTATCATAAAAAATAGAAGAATGATTCAACATATACTGAGGAGGAAGTAGACCACTGCCTTTTTTGGAAGCGAGCTCGAAAAAAACAAATAAAGTCTACAGAGGATGCTAATGAAAATGTTGAAGAAGATGATTCTCATTCTTTAGTTTATGATCCATCTACCCAAGCAATGGTGGATAAGATTGTAAGAAAGTCTTAACTTTAGTTCATTTTTATAATATTCTTTTAAGTTACTAACATAAATTATATATTTTTATCATAACATTTTGCACTTCATATTAAGATACTAGTATAAATTCTATATTTTTATAGGATGAAGTTAAGAAAAAAAATTCTTGTGGCGAGTTGTCTATTCTGGTGAATCGTGATGCCCTATATTATGAAATGGATAATCCTGGGCACAGTGGTTGTGTTATGGCCATGGGTAAATATGTCACCTCAAGCTCTTATTTCCATACTCCTAAAGCTCCGATTGGTTGGGAGGAGGAGAAATAAAAATTACTTAAGGAGATTGAGAAGCAAAACAAGATGATAAGTAAGTTACTGACACAAGGTAACTGTGGTACACCAATATGAGATACTGGTTCCAACTTTTCGGTAACCAGATCCTCAATTCCTCCAATCTCTCCCATGAATGCACCGAGTTCAGCTTCTGTAGGATCGCAGAGGCTAAGTATTATGAAAAAGGTCTAATTTTATCCCCTTATCTAGCATTATGAATTTAAGTGCTAATATTTTCAAACTTTTCTGATAAGGTTGTAAATGCACTGTCCCCTTTGAAAGTAATAAAGACCTGGTTCATGCGAAAAAGTCTGAATGCAAGAAGAGTAAAAGGTTGTAACTTTTTTTTTGAATGATTACATGCTTACTTTTGTCATGTTTTGTCACTTTGAACTTGGGTTAATTTTTTAGGAATCCAATGTGGTAAAGGAAAAGACACCAACTCAAGAGAAGACACCAACTAAACTCAAATTACCTACGAGAGCTTGTACAAGAATTACAAGATTTTTTAAGAATCCACCTGAAATGGAATACTTTGCTATCCTGGTACAAAAGTTGATAAGTGAACAAACGATAATTCGGGTTACATGTGATATTGACTTGTTTGATACTCCAATATGTACTTGTCTAGTCCAAGAGGATATTGACTGTTTTGTTAACATGCATCCTCTAACAACAAATTGCATTCAGATATACATTAGGTACAAGAATAATTTGCTCTTTAATTTTTTTCTTATTACATTAATAAGTTGAGTTAACTTATCTGCAAACTGTAGGTCATTGTACTATCATTTAAAGGACCTAAACACTGATGAAAATATTTTATTTATTAACCCAAGAAAAGTATCCACTTCTAGGTCAAAAGATATTTTTGCATCACGGGATGCAAGAGTAAGAGATATTTGTAACGGTCTGAAATATGGAAAGCACATTTGACTATTTTTTATTACATATAACCCAAGGTATTACATTTCTTACTTTTTTTCTTTTATAAAGTGAATTCAGAATTTTTTTATACACTCACAAACACACTCTACACTCTGGCCACTACACAATCCTACTTAAAAATTCTAATATACACTACAACTGATCCTAATAGACCCTCTAACTCTGATACCTTAACTTGTATATATCTTGGTGTTATATGGTGTTACGGAGATTATTGGATTTTGGTTGTCATTGATATTGCACTAATAAAAGCGTACTACTTGGATTCTCTGGGGGGTCGCATATGTGAGGACCTTAAACAAATTATAACAAGGTATGCATGAATATATCTATCCCAAATCTTTGCACAACTATAGTAAATGTTATATGCTTTAATAATGACAAATAATGTTGTCCGCTTTAATTTGCATAGTAGGCTTCGGATGTATCATGCTCAATATGGAAACCACGTTAAATATTTAAATTGAATTGGTTATCAATTAAGGTACAATATATTTCTCTCATTAATATATATAAATAAGAAATGATCAAGTGTGTAAGGACTTTGCTTTTCTATGCATATGTTCCAGAACAAAGTGGCACTATCGAATGTAGTTACTACGTGATGAGATATATGAAAGAGATCATAAATAATCCAAGCTTGCTTAATCCCAAGGTGATGTTCTGCTTAATCAACATGTATGTTTAAAATATATTATGATCACTTATGTTTTTTCTTCCTATTTACAAACAGTACAATGAGAAGAGTGAGTATAGTTTTGACGAGATTAATGAAGTTCGCATTGAGTGGATGGATCATGTATCACCGTTCTTGACCTAGACATTCCTAAAGTTAATTTTTGGACTTTTTCTAGGATTTGCAGTCATTATGTGCTGTATATTTATGCATTATTGAATATAAGTATACTGTTTAGTAGTGAAGTATCATTGTTGTCCTTAATTTTGTGTTCATGATACTTGCTGATATTAATACTCATCATACTAAGCCACTACTAAGCCACTTCTAGTATTAGCTCTGATACTCATGTTCAGGATACTTGTATTCAAGATACTTGCTGATACTATACCTAGGGCTAATTGCTGATACTTATGTATTAGCTCTGATACTTTGATACTACTAAGCCACTACTTGTAGATATTAACATCAACTTGAGCTATACTATAGATATTAGCTCTGATACTAACTATACCTAGGGCTAATTGCTGATACTCATGTATTAGCTCTGCTACTTTGATACTACTAAGCCAGTACTAGTGGATATTAGCTTTGATACTTTGATACTAACTATACCTAGTAGATATTAGCTTTGATACTACTAAGCTCTGATACTTCACGAAGCTCTGATACTTCTACTTCACGAAGCTCAGATACTTCTACTCCACAATGCTCTGATACTTCACTAATAATGTATTTTTAATTGGCTATAGCGATTCGAAGAATGATGGTTTGTGAAGCTGCGGGCTTCGGTTTTGGGTATTTTGTGTTTGTGAAGCTGCGGGCTTCGGTTAATGGTATTTTGTTGTATTTTGGCACTTTAGTGAATCAAATGAGGTTGGTATCATATTCCAATGTTCTATGAACAAGTTTCTTTTTGTTGATTATTATACAAAAGTACTGGTTGAATATTGTAAGAATAAGTTTATTTTTGTTAATGTCAAATATGTGTATTATATTTATTTGATGTTTGTGAAAGTTTCTGGAATTTATATTATGTGTTTTTGGAATTGATATTATGCGTGGATCTGGTAACGTAAATAGGAACCGACAACGTAAATGGGAATTGATAAATAGGGTCTCTTGACGGCTGGAAAACGTTAAAAAAATAACCTATGTTGATGGTCATCAACCGTCAGCTAGGCCACAGTCAGGAAAAGTCTGCACCTATATTGACGGTCAAAACACCGGGTTTAGTTGACGACTAAAACCCGTCGACTGAAGTTACTCCGGCAACCGTCAACTAAAAAAGTGGGGACTTTTGCCGACACTAGCCTAGATGACGGAAAGGAAACCGTCAACTATACCCTTTGGCGACGGGAAAAAATTGTCAGCAAAAGTTATTTTTCTTGTAGTAAAGTGAAGTCAAGCAAGCTGTTCCAAATTAAGTCAATAAGTTGTTCCATGTCAAGTCAAGCAAGCTGTTCCGAATCAAGTAACCAAGCTGTTCCAAGTTATGTCAAGCAAGTTGTTCCGAATTTAAACTAAAAGTTTCTAAAAATTTCGGCAGAGTCACCTTTGTAATTTTTATGTTTCCAAACCTGCAATCACACCACTTTACACAATATTTTACCCCATGTCTAATCCTCTACGGTGCAATCTGCCGGACTCACAAATATATCCACAAGATAACCATCAATGGTGCAACCCACCGGATACACAACAATATCTCATATATCATCTATGACTATACAATAAAGGTAATAAAATAACTAACAAGAGCAGGTATGGATAGTCTATCTAACATGATTGTGCACTAGTAATACAAGAAAATAAATACTAACTACGTCAATTCTAATCTACTGCCACTCCAATGTACATAAGTCGCAAAAGTGTAGTTACGGGAACGGGATTACCCAAGCATTCAAGTTAACTAAGTATGTTTATACATAATTGGTGGTCTAGAAAACATAGGCTATGCTAACCACAACAAATCAAATTAAAATTTAATTATCGTAAATAAATAACACTGCTTAATCAGTTAACTTTAGATAAACTTACGGTTGCAATTAAAAGTACCAAGATGAACGAAGGCACTTAAAGCTATAGTTATGAATTAGCTTAATTAATCGATCAAGATAATTGGATTATTTAATCAAGTTGAGGGGAATTAAATTAAACTAAGCATGCATTTTATTTATGTTTGATTTACTTGTGATGAGTTGCCAGTGACCACTCGCCTGAGGGTGATGATACTGAATCTGCTTACGGTCACAATGCTTAAGTCCACCTTATGATGCACCAGTCCCACTCCACTGGATCAAGCGCTATGCAACCTGCTCAAATAACCTGAATTCTCAAGCTGCAAATACCAAAGTTCGGCCCCCGAAGCCTTGCCTGAATGATCAAACGAGCCTAATTATAATATAATATAATATAATATAATATCAAATTAGTCATTATGCTAAGGTATGCTAAGTATGTACAAAAGTATATATATACATCTATCCTAGAAACTAACTCAAGTAAGGTGGTTCTAACTAGGTCGACAATAATATTGACTAGGCAACTGTCTAAAAAGTACACAAGTGTCAAGTCCCTCTAATCTCAATATTAACCTCAATATAATATCACCACTTTAGTGCATTGATCTCGTGTTAGGGTAGGTCCCAATATAATCATATAAATGCTACATACTTCACCCTTAAGTTCAATGATCCAAACTCCACAAATATTCCATGTATCAACTCCATTTGGAATGAGAAAAGACATGTGTTTCCAAGTTATTCAAATCTGGACACTACGTATATTAGGTGCAAAAATACTATATAAACCATGGTATTGCATATTTTAGAATCGAAACATTAATAAAACACATCTAGGCATTATACCCTCCATTAATATTGTCTTAGAACATGTTATATAGCATGGAACAATTAACTTTCTTCCCACTAGATGCTGAAATTATCAAACTCGCACAATATGAACCAAAATAGTCCAATCTCATAGTATATTACCCTACACTTAACATTAAAAATATGAGAATAAGAGTCCTAAATATAAGCTAAAAAAAAATTCATATTTGATGAGTGTTCAAATAATGGTACTAAGGGGAGTGTGTTCTAGTGTTCATGATATACAAGATGAAGAAGATTATGGAGGACATAAAAGAGAAGAATAAAAATAAAGAGCATGCATGTATATATATATATATATATAATATATATATAAAGAGAGAGAAAGAAGAACAAGAGGAAGAAGGAGAAGAAGAAGGAGGAGGAGGAGTTACCAATATGAGAGAATGAGAGGGGTAGGCTAGGGTGGAGCTGTTGCCGGCTGCTCCGGTCGTCAGAGCTTCTGTCGGCCGGTGGGAGGAGGTGGTGGTGGTGAGGGCTGTTGTGGTTGTGAGGGTCACGGTGGCTGTGGCCGTGGTGGTGTTGGTGTCAACTGTGGTGGTGGTGTTGATTGTGGGGGTAGTGGTGGTGGTGTTGACGATGGTGGCAGTGGTGGTGTTGAGGTGGTCTGGGGTGAAGGTGGTGGTGTGAAGGAGAGGATGGTGGTGGTGGTGGTGTTTTCGGTTGAAGGGACAATGAGGTAAAGTGGTGAAATAGAGGAAAGAGAGAGAGAGAGTTCAATAAATGATGAAGAGAGTGTGTGTAGTATTTAATGAAGGAGAGAGGGATTTCCTTGGAGTTAGGGCCGGAAGTAGTAGGGGGTTAGGTTTGTGTGGGTATTTGTTATGTAGGAGAGAGAGATGGATAGTTGGAAGAAATTAAATCAAGGGCTAGCATTAAATGTAGGTAGATATGGATGCATTGTATCATACAAAAAGGAGAGAAAGCATGAGAGGACCGGTCACATGACTAAGGGGGTGGGTTTGTTTCATTTTATTTGCACCAATAGGATGTTGAAACCTTGCTTTATATTTGCACTTAGGTCCTTGATAGTTATGGATTTTACAAAAATAGGAATTTGATTGGATGAGGGGGGGACTCATGTTTGGTGCCTTATAGAGGCGGAAAAATTGGTGTGTGGTATTTTGTATGAGTTAAGAGGGTGTGTGAGGGTTTGAGTTGGGGTTTGGTCTAGTTTTGGCTAGGTCGAGTCGGTTGCCACAAATTAAATAAAACTTGTGTCATTTGTGTTCTAAAAGAAATTAGAATTGCATGGGATCTAAATTGGGGGTGACACAAGTATCATTGACGTAGGATACTCAAAATAGATTATCATCAAATTTTGTGTTACAAGAATCGGGTCATGGTTGTGTCTCTAATTTTGATTGGAACGGGCATAGGTATGAAGGTTGGGTTAAAAATTAGATATTATTGGACAAATATTGTGCGAATAAAATAAAGCCCAAGAGAGGGTATTTATGAGTGACACAAAGGTCGAAATTGGAGATTGGCTTGTCTAGGTCAAGGGTGTAAATTTTTTTGGAAGGTAAGGACTAGTATTGTGCTCCAAATATTGTAGCAACGGTAAGATGCACCTAGTATTACAAATATAAATAGATTTTTATTAAACCCTATTTTCTAACCCTATATGAATCATAATTAACCCTAATATCTTGCTACACCAAGTATACCTAAAAAATATACATTCTTCTCAGTGGCGACAGTACTTATGATGAATGTTATCCAATCTTTGAACTGGGTTATCGAAGGGCAGTTTTAGTGCAGCTTGTCTATATCGTTCTATATATTCACGCATAGGCGCTTTTTCCCCCTGAGTAATGTCTCCTGGATCCTGTCTGTATCGTTCTATGTATCATTTATGGAGGACATAGTCATGTCCATTCCTTAATCATAGAACTGCCCGAGGAAGAGACTTCTGGGGGCTTCGAATAATGAGATACAATTCTCCGGGAGGCTGCAGAACCATTTGAATTCTACTCTGGCCAATGCCCCTATGAAGATCTTTGTAAGGAGAGCATCGTCCCAAGGTAAATATCCCGTCTTCATATCAAAATAATTCATGTATTAATGAGGTGACGACTTCCCGTCGAACAGAATCATAGAGAAGGGCTTGTACTTGGGTAGGTATGCTATGTTTTTTCAACTTGAGAGGATATGGTTGTCGTACCCCAAGCTCGGGTAGAGTGTCCCAGTTGCCCATTGAGGCCATATGAGCTCGGAGTTCCCGTACATTCTTTATTACTTTTCGGGCCTCATCCACTACCGAAGGAGCGGATGATCATGGCACGGCATGATCGCCCTCAGTGGGGTGAGTGGCGTATTTGAGTCTCTGTTGGTGTCAGGATCCTTGCTTGCCTGCGTAGAGGTCTTTGGTGGTTCTGGGACCATGTTTGCCCTGAGCTCTAGGACCACCTGGGTCGACGTCTACTTTGAGGCACTAATGGTCTGTATCATGGCCTTGAGGGTCTCAAGGCGCTATCGATCGCTGGTGCCTTCATTGTCCTCCCCTGCCATGTATACCGTCATCATATGGAGAGAGACAGATCGGATGATGGATCTCTAACTTTTTGCCTAGGATCCTTGTATGGAGCTATCATCAGGAAAGGCTGGCAGCATTGCATATTATTCTGATTCAGAGAGAACAGTACCCCCAAGGTTAGAAGGTGCTTCACCTTCATGAGGGTGACTACCCCAAAAAATCTTAGTGTATGTTCCTTGAGGATCAGTGTCTCCTCGAAATGACTGTTATTATAGAGTTATACAGGATTGCTACCCCAAGCTTGCCGAGCCATCTTGGGTCTTGATAAAATACCACCCCCAACTGATAACAATTATGTCTTCGAGTGGGAGCCCTGGAATACTACTTCTTTAGGTATAACTGTCACGACCCGTACCCAGTGTAGGGATGCAAGTAGTGAACAACGCCCAGCCTACGCCACAGCATCGGCCGTATAACGCTATTTGGGTAAACTATCTATCTAGTAATCAAGATATAATATGCCACCAATATAAATGAATATACTCAATCATATTTCTACAGATGGAATAAAGCACGAATATGATAAAAGAATATAAGAGTCACAAATACAACTCATGAAACAAAAATAATATCCAATGAGCCAGAGAAATACTAAAAATAATGTTGGAGACAAATCCAGTACAAAAGAAAACTAACTACTAAGCTAGGAGTCCTGGGTCGACTGTCTTAGTCGGGATGAGACCCTCCTGAGCCAAGGACTCTGGCTCTAAGCCTACCATGTACTGAGGCATCAATACCATATTTCTAGAAAAGGGTATTTTAGTAATTTTATATTTAATTAAATATTGTAAATGATAAATAATTATTTGTTGTATTATTTAATTGTTGTTAGATGTTAGTTATTTATGTTGGACAAGTGTTAGTAGACCTAACTACTTTAGTTTAGACTCATGGACCAACATGTATTAATTGTTAGATTTTATCCCATTTAGAAAGCCCATTGTTTAGGAGGAGGATTAATTTAATTAAACCATTAGACTAGAAGCTTCCCTCCTTAATTATTTCTTCATGAGATGCCCCAAGAGGTATATTTGATAATTCATAGTGACTTGAGGAAGGGAAAAGGGGGGCCGGCCTATTAAAGAGGGGGAAATTTGTTTCTTTCTCCTTTTTTCATTTGAAAACTAGATCTAGAATTTTTTTTAACCAAATTCCTTCATTCCCACTTTATTTCCCTACCAAAATTCATCCCAATTCCTTCCCAAATTACCATTGGAGACTAGTGGAGCAAGGATCTAGAAAGAGAAAGCAATAATCTACAAAGAGGAGCAAGGATCTTCAAGTTGGAGGCCAATTTTATCATATTTGGAGGTTACATTGGGAATCCATCTCCCAATAGGTACAATTCAGTTTTTTCCCTTAATTTAGGTTCTAAATATGAGATTTAACCATGAGAAATCAACCCATATGCATAGGCTACCTGTCACGCCCCAGTCCTAAAAATATATGGAACCAGGCCACGTGGCATTGGCCAGCTGACACGTCTCCGAGGATATCCCAATTTAATGGATCCTGGCGAAGCGTGCTACGCTATCCTAAATCTAACAAGTCTAATATCAACAACATGCAGTGTCTAATCTCATCCACAAACAACAAGTAAAATACTGAAATAAAAGACTGGAATATAAAGACATAGTCGAATGACATAATACAACTAAAATATGTCTGGTGGGAACAAATCCACTACAAATGTTGGAGATAACTGCTGATAGTCTGAAATAAAGTACTGATAATAAGAGTGACTAGAACAACGGCTAACTAGGTAAGGAGCTCCAGTCATAGGCGAAGGGCCTACCAATCTGATCAGGGGTACTCTGATGGAAGGACCTCTAGCTCATCGTCAAGAGCAAACCTCGTCTCCACACCTGGCCCGTAAACTGTGGGATAATAGGCATCGTCCAGATCTGAAAGATAACCAGGTCCTCAGAGGGACGTAACAAGATACAATATGCATGCCAGATATAATACTGAATAAAAATAAAGAGGGGTGTGCCAACCATCTAAGTGAATGCAATGTAAGGACAACCTCTGAACGTATAGGTAGGTGTAGGCATAACGTCCAACGTCCTCTAGAGTGTGGTATCTGCAACGTCCATCATTATGAAGAATGAGGTATCTGTATATATATAACGTCCACACTCTAAGGGACGTGGTATCTGCAATGTATATACGTCCGTAACACTCCGAAGAGTGCTGTGTCTGAATATAGGGAGTCACCGGGTCTGTGGTACCTCTGGATACTACGGAGTCTGATCGGGGTATCCCATAGTTTATCAGTTGTCTTTCCCGCCTAATATAGATACACAAGTCGAATGCACGACTTGAGTGTACCATATCTAGATGTCAAGTCTCAATTAACTATATTACTCTAGAATACATGCTAGTCCGTGATGCATGTCGTACGTACCGATAGCGAATCGGGTATGCGAACCCGCATCCCAATATGAATGTACCATCGCGATACGTGTATAGTGCCATGGTCAAGGAAGATATCAAAATATCCTCACAGTCGAAGGTGAGTCAGCTAGCAACTAGGACATATACACTATTCATCGACGCATTGTCGACTGCACTCGAGTCAATCTCGGACGCACACAGTTTATGTATATTTGCAACATTCATCATTTAATTTTTAAGCAGTAAATCAGTAAGGTATACTTGCCTGTCCCGGGTAGCTGCGAAATCCAAAGTCCTGCTCCTGATGCCTCGGCGGTACTGTCCAGTAGTCCTATATATGGTATAATAATGACAATATTAGTCGCTACAATAGCACGACTAAGACACACTGCTTGTATCTATAGCTGACACAGGGTCTGGACTGTATATATATATATATAAGTATATACACTAAATCATACTCAAATATATTAAAATAATATATTTGTTTAATAGTACAAAAATAGTACTTATGTATTAATTTGTATATACTAATAATTATGTTTATATATACATTTTCAAAAACATACTAGATGCTTAATATGTACCAGTATTTAATATATAATATTATATTACATATAATATACTTGGTCATAGAAAAATATATTTAAGAACAATATATATGTATTTAATATTCTTCATGTAATAAAAATATACCTACATACATACATACATACATGTACACTATAATTATACTAATTACACAATGTATATATATATTTATATATATATATATATATTTATTCATATACATATATTTACATATATACTAAAATACATATATATTTATATATATACACAAAATAGTAAATATACCAATTAATATATTTATGTATATATACCTCATAGTATAAATATATAATATACTAATACACATTTATTATTATGTGCAATATATATAATAAATATATAAGAGTACAGTAATATACATAAAAAAATGTATTTCTAAAATATACATATACGTACACACATACATATATATTTATTTATTTATATACTTATACATATTAGATTTTAAATATATAACCAGGTATTAAAATCATGTACACAATACATACTACATATATATCTAATATGAGCCACAAATATATATATATATATATATATATATATATATATATATATATATATATATATATATATATATATATATATATATATATATATAATTATACAACTGAATACAGTATATGTATACATATTTATACAGTAAATACAGAATACATATACTTAAATACTAAGATAAATATAGAATCCTATATATAATACATGTATATACTCATTGCAACACCTAATACGTATAAAAATACATGTATTTATACATAAAATAATGTACCTGAACGGAGCTCAGGTCGAGGGGGTCTCGGTGGCTGGACGTCGCCGGCGGGGGTGGCCGGACAGAGCTCCGGCGTCGCGCGGGGACGTCGGCTCAGCAGCAGCGGTTCAGGAAATACCGGCGCTGCGGGGGCAATTTCTACTCGGGGTGTCGACGTCCGGGGCTGAAAGTCGACGGGGAGGGAGAGGACTGGCACGGGGTGGCATCGATGAAGTTTGGCGGTCGGCGGTGCTAAGGTGGCGGAGCACAGGCCGGTCGGGTGGCTCTACTGTGCTTGCGGGAGGAGGTAGTCGGGTTGGGGACAGCTGCTGGGGGAGCTGCTCCGGCGACTAGGCGGCGGGTGGCGGTGGTGGCAGGTGGGGGATGGTCCGGCGAAGGTGGTCGGGTGACTATGGGGGTGGCCGGAGGCGGTGGTTGGCCGGTAGGAGGCGGCGGGTGGCAGTTTGCAGGGGTCGGGCTCGGTTGGAGGTTTTTGAGGAAATAGGGTTTAGTTAGGGTCTCCTAGGTTTGTGTGCAATATAAGTAATGTAATGCACCCTTTATATAGGTGAGAGAGTGGGGGGGCTGCCTTGGGATTAGGGCCGGCTTGACCTATTTTTTTGGGGAGTTGGGGATGTTCATCAAGATGAGGGGAGGGCTAGGAATGGGCCATTTTAAATGTAGGGCCATGATGTGCCCTACATAAAGTAATGTAAGTACAAAGGAATGGGGGGAAAATAAATAGATACGGTTAGGGCATGACCAATTCTCTTCTCCATGATGCTTGGCCAATGAGAGGGGGACACCTCATTACAATTTTGCAAATAGGTCCCTGAATAATTTGGTATATGCACAATTCCTGAAATTGGGGATTTAATGTAAACAAACACCATGTTTGGTGTTCCTCATTGGGCTAGGATAGTGTATGGTATTTTGTATGAGGCTTGTGGGTGTGAATGTGGGTTTGGGTTGGAGTTGGGTCTAATTCAATTGAGGTTAGGTCACCACATTAATTAATTTGTAATTAATGCACCGGTGTTTCTAATTTAATTTAATAAAAAATCTGGGAGTCTAAATTTGGTTGGACAAGGGTCATTAGTGTAGTAGGCTCTGTGTACAATAATGTCATGATCTGGGTTGGTCAAAACTGGTTGAGGTTGGGTCTCAATTTCGATTGGAACGGACAACGAATGTAATTACACAATTTAATTAATTTGCGTACGGACGTTTGTAACGACTTTTGTGCGACTAAAATCAGGCACGAAAATCGGTATCCGGGGTTTGTTCTAGGTTCAATATGATGGATTGGCTGGTCTAGGTCAAATATGTGGAATTTGTTTTAGGGCAACAGCTAGGGTATCATCCCAAATAATCAAATCATTGTACAAGTATTATAATACTATATAATAAATCTTAATTAATTCAAGTTAACCCTAATTAGGTTAATAAAATTAAATAATCCCTAATTTCTGGTCGAGGGGGTTTAGACTACCCATAGGATTTGGTTTTTTGTTCATAGAAGGCATATTAAGAAAGTTATGATACTTTTTGTGTCAATTTTAGGAGAATTCCGAGATTGACAATTGTTGTGTTTATTAATTGGTCCAATAGATCATTTTGGCATGTGCTTGTGTGTTTGGGGATAGTGTAGTGTCCATAATTGTGTACGTGTAGGTCGTGTCCCAATAATTTGGTGATACGTGTTGATTTGGGGGTTCTCCGCCTGACACGAGACTTTGTGCATGTCATATTTTAACACGGTCACGTAGAATTGTATTTGACTCTTCGTATTGCTCATAAATAATATTTTAGACTTGCTCATGTCCTTCGGGGTACATTGGATGTGTGGTGGACTCGTAACGCAAGCGTATCCTATATCTAGTAGGATACGGGGTGATACGATCCATGTATTTGTGCAATTTAATTTTAGATCTAATTCTCTTTTGCTTTTAAACATGGTAATGTGTAATTTTATATATATATATATATATATATATATATATATATATATATATATATATATATAATATAATGTATATATTTTGTATTTATGTGTCATAAATCTATGTATATACTATATATGTATATATTATTATGTAGCTATTCTTCTACATGTAAGATATATTTTTATATTGTAGTATGAATATATATGTATATGTTAAGTGGATATTTATATGTTGTTATATATATTTATATTATATATTGTTATATGTATATATATATTGTGTATATTATATATACATGTACGTATATGCGTAGTTATATATATGTTACTATACATGTGTAAGTTACTATGTAGTATTATGTGCATATATATGTATGTGAGGAGTATGTATGTATGTATATATATTAGTTGTAGTATATACATATATTTAGTATATATATATTATTGTGTGTATATATATAAGTATTGAGAGAGGCGACAACAACTATTGTGTTATTCAACGTCACAAAAAGATACAACAGCAGCGAGAGCAACAACAGAGGCAACATTAGCAACAACAGAGGCAATAATAGCAATAATAGAGGCAGCAATAGCAACAAGCAACAGCATCAGTTTAGAGATAGAGCAGGAAACTATCGCAGAAAAGCAGCAGTATCAGCAGCAGTATCAGCACCTACAGCGATGGCAGCAGGAAAACTGTCGCAGCAGCAACAGTTCCCGCTAGCAGCAGCAGCAATTGCGACGGCAGCAACAGCTCTTTAGCGACGGACCTGCGGTTATATATATATTTATAGTTTAATTATAATAGTTATATATTTGTATATATATAGTAATTAATATATACGTATATATTTTCCTAACTTTCTAATTGTGTTTTAGTATACTATATGTATAATATTTAGTTGTTAGTATATATATTTACGGGTAGTTAGTTAGTAAGGTATTGGATATTACCTTGAGATACCAAGGTAAGTACCAAGGTAATTGGGAATACCCAAGGTATTGGGTTTGGGTATCAACTTTATGGTTTAGTGTTGTGATACCAAGTTGGTTCAAAACCAATGCATCTATTTAATATTTGTAATTAGGATTTTATATAATTAATACTTGTTTGATATGTGTAAGTGATGATTTACCTATTGATTTACGTATCCAGAGATACGGTATCCTAGTATCCTAAGATATAGTTTTTATGACCCATATTTTTGTATTTGAACCCAATATTTTTGTGTTAGACTTATGCAACCTAGAAATAGGTAGTTGACCATAGTTTGACCATAGTTGACTATAGTTTGACTATAGTTGACTATAGTTGACTTAGAGTTGACCTAGTTTGACTTTTGACTTAGAAATGACTTGTTGACCTAGAAGATGACTAGTTTAACTTATTTTCTTTCCGGAATCCTGTATTGATGTTGTATTCCATATCTAGGTCTTCGAGGTACCGTATCTGACATCTGTGAGACTATTCTTTGGACTTCAGGCGAGTACATTCTCTGATAATTTCTCATTTATGATATCCTCTATGTTTATTATATCTAGTGTAGATATCCATGTTCTCTTGACACGATGATTATACAGATTGGTATATCCGGATCTTGTCATAAGATATTATTCCTTGGTATATGGTGTATCTTGTTCAAGCATTATATCATTGATTATCTTGTACATGTACATACACTGATTCTCGAGAAGACTAGCTATCTACTTGGGGAATCTAGTGCCATATCATACCGTGGTTGGATCTATTATACCAGTCGAGGGTGGAGAGTACTTTAGTGCAGATATGTGATCATACCCTCATTATATCAAGTATTGTTTATTGAATAGTATTAATCATATACTGCACGTATGATTAGCTAGGCCATATATATTGTATCATGTTCCCAAGACGATCACATATTAAAGCTAGTACTCACATACTTCGTCATTAGTATTCTTGTTCATTGTCATATTGTTCACTATTGTATTCATTCCAGTATTTCCTTATTGTATATCTCTCATATCTATTATGCATCTTGTATATTCACATCTATTTACTGTTACATAGTTTTTATCATTGATTAGAGCTGATGTTAGAGATGTACTCTGCCTTTTTTCTGACAGGATATATTTTTCCCAGATAAAACTCAGGAGTGGTACCCTACACATTATGGACTTCACGATGTTGTGGGCTTAGAGTCAGAGACCCTAGCTCAGGAGGGACTTATCCCGACTGAGACAGATGACCCGGGATTAGTACCTTCTTAGTATATCTTGTACTGGATTTGTCTCTAACTTATTTGTTAGCATTCTTTCAGACTCATTGATGTATTATTTTAGACTCATGAGTTATATGTGACTATTTCTATTCTTTATTTTATTCGTGCTCGTTTCCATCTTAGATCTGTGATTGAGTATATTGTCATTGTTGGTGGTTTATTATATTGCTAGATAGATTACCCAGATAACATTCTACCGCCAATTACACGGCGTATGCTGGGCGTTGTTTCCGACTTGCATCCTTACATCGGGTGCGGGTCGTGACATGATGCCTGTAGTAAGTGGGAATATACAAGATGCAAAGTACATCTCTAACAAAAGTATATCTCTAACAGCAGTTCTAATAAATGAGCAGTTCTAATAAATATATCCAGTCAAGAACGGAGCAAAATACATCTTTAACAGCAATTTAAATGATATAAACTATGTAACAGTAAATAGATGTGAATATACAAGATGTAATATACAGATACAAGAGATATACAATAAAAAATTACTAAAAATAAATACGAGAATGAGCAAAATAAAAATGAACATGAAATACTAATGACTAAGTGAGTGAGTACCAGCTTTAACATATGATCGACTTAGAACTTAATACAAGAATTATGGCCTGGTTAATCATACATGCGCTGTATGATTAATACTATTCAATAAACAAGACATGATACAAGGTGGGTATGATAACATATCTACACTAAATACTCCCAGTCCCTACTGGTATAGTGTATCCAACTATGGTACATTTTGACACGGGATTCTCTGGGAAGGTAGCAAGTCTCTCCAAGAATCAGTGTCTGTATATGTACAAGAAGAACAAGGAAACAAGACTTGCACAATATATACCATATATACCAAGGAATAATATCTCATGATGAGATCCGGATATATCAATCCGTGTAACCATCGTGTCAAGAAATTAAGGATATCTATACTAGATACAACAGACATAGAGGATATCATAAATAAAAAACTATTAGAGAATGTACTCGTTTGAAATCTAGTGAACAATATCAAAGATGTCCGGTACGGTGCCTCGAAGACTTAAATATGGAATATTACATCAATACAGGGTTTCATAAAAAAATAAGTTAAACTAGTCAACTTCTAGGTCATAAAGCCATTTCTAAGTCAAAATAGTCAAACTAGGTCAACTCTAGATCAAACTGGTCAAAGTTGGTCAAACTTGGTCAAAGTAGCTATTTCTAGGTTGTATGAGCCTATCTCTAAGATATTGGGTCTATACACTATGTAACTAGGCCACACTAGCTATACTAGGATACTAAGATGCAAACAAGATACCGTATCGTAGGATATGCAAGTTAATAGATATGAAAATTTTATAATATTTATATACAATCAATAATATATAATATTCCTAACTAAACTAATGTTAAGTAGATACCTTGGCTTTGAACCAATGCGGTATCACACCACTACACACCCATCTTGATACTCAAATCCAAATACCTTGGATACAACCCAATACCTTGAGTATCCATCAATACCTTGACATTACCTTGGTATCACAAGGTAATGTGAATTCTAACATATAATTAACTACCCAAAACTCTAAACTATAACCAGCATGCATTAACTAATACAATACTACTAACTATACTAACTACTTACTATCTTTCCAATACACATATATGTATATATATACATACATACATACACACATACATATACTAACTAGTAAACAAGTATATATCTAACTACTAGATAACAATATGTATACATATATAACTATATAACAAAGTAACTAACTAACTAACTAAAATACATATCAAGCTAACTAACCTATTAATCAACTATCAACCCCTTACCTTGCTGCTGTATCTGTTGCCCTTGCTACAGTTGCTGCTGTACTTTGCTGTTGGTCTCATGCTTGCTATTACAGCTCTAGTTGCTGTTGCTGCTCATGCTTGTTGTGCAGGCTCTACAGTTGCTCTTGTTGCTCATGTTTGCTTGGCTGGAGCTGTTGTGTTGCTGCTACTGCTATATTATTGTGGTTGCTGTTGTTGTAACATGCTTGTTGTGCAGTTGCTGCTACCTGCTGCCTCTACATGTTGTTGCTGCTGTGCTACTTCAGTTGTTGTTACTGTTTTGCTGCTGCAAGCTAGCTTACTATGATGCTTCAGTTGTTGTTACTGCTTTGTTTATTGTTGCTGTTGGCTAGCAACCCGACCTCCTCTAGTACACACACACACACACACACACACACACACACACACACACACACACATATACAGATCTATGCACACACACACACATCTATACACTATATATATATATATATATATATATATATATATATATATATATATATATATACATACATATATACATAACCATAGATATATAAATACTTCTCTATATATATATATATCTATATTTACATATACAAACATACACACATACATATAAAACTCTCTATGTATACATATAATCACCTCCATATATATATATATATATATATATATATATATATATATATATATATATATATATATATATCTCCATAACTTACATATATATCTATATATATATATATATAAACCAATCACCAAAAAATGAACATAGAACAACACATAAGATATATATACATATATATCATATAACAATGATAAATATAATATTCTAATAGCTATTATCAAGACAAATTAAATCTAAAACGCATTAAAACAAACACGTGGACTGCATCGCACCCGTATCACACTAGATCTATGATACACTTGCGATACGAGTTCACCACACCACCAAACATACCCCGAAGGACACGAACAAGTCTAAAATAATAATTATGAACAATACGAAGAGCTAAATACACATCAACATGTCCGTGTCAAAATATGGCATACTCAAACCCCCGTGTCAGAGAAAAAGCTCCCAAATCAACCCGTATCTCCAAATTGTCGGCATACGACCTACACATATCCAATTATAGACATGACACTAGCCACACACAATCAAACACATATGTCTAATTGACCAATTGACAAACACAAGATGTGTTAATCTCGAAATTCTCCCAAAATTGTCACAAAATAATACATAACTTTCTCCATAGGCCTCCTATGAACCTAATTCTAATTTCTATAGGTAGCCTTAGCACATGGGGTAGTTTTTAATAATTAAAACACAAATTTAAAGTCTAATTAAAGGGAAAAAACTGAATTCTATCTATTAAAAGATGGATTCCCTATAAAACTTCCAAATTGGGTAAAAAGAGCCTTCGACTTGTAGATCCTTGCTCCTCCTTGTAGATTCTTACTTTCTTCTTGTAAATTCTTGCTCTACTAGCCTCCAATGATGATTAAGGAAGGAATTGGAAAGAAATTTGGGTAGAATTTGATATGGGAATGAAAAAATTTGGAAGAAAAAAATTCTAGATCTAGATTTGAAATAGAAAAATAAAGAGAGAGAAACTCTCACGTATTTTATCAAGGTCGGCCACTTAACTCCCTCCCCAAGCTACTATGTAAAGTCTAAATATCCCTTGGAGCCTCTCATGAAGAAATAATTAACGAAGGAAGGTTCTAGTTTAATGGATTTAACTTAATTAATCATCCTCATAATGAATAAGCTTCTACTTTGGCTCAAATTTAAATAGATTTAAATGTTGGTCCATGGATCTAATCTAAACTAGTTAGGTCCACAAACACAAGTCCAAAATAATAAACTAATATCTACCAAAAAATAAATAATACAATAAATAAATTTACAATATGCACAATATTTAATTAATTATAAAATAACCAAAATATCCTTTCTTAGAAAATATGGTAGTGACAATAACTTCTTGCCTCCGCCTTCTCGATACACTGGCCGAGAGTGGAGGGTTAGAAGTGTTAGACTTTTGGCCTCCCTTCGTGGAGGGAGATCTCCAAGTGGAACAACATGAGACAAAGGGAAATTCTTCCTTCTTTGGCATTTGCACTTGCTTTCCAAGAAGATGTCGGATAGGTGCACTTGGTTGCAGTCGTTGGAAGGCTAACTGCTTGGCTGCAGGTGCTGCATCCTTAACATAGTAATAATTGATGACAATGCTGGCACAGTGATGCCCTAGAGGGGATATCTCATATATGTAGCTACCATCCTCGCTTTGCGCTTGTGATTGATCACGTCACGCAAGTCGGGCATGGGATGATTAACCTTGACACCCTCCTTACGAGCACAGGTAGACTGAGCGCATAGGTTTGTAGGTGGTGTTTCTGTTCCTGACCTAGGGTTCGTACAAGAACTTTCCTCAAGTCATAAGTGGAACACTTTTAAGACTGACCCAATCCATATGCCCCAACAGGCAGGACGTACATGTCAATCTTATACAACTTTCTGTCAGGGGCGCGCATAATAGTTAGCGGCTCATGCAGATGGTCCGTCAATTAAACAATTGCTTGAACTTGGCAAGCTCGCGCTGCCCTATACTTTCTTATCCTAGCACACATTAATGCATAGTATGAGGAGTCCAAATTATCGCAAGAGATTCTGTCGAAGACAGAACCATTGTTATTGTCTGGGGCGCATCCACCAGTCTTCCTATGCCTGGAGTTCAGTGCTGCATGATTCTTTTTTTATGACCCTCATTATGGGCGCATGGACTGTGCATCAACTCCCGAGCTTCTGGCATCGTAGTAATTTCCTTTACCAGAGCTTAGGTGCTGAGCATTTTCCTCTCTAGACGGGCTGCCGTAGAGACAACTTGCATATGTCATGCCCCAATTCTATAGAATCGCTATTCGTCCCCCGGATATGATGTCGTTTAAGCATAAGTCACGCCCGCACAAGGCCTAGCATAATGATATATATATAAAAATAAAATAGTAGAGTGCGGAAGTTAAAGAACACACATTGACACGAAGAAAATTTCTCTTTATTGATAATATACATCTTTGTTATAAACTCTTGACTCAAAAGTAAAGGGATGCCACACAGGCTTATAAGAGGGACACAAAATGAGATAGCCATTCCATATATTACATCCTATACTAAAACTTGAAAAGATAATAGACACCTTCGGGCGAAGCTAGCGTCTTACCTCGGAGCTGCATAAGATGGGTGCACGAGCTCTGGATGTTTTGTACAAGCTTCATATGATACGAATGGAGTATGCCGAGTAATGGACTAGTTGGTGTTTGAAGCTTAAGCTCCTCGCCACGTTGCCATGGCTAAGGGAATATGCTGCAACGAGGGTCAGTACTTTGAAAAGTACTAGTGAGGGCGAGCTAACCCAACTAACCAAATAAACACAGCATTCATGTGAAGCATATAATTTATTGTTGTAGTCTTTCTATCTTTCTTTAGTATAAGTTACAACATGCAATATATAGGAAACAACCAAAATAAATATGCCATCGTTCGGTGACTTTACCTTCCCGTCTGAACATCCTGTACATAACTTACTATGACCTCCCTGTCACAAAGACATAGTTAGCTTGCAAAGTTTAAATATACATATGGGGTCACTGGCTTTGAGATCCATTTTGGACTGTAGTATCAGTAGACAACGATGATGGTAGCGCCGGTAGCGAGCCTCGCTACAAGCAACCCCGTCTTACCCGTGCGAGATGCTAGCTCAGCTCCCATAATGTTCCACCTAGGATAAAGCATTCTGGTGCCCCGATAACAATTTGTATGAAATCTTATACATTGTGAACAAGTTGTCCATGACCATTAGATGTCTTTATATTAAGTTATCTTACCAAGCAATTCAAGACATCAGGATGGACCATAAATACTTAAGTACAATACGATGGCATCGTGTACCTGCTCAAGCGATCATATTATAATTTATATACTACACATTGGGATATTTATAGATAAAAGTTTTAACTGTAACTAAAATGATAAAATAGATATATGCACAGCGGATAAACATGCAACAATAGGATCATGCAGTGAAGTGGTACAACTAGCATAAGTGTTCCAAGTTTACTTCTTTATATCTTGACACGGTTATTACTAATATGGTATCCCTGATCGGAATGCAGAAATGAGTCAGATTGTTAAAAGTGAAGACTTGGAAGAAGGGAGGTAATTGAAAGTAAGTCCACTCATAAGTTGGTGAATCGACAGTGGAGAAAAAGGGGAGATGTTCAAGACTCTTCTTTCGTGTGGCCTACACGATCACTTGCATGCACCAACAAATGATCAATATCTCCTGCATCAGTCTCCTACAGTTTGGTACCAAATATGAAGTTCAAAGAATGAAGACAATAAAATCCATCAACAATGTTCAAGAAAATGCAAGTCACAAAACCATTAAGAAAGTAATCAAGTGGCATCAAAAACGGTCAAAGAAACCAGCACAACAGAAAGGCCCCTCGTGACTCTTCTGCCGAGTCCTTCCTCGAGGAACGATATACTGAATTTGGGACTTGATTTCAAAGAAACTAATACATAATGAGGAAAGAATCTTGATTTAATCTCTCCCGATCGAGCGATACCAAGTATTTCTTAGTAGCGCTCCCCGAATAGGGGGAACAGGGTACTACATCTTAACCAACTAAAAAAAGTTTCATCCTCAAAACATAGGAATGGAACCTACCCTTAATAAAATAATAAGAAAAACTTTTCTTTCTTGTCTGATTCGAGTTCCCAGGTTGACTCCTCGACCGTGCAGTTCCTCTAAAGTACGTGCACGAGCGGGACTTAACAAATTTGGAGCTGATTATCCTTTTGATCGATGATCTACACAGGTTCTACGACATAGGACATGTCTGCTTGTAAACCCAACTGACCAAAATCTACCACGTGACTCAGAATATACACGTACTTTCGTAACTGAGACACATAAAAGATATCATGTGCATCTGATAAGCTCGGTGGTGGGGCAATTTAATATGCAACTGGGGTGACTCAGCTAAGAATTTCAAACGGACCAACAAATCGAGGACTTAGCTTTCCCTTTACTCTAAATCTCGTAACTCCTTGCATCGGTGTGACCTTGAGATATATGTGATTACCAGGTGTAAATTTAAGGAGTCGTCTGTGGATGTCCACATAACTCTTCTGTTTGCATTGTGCCACCTTTAATCGCTCTCGTATCAGCCGAACCTTCTGAACGGTCTGCTCTACTAGCTCTGGGCCGAGGATTTGTCGCTCTCCAACTTTATCCCAACAGATAGACGATCTACCCTTCCGCCCATACAAAACTTCTTACGAAGCCATCTGAATGTTGGACTGGTAACTATTATTGTATGCAAATTCTGCCATCGGTAGATGGACGTCGCAACTTGATTTTGAGTTGATCGAACAAAGGCGTATCATATCTTCTAGGACCTGGTTCACCCGCTCTGTTTAGCCGTCGGTCTGAGGATGGTACGTTGAACTAAACTTCTACTTGGTCTCCATAGCTGAATAAAGGCTTTCCCAAAAACGTGATAAGAACCGTCCGTACCAATCTAAAATAATAGACGGCATGCCGTATAGTCGAACTATTTCATCAAGGTATATCTGAGACAGGCGATCGATGCTCCAAGTAACTTTGATGGCAATGAAGTACGCTGACTTGGTAAATCGGTTGACAATGACCCAGACAATGTTATTTCCCTGTTGCATTTTTTGGCAAGACAAAAATAAAGTCCATCGTGATATGGTCCTATTCCACTCCGGGATAGCAAGGTTCTGCATCTCTCCGCCCGGCCTCTGGTGCTCGGTCTTTACCCTCTGATAAGACAAGCATTGTTACACGAAGAGTGCCACATCTTACTTCATACCGTGCCACCAAAAGATCGTGTGGAGGTCCTGATACATTTTCGTACTTCCTGGATGTGATACATAGGCCGCATAGTGAGCTTCCGAGAGAATCTTCTTTCTGACATCTGTATCATTGGGCACGCATAGTCTTTCTCTTACCCGCAACGTTCTACTTTCATGCACTTTAAAGTCGGTCATCTTTCCTGCTAAAACTTGTTCGCACATCTTCAGCATGAATGGGTCGTTTGTCTGAGCGGACTTGACCTTTTCTATCAGGTTCGGTTCAAGGAGTAACTGAGCTAGTGATCCCCTAATTGGTCTGCCTCGATATCAAATTCGTAACTCAATGCCTAAAGTTTCCATTTTTTTGTAGCCTGTGGTTGACTGATAGGGATCCCGCAAATACTTGACTCAACACTTCCTCTACAATATTTCCTTTGTTTGGAGTATAGTTGATCGACAAGTCATAGTCTTTGATCAGTTTTAGCCAATGTCTTTATCGTAGGTTTTTGTCCGACTGAATGAAAAGATACTTGAGGCTCTGGTGATCAGTAAAAATTTGACAAGCAGCACCATAAAGTTAGTGTCACCACAACTTCAGTGCAAGCACGATCGCCGCGAGTTCTAGATCATACGGCTTTAATTGTCTTGAAGCAAAAGCTATCACCTTGTTTTGTTGCATGAGCACAACTTCCAAGCCCTGGCCTGAGGCATAACTAAAGATTTAGAATTCCATATTCTCGTTCGTCAGTACAAGTATCAGAGCAGAGACGAGACACTGCTTTAATTCTTAAAATGAAGCCTCACAGTCGACAGACCACTCAAATGGACTACTTTTTGAGTGAGACGAGTCAAGGGCGAAGCAATTTTAAAAAAGTCTTTCATTGACCATCTGTATGTCACGACCCGTACCTGAAAAAATTGGACATGAGTCATGGGTACGTCCAGCCTACGCCGCAGAATCAACAGTAGAATGCTGTCTATGTCCGTTCTAGGTAACAATATCTATATCTCACAAAACCTGTCAATATAACCTCTCCAAAAGGAGGGCAACCATGCAATATATATATATAAACTCAATCACAATAACTAGGGGAAGAGTGAAAGCACGATAAGATATCAACAAAAAAATAAGAACCAAAGAGAGCAAGTACAATATCCAATCTACAGTCCAAGTCTAAAGTCTACAATATCTCACATCAGCGAAATAATAAATACAATCATCCAAAATACCAACTGGGAACAACCCAGGGAAACCCACCTAGCTATACTAGGGTGCTAACGGCGTCTCCTCCACGGGCTCCTCCTCAATCTCCGGGTCATAACACTCCTCGACACCTGGCCCGTAGAAGGTCGGGCAAAAATTGTCAGGATCCTTTGGAAAAATATGCCCAGTCAAGACTGGAGCAAAGTGCATAACTCTGAAAGCAACTCCAAATACATGGTAAGGTGTATATGACTAGCAATAGAAAAGTATACAAGATGCACAGGAAAGTAAATACATGGTGGAATAGATAAAGTAACTATAATATAAAACTGGGGAAATAATACATGTAGTAGAGAAGTAACTGCATGTGAGAAAATTAGAATACTAGCTAAGTGCCTTGAGCACAAGTTCGTTATGTGATCGACTTAGGTTGCATATGAATAATCTACGATAACTCTGTTATGCGTGAGTTGCATAACTGACATACACATGAATACTGTTTGACTTTGATCACATAACCAACTCCTACTCTCCTCCCCCACTAATACTCTCGGATCCAACCACGATACGCTACGTACATGATAAATAACTTGCGCACATGAAGGCGAGAGCACATGAAGCACATGATAGCACATGAGAATCAATACCCGAAGCACATGATGAAATACCCGTGATAGAGTACCCGCTGAACACGGTAAGGGGGATAACATCTCATGACGGGATCCAACTAGTACCAGCTCGTGGAACAATGTGTCAGAATCAAGTATTACAGTTCTAGAACAGGTGATATATACGCTATCATGAAATAGAAACAATCAGAGGTAGGTACTTGCCTTACGTCCTGAGCAATTGGTAAGGATCGAGATCCGGACTGGCGTCGCAAGAACCTATTACAAAAATAAGGTTAAATGGGATTCTAAAGGGTTAAACTGATATAAAATAACTAAAAATAAGCTTCTAGGGTTATTCTATGTCGAACGGGTCAAACCGGTGAAATTTGGGACAAAAAGTCAACCCAGGGTCCAAAAAGTCAACTCTAGGTCAAAACTAGGTCCAACATTGACTTTTGCGGTCAACGAGGCAATTATGGTCAGCGCTAGGCTAAACTAGGGTGTCCCTAAAATTCTAGGTAAAACTAGTTCATTAAGCTAGTAAACTCTCAAACTCGCCTCCTTGAGATACCGGGATACCCTCGGTATCCAATACCTCGACCTATGCTATATACCCCGCATAAACCCACTAACACATATGCTAACATGCGTAAATATATACACCAATACATATAAAAGCAACTCTAATACCAAACCTAGGCAAACGCTCAAAAATCTTACCTCGATACTCAATACCTTGGGTATCTCAAGGTATTGAGATACCTTGATATCTCAAGGTATTGAGATATCCACTACCCTCTCTAACGCTAATAACTAGCTAACTATCGATGCATAAATATATATTCCTCGCTATATATCAAGGCTAATATATATACATCTAACACATATGCATATAACTATTTACATATCTATATATATATCACACATATACAAATACATATATCCATACTCATATATATATCTCTCTAACTATATATATATATATATATATATATATATATATATATATATATATATATATATATATATATATATATATACTTATCTATGTATATCTATCAATATATCTCTAGCCCTCTCTCTCACTCACTACCTACTGCTACTGCTACTGCTGCTATGCTGGCTGCTAAAGCTGCTGCTTGTTGCTGCATGCTGGCAGCAGGTAGCTGCTGCTGTAGCATTTTGCTGCTGCTGCAGCATTTTGCTGCTGATGCTACTGCAGCAGCTACTTGCTGCACTGCCCCCTATATTCTGCTGTATTCTGCTACCCATTGTAATGCTAGCCGCTCTCTTCCACTTGCTTCCCTCTCCTTGCTATGCCACTGCACCTAAGCCAATGCTCCCCCTTAGCCTAGCTGCACATGCTGCCCCCTATCTCTCTCTCTAAACTACTGCTGGCATCTTGCTTAGCTGCTGCTGCCTCTTATTTAGCGGCAGCAGCTACATGCTGGTCCTTCATCTAGCTACCACTGCTGGCATCCCCTTTAGCTGCTGCTGCTAGCCTTAAGTCACTGCTAATTAGCTGCTGCTCTGCCCATTTCCATCTCTAGCTCAATGCCTCCCTCTCTAATACACACTACACACCCATACAAATATATGTAAACACTTAGATACCTAAATATATATACACACAAACATATATACAAATATATATATACACACAACCATATATATATATATATACACACTTATACACATATATATATATATATATAGGTACACACACACAGACATATATATATATATATATACATACATAAACACACTTAACATAAATATATATAAGCATACACTCTCATACATATATATATACACACACAAACACACTCATATATGTATATGTGTGTATATATATATATATATATATATATATATATATATATATATATATATATATATATATATATATATATATATATACAACACACACACTAACACACACAACCTCACACACAACCACACCAACACACGCACAACCACCCAAACACACATAAATACATACAAATATATAAAATATAACTCAAAAACGGTAGCACACACTCCCCGAAGCTAAATCAACCAGCGCACAAGCCCGAAACCTAGAAACCAAGTCGAAATGGCCATTCGGTCATTTCGACGAACACGTGGAGTGCGGTTCGTGAAACCTCGTGAAAGGCACACCAATCCTACTCGGAATTGACCCAAAATTTATCCATGAGTTCTAATCGATGTCTAGAATCTAGAAAAAATGCTAACTCTCTGATTCTAGGCCCGTGGCAAAAACGCGCAAGCAAGCGGAAGCTACGGCGACGAAAACCCCCAAATTGCCCGAAATGCCCAAATCTCTGCGACTCGACCTTCCGTGTCCGAACAGGGACACGTACTTACCCTCAAGACACCCAAGCACGTCTACCTAGGTCCGTTTAACCTAGGACATCACCAAAAATTGGGTCAATCTCGGATTTTGCCCAAAATTGACACAAAAGCTAATGTCAAAGTCTCCAAACACAACCAAACAAGTTCTAACTTTCTCCCACGGGTAGCCTTAAGGTCTAGGAAGGTTCTAAACTACTAATACACTATATAAGAGCAATAACTAAGAGAAAAGTTAGGGATTACCTCTTGGGAGTTGGAATCCCAAGGCCAAAGTCTCCAAAACCCTTGAAATTACCACCCTCAAGCCTCCAAGCCTCCAAACCAAGCCTCTACACCAAGTCTACGCTCTACACACCTAGGTTAGAGAAAAGTAAAGGGTTAGAGTTTACATAAATGGAAGAATAGAAGAAGAAAAAGAAAAAAGATGATGTACTTACTTGAAACTTGGAAGAAGGAAGAAGAAAAGAGTGGAGAGTGGAGAAGAAGAAGAAGAAGAATGAATGAAATGGGATGGGGGAAAGTTTCGGCCAGAAGAAATTAAGGTTAGGAAAGGGCCGGCCACACCTAGAAATAGGGTTTACATAAAGCAAAATGACTAAAATGCCCTCTCTTTTAGTCATGCAACTAAGGTTTAGGTTTGGGGTTTGTAAACACATTCTAACTAATCCAAAACAACCCAACTAACTAAATAAAAATATAATAACTATTCTAAATCCATAAATAAGTCTGACAAGGGTGTTGGTTGGGTCTGACATGGGTCCATTAGGGTCTGACATAGGTCCAGACTAGCCAAAACCCTAAAATAATTATTTATGATTAATACACAAGTTACCAAAAAATAAAAAAATAAAATCCTATTTTCTAGAATTGGGTAGTATCAAGCCTACCCTCCTAAAAATAATTTTGTCCTCGAAATTAAAAGACGAAACTAGGACAGGAATGCAAGAAAAGAAAGAACCATATCTCAGGGCTCGAAAAGATAGGGGTATCGCTCGCGCATTTTATCCTCCCTCTCCCAGGTCGACTCACCTAGAGAGTGATGCCTCCACGCGACGCAACCAAGGAAATAGTCTGGTTCCTCAACGCCTTTTTCCGCCGATCCAGAATCTCCACCGGCTGCTCTGGATAGCTAATAGTAGGACCCACCATGATCTCTGAGTGATCCAATACGTGACTGGGGTACGCCACGTACCATCTCAACTGCGATACATGGAACACATCATGAACTCCCTCTAGCGTAGGCGGCAAATCTAGCCTATTCGCCACAGCGCCGACCCTCTCAAGAATGTTGAAGGGTCCGACGAAACGTGGGCTAAGCTTCCCGCCTCCACCGAAGCGAATAGTGCCCCACGTCGAAGAAATCCTCAGAAACACTAGATCACCAACCTAGCATAAACAAGGTCTCAGCACTTAATCTAAAACAAGCAATCACAATCAAACACAAGAACAAAATCTAAATTCTAAGCTATACCTCGAACTCCAAAGGTCTCCGGTGGCTATCGGCCCAATTTCGCTGCCTGTCCTGCGCCACCCGAAGTCTATCTCTAATGAGCTTGACCTTCTCTGCTGCATCAACCACCATCTTTGGGCCAAGTAAAGCTCACTCGCCTACATCATCCCATGATAACGGAGTGTGACACCTCCGTCCACACAATACCTCAAATGGTGACATCTCAATACTGGCTTGGAAGCTGTTGTTGTAAGCAAACTCTACCAAGTGTAAGTGATCCTCCCAAGAGCCTCAGAAATCTAGAACACAAGTGTAAAGCATGTCCTCGAGTGTCTGAATGGTCCTCTCTGATTGACTGTCTTACTATCGGTGATATGCAGTACTAAACTTGAGCTGGATGCCCAAGCTAGCCTGCAGACTCCTCCAGAAATACGAAGTAAAGTGACTGTCCCGGTCTGATACTATGCTCATAGGAACTCCATGCAGTCTGACTATCTGGCGCACATACATCTCTGCTAGTCTCTCCGTAGACATACCCACTTTAAATGGTAGAAAGTGGTCCGATTTGGTCAACCTATCTACGATGACCCAAATTGCATCCTTCCCTCCTGGAGAACGAAGAAGTCCAGAAACAAAATCCATGGTCACATGCTGCCATTTCTAGTCCAGAATGGGTAACGGCTGGAGCCACCCTCTTGGCCTCTACCTCTCCGTCTTCACCTGCTGGCACACTAAGCATCGGGATACGAAGCGTTCTACCTCCCGCTTTATCCCGTACCACCATACATGCTCTCTCAGATCTCTATACATCTTGTTGGCACCTGGATGCATAGAGTACTGGGATCGATGCGCCTCCTGAAGAACCTCCTCGTGCAACGACCCACTAGGCACACACAACCTGGTACCGTGCCACAATGAACCATCATCAGCAATGGTGAAGTTATCTGATAATCCAATCTGAACCTGCGCCCTGATGCTCCTCAGGGACTCATCCTCAAACTGTATAGCCCTGATCTGGTCTACCAACTCTGACTGAATTTGCAGTCCCCATATCTGTATCTCAACTCCAGGTACTATCACCTCACTGCCCAAGCTCTCTACATCTGCCAGAAGATAACAATCTGTAGTCAGGCACATAGCTACCGGATACCTTCTCAGCGCATCCACAACTACGTTCGCCTTTCTTGGATGGTACTGCAATAATATTTCAAAGTCTTTCATCAACTCCAACAATCTCTTCTGCCTCATGTTCAGCTCTTTTTGGATAAATACATACTTCAAGCTCTTGTGGTCTGTGAAGATCTCCACACGCTCTCAGTATAAATAGTATTTTCACAACTTCAGAGCAAAGATTACCGCTGCTAACTCAAAATCATGGGTAGGGTAGTTCTTCTCATGAGGACATAATTGCCTAGAAGCATAGGCAATCACCCTTCTATTTTGCTGCAACACATAACCTAGTCCCTTCCCTGATGCATCACTATAAATAGTGAAACCTCCAGACCCTGATGGCAACGTCAACACTGGAGCCGTCGTCAACCTCCTCTTCAGCTCATCAAAGGCGATCTGGCACTCCTCTGAGCAAACAAACTCCATGTCCTTCCGGGTCAGCCTAGACAACAGCTCTGCAATCCGGGAAAAATCTTGAACAAATCTCCTGTAGTAACCTGCCAGCCCCAGGAAACTCCTGACCTCTGCTACTGAACTCGGAGCACTCCATGCCTCAACTGCCCTGATCTTCCTCGGATCCACCGAGATCCCCTCTTCTGTCACCACATGACCAAGAAATTTAACCTTGTCAATAAAGAACTCGCACTTCAAAAGCTTTCCATAAAGCTTCTCCATCCTGAGAGTCTCCAGCACTATCCTAAGATGCTCCTCATGCTCATCTGGGGTCTTCGAATACACCAAGATATCATCTATAAACACTACCATAAACCTGTCCAGATGCTGATGGAACACCATGTTCCTCAGATTCATGAACACTGTCGGGGCATTAGTCAACCCAAACGGCATCACCATGAACTCATACTGTCCATACCTAGTCCGAAAAGCTGTCTTCGGAATATCCTCCCTCCTGACCTTCACCTGGTGGTAGCCTGTCCTCAGATCAATCCTGGAAAATACCCTCGCTCCGCTCAACTGGTCAAAAAGATCATCAATACGCGATAGCGGATACTTGTTCTTGATTGTGAGGTTGTTCAGAGCCCTGTAGTCGATACACATCCGTATCGACCCATCCTTCTTCGGCACAAAAAGTACCGGAGCACCCTACGGAGAAGAACTACATATGATAAATACCTTATCTTGAAGCTCATCCACTTGCTTCTTCAACTCTATCAGCTCACTGTTGCTGACTCTATAGACGTGCTGGGATATCTGCTCCGCGCCTGGCACCAAGTCTATAGAGAACTCCACATCTCTGTCGGGAGGTAACCCTGGCAACTCCTCCGGAAAGACATCCATGAACTGCGCTATCAGTAGATGTGGCAACCTTTGCTCTACCACCAGGGCTCCACAGAAGACTCCCTCGCTCTGCTCCACTGCTCCTCTGGCAAACTCAAACTCTGGCTCTCCTGGCGGACTAAACAACACTCTGCCTCCACGATAATCTAAACTAGCACAGTGCATACTCAACCAATCCATCATAAGTACAATATCGTAGCTCGGAAGTGGCATTACGAGTAGGCACACACTCAACTCCCGGCCTCCCAAGGTAACTCTCCGGTCTCTTTAGACATCACTGACTAGGATGATGCCACCCCCGGTCATGATCTTGTAGAGTCTGGCTAAAGGTTCAACAACAAGATAGTGTCTAACAGCAAAAGATACAGACACAAAGCTATGGGAAGCACCAAAATCAAATAAAGCAAGTGATGGAATGGAATCAAGAAGAACATAACCTGAGATTACAGATCAAAAGAAGTCGATATGGTGCAAGATACGATATCATCAATGAAGGACAGTAATATTTCAAAAGAAACAATTTCAAAAAAATTAAAGATAATAAAAATCAGGAAGGGTCCTAGTTGTGATTGAGCATACTCTCTCTCAGCCTATATCCTATATCCTATTGCAGGTAGAACTAGAAACTAGACCTGCATGGGCCACCACCAAAAATGTGTCACGACCCGCACCCGAAAAAATCGGGCATGAGTCGTGGGTACGTCCAGCCTACGCCACAGAATCGGCGGTAGAACGCTATCTAGGTCCGTTCTAGGTCACAATATCTATATCTCACAAAACCTGTCAATATAACCTCTCCAAAAGGACGGCAACCATGCAATATATTATAAACTCAATCACAATAACTTGGGAAAGATTAAAAGCACGATAAGATATTAACAAAAAAATAAGAACCAAAGAGAGCAAGTACAATATCCAATATACAGTCCAAGTCTAAAGTCTACAATATCTCACAGCAGCAAAATAATAAATACAATCATGCAAAATAGTAACTGGGAACAACCCAGGAAAACCCACCTAGCTATACTAGGGTGCTAATGGCGTCTCCTCGACGGGCTCCTCCTCAATCTCCGGGTCACAACACTCCTCGACACCTGGCCCATAGAAGGTCGGACAAAAATTCTCAGGATCCTCTGGAAAAAATATGCCCAGTCAGGAATGGAGCGAAGTACATAACTCTGAAAGAAACTCCATATACATGGTATGGTGTATATGACTAGCAATAAAAAAGTATACAAGATGCACAGGAAAGTAAATACATGGTGGAACAGATAAAGTAACTACAATGTAAAACTGGGAAATAATACAAGTAGTAGAGAAGTAACTACATGTAAGAAAATAAGAATACTAGCTAAGTGCCTTGAGCACAAGTTCGTTATGTGATCGGCTTATATTGCACATGAATAATCTACGATAACTCCGTTATGCGTGAGTTGCATAACCGACATACACATGAATACTGTTTGGCTTTGATCACATAACCAACTCCTACTCCCCTCCCCCACTAATATTCTTGGATCCAACCACGACACGCTACTTACATGATAAATAACTCGCGCACATGAAGGCAAGAGCACACGAAGCACATGATAGCACATGAGAATCAATACCCGAAGCACATGATAAAATACACTTGATAGAGTACCCACTGAACACGGTAAGGGGATAATATCTCATGACGGGATCCAACTAGTACCAGCTCATGAAACAATGTGTCAGAATCAAGTATTCCAGTTCTAGAATAGGTGATATATACGCTATCATGAAATGGAAACAATCAGAGGTAGTTACTCGCCTGACGTCCTGAGCAACTGGTAAGGATCGAGATCCGGACTGGCGTCGAAAGAACCTATTGCAAAAAGCAAGGTTAAACGAGATTCTAAAGAGTTAAACTGATATAAAATAACTAAAAATAAGCTTCTAGGGTTATTCTAGGTCGAACGGGTCAAACCGTTGAAATTTGGGTCAAAAAGTCAACCCGGGGTCCAAAAAGTCAACTCTAGGTCAAAACTAGGTCCAACATTGACTTTTGCGGTCAACGGGGCAATTATGGTCAACGCTAGGCTAAACTAGGGTGCCACAAAAATTCTAGATAAAACTAGCTTAATAAGCTAGTAAACCCTCAAACTCGCCTCCTTAAGATACCGGGATACCCTCGGTATCCAATACCTCGACCTATGCTATATACCCTGCATAAACCCACTAACACATATGCTAACACACGTATATATATACACCAATACATATAAAAGCAACTCCAATACCAAACCTAGGCAAACACTCAAAAACCTCACCTCGATACTCAATACCTTGGGTATCTCAAGGTATTGAGATACCTTAATATCTCATGGTATTGAGATATCTACTACCCTCTCTAACGCTAATAACTAGCTAACTATCGATGCATAAATATATATTCCTCGCTATATATCAAGGCTAATATATATACATCTAACACATATGCATATAACTATTTACATATCTATATATATGTCACACATACACAAATACATATATCCATACTTATATATATATATATCTCTAACTATATATATATATATATATATATATATATATATATATATATCAATATATCTCTAGCCCTCTCTCTCACTCACTGCCTGCTGCTACTGCTACTGCTGCTATGCTGGCTGCTAAAGCTGCTGCTTGCTGCTGCATGCTGGCAGCAGGTTGTTGCTGCTGCAGCATTTTGCTGCTACTGCAGCAGCTACTTGCTACACTGCCCCCTCCATTCTGCTGCATTCTGCTGCCCATTGCAATGCTGGCTGCTCTCTTCCACTTGCCTCCCTCTCCTTGCTATGCCACTATACCTAAGCCACTCCTCCCCCTTAGCCTAGCTGCACATGCTGCCCCCTATCTCTCTCTCTAAACTGTTGCTGTCATCTTGCTTAGCTGCTGCTGCCTCTCATTTAGCTGCGGCAGCTACCTGTTGGTCCTTCATCTAGCTGCCACTGCTGGCATTCCTTTTAGCTGCTGTTGCTGGCCTTAAGCCACTACCCATTAGCTGCTGCTCTGCCCATTTCCATCTCTAGCTCACTACCTCCCTCTCTAATACACACTACACACACATACAAATATATGTAAAAACTTAGATACCTATATATATATATATATATATATATACACACAAACACATATACATATATATATTTATATACACACACAACCATATATATATATATATATATACAAACTTATACACATATATATATAGGTACACAAATACACACACATATATATATATATATATATATATATACCCAAACACACTCATATATATATATATATATATATATATATATATATATATATATAAATATATACAACTCACACACTAACACACACAACCTCACACAGAACCACACCAACACACACACAACTACTCAAACACACATAAATACATATAAATATATAAAATATAACTCAAAAACTCTTGCACACACTCCCCGAAGCTAAATCAACCCGTGCACAAGCCCGAAACCTAGAAACCAAGTCAAAATCGCTATTCGGTCATTTCGACGAACATGTGGAGTGCGATTTACGAAACCTCGTGAAACGCATACCAAACCTACTCGGTATTAACCCAAAATTTACTCAAGAGTTCAAATTGATGTCTAGAACCAAGAAAAAATGCTAACTCTCCGATTCTAGGCCCGTGGCAAAAACGCGCACGCAAGCGGAACCTACAGCGACGAAAAACCCCCAAATTGCCCGAAATGCCCAAATCTTCGCGACACGACCTCACGTATCCGAACGGGGACACGTACTTACCCTCAAGACACCCAAGCACGTCTACCTAGGTCCATCTAACCTAGGGCATCACCCAAAATTGGGCCAATCTCGAATTTCGACCAAAATTGACACAAAACCTAATGTCAAAGTCTCCAAACACAACCAAACAAGTTCTAACTTTCTCCCACGGGTAGCCTTAAGGTCTAGGAAGGCTCTAAACTACTAATTACACTATATAAGAGCAATCACTAAGAGGAAAGTTAGGGTTTACCTCTTGGGAGTTGGAATCCCAAGGCCAAAGTCTCCAAAACCTTTGAAATCACCACCCTCAAGCCTCCAAGCTTCCAAACCAAGCCTCTACACTAAGTCTAGGCTCTACACACCTAGGTTAGGGAAAAGTAAAGGATTAGGGTTTACATAAATAGAAGAATAGAAGAAGGAAGAGAAGAAAGATGATGTACTTACTTGAAATTTGGAAGAAGGAAGAAGAAAAGAGTGGAGAGTGGAGAAGAAGAAGAAGAAGAATAAAATGGGATGGGGGAAAGTTTTGGCCAAAAGAAATTAGGCTTAGGAAAGGACCGACCACACCTAGAAATAGGGTTTACATAAAGCAAAATGACTAAAATGCCCTCTCTTTTAGTCATGCAACTAAGGTTTAGGTTTGGGGTTTCTAAACACATTCTAACTAATCTAAAATAACCCAAGTAACTAAATAAAAATATAATAACTTTTCTAAATCCATAAATAAGTCTGACTAGGGTGTTGGTTGGGTCTGACATGGGTCCACTAGGGTCTGACATGGGTCCAGACTAGACGAAACCCTAAAACAACCAATAAAAATAATACAAACAACAATTAAATATAAATACAATTATTTATGATTAATACACAATTTACCAAAAAATAAAAAAATAAAATCCTATTTTCTAGAATTGTGCAGTGACACTGTAGTAGCCCGCTAACCAAAGAAATCTTCAAATTTTATCGACTGATGCAGGTTGCTTACACTCGATAATTGCTTCAACTTTCTTTGGATCGACTGAGATACCTCCCACAGAAATGATATGTCAGAGGAAAGATACACTGCTTAGCCAAAACTTGCACTTACTCAGTTTTGTGTATAGCTTGTTGTCCCGAAGAGTCTGAAGCACGATCCGTAAGTACTCATCATGTTCCTCTTTGGTCCTTGAATAAACCAAGATATCATCAATAAATACTACTTCAAACTTGCCAAGGCACGAACGAAACACTCGATTCATCAAATCCATGAAGGCGGTAGGGGCATTGGTCAATCCAAACAGCATAACCAAGAATTTATAGTGGCCATAGCGAGTACGGAGGGCTAACTTTGGCACATCGTCTGGCTTGATCTTCAATTGGTGGTAGCCCGAACGAAGATCGATTTTAGAGAATACCGATGCACTTAAAGTTGATCGAAGAGGTCATCAATTCTGGGAAGGGGTAGTTGTTTTAGATGGCAGATTTATTCAACTTACGGTAGTCTATGCAGAGCCGCATCGAACCATCTTTTTTCATAAATAGCACTGGTACACCCTATAAAGATACGCTCGAACAGATGTACCTACTGTCGAGAAGTTCTTATAATTGGACCTTCAGACCCTTCAGTTTGGCAGGGGCCATTCAATACAGAGCTTTAGAAATCGATCGAGTATCTGGAAATGTATCTATAGTGAACTCTATCTCTCGGTCGGGCGGCATGCCGGACAACTCTTCCGAAAACACATCAAGAAATTTTGCCACAATGGAAGTCGACTCTATGTTTGCACAATCTCGCTGAGTGTCTCAAACGGATGCCAAGTACCCTTCACAGCTGGAATATATCATCCGTCGAGCAGATATTACAGAAATAACCATGCAGACGTTCGACGCTCTCGACGATGGACTGCACCCATAGCAAAATTCGGTCACGCCAGGTAGACAAAATATGACTTTTTTTTGGCATAATCAATGGTAGTCGAACAAGCGCCGAGCCAATCCATCCAAAGAATAATGTCATAGTCCCTGATGTCTAGAACTATCACATCGAGTGACAATTTTCTTTCACCGATGCAATTGCATCCGTCATGATAAACTAAGTTAGCAGGCAAGTCTATGGCCGACGTGGTACTAACGGTAAGCTTTAGGCCTAATGGTGTCTGAATGAATTCGTGTTCCGTAGAGAAGTTCACTGATACAAACCTATGTATGACACCAAAATCAAATAGTACTCGTAAAGGAACATTATTGAAAAGCAATATACCTGTCACTACGGTATCCGAGACGAATGTCTCATCTCGCATCAACGCATAAACCCGGACCACGATATTCGAACGACGCTCTTGTTTTTGTGTAGGCCAATTTTCTTGGGGCGCTTAAGCTGGATTCTGCTACTATAGATGGAGCACGTTGGAGTGATCAGGATAGTCTTTTACTTGAGGCTTCGTTGACCATATATCAAGCATGCCCCGGTCCTATGACGATAGTTAAGGTAAGTGTGCCCTAGGATATTATAGTAGGTACAGTGTGGCCCTGTACCATACCCTGGATTGTGTCCTCCCGTATTTAGACGTTTATGAGCATTGTGTCCTCCCATATTAATAGAGCACTTGTGATAAGAATGTTGTACAGTACCGATAGTAGTTGAAGGATATTATTGTTCTAGGACGGGGGCATGGTTAAGGAATTTTTGAATCATCTCATTTTGTAGAGCGACTACGTGTACGTGAATGGAAGGTTACAGTCCGCCTTCAAATTGTCTTGCTCGACTCATAGCGTCGGGTTACTGAGGGCTGGCAAATATGGCAAGACAGTTGAATTCTGCGACATACTACTTCCTTGACATACTTCCTTGTTGCAGACACACGAACTCATTCTCCTTTTGTCGACAAATAGGTGAAGGTATAAACTCCTTCTCGAATCCACTGCGGAAGGTAGACAACGTGATCGTCTGGTCTTCACCGTCTCCAGGGAAAGATCTTCGATTCACATCTCACCAATCGTGTGCGTTCATTCAGAGTTGGAGTTGGGCACAAGCGACTCTCTTGGTCTCAGGTACTTCTAGCAATTTAAAGTGGTTTTCTATTTCATCTAGCTAATCTAGAGCCATGATGGGGTCCTCGGTCCCGCAGAAAGATATGTTACAGACCTTATTGAAGTCGGCAAAGTCGAAGGTAGTCATATCCTTCTTCTTTGCGGTTTGAGGTATCTAGACATCATTTGCTTGTTGCTCCACCTGTGCTGCTGTTGTTACGGAATAGCTAGAGGCAAGGGTCTGAACAATCTGCTGCAGGGCATCCACCTACTTCTGTTGGATCACAAATCTAGCTTCTAGATTCCTTTCAAATTTGTCCTGTTGAGCCTCGTCCCTTAGCTGCTGTGCCTCAAGCATTAGCATCATCCGCTCAATTGGATCAACAGGGGCGCAAGTCATTGGCTCTCGGAGCTTGTCGAAGTGACCAAAGTACTTGCTTGCATTTGTGCTTCTACTTACGCTGTCTCTTGCATTTGAGCCATTCCTTCAAAAATAAAGATCTTGCATCAGTCTCATAGCGTATTACGGACTCACTGTATGGAACACATATAATTTTGGCTAAATGATTTAAGAGTTCAACTAGGAGGGACAGGGTCATTTTATGAAAACTTTTCAGACACGAGGCCAAAGGATCTGAAGCCGTGCTCTAATACAAAGTATGTCATGCTCTAATTCTGTAGAATCGTTATTCATCCCTCAGACATGATGTCGTACGAACGTAAGACACGCCCGTACAAGGCCTAGCATAATATATATATAAATACAACAGCAGAGTCCGGAAGCTAAAGAACACAAATTGACACGAAGAAAAGTTCTCTTTATTGATAATATACATCTTTGTTCCAAACTCTTGACTCAAAACTAAAGGGGTGCCTTGCGGGATTACAAGAGGGACACAAATTGAGATATCCGTTCCATACATAACATCCCATACTAAAACATCAAAAGATAATAGGCACCTTCTGATGAAGCTATCGCCTTGCCTCGGAGCTGCATAAGATGGGTGCACTAGCTCCGAATGATTTGTACCAGCTTCAAAAGACCCGATTGGAGTATGTCGAGTAATTGCCTGGTTGGGGTTTGAAGCTTCAGCTCCTCGCCGTGTCGCCTTGGCTGGGGGAACCTACTACAATGAGGGTCAGTACTTTGAAAAGTAACGATAAGGATGAGCTGACCTAAGTAACCAAATACACACATCATTTATATGAAACATATAATTTATTGTTATGGTCTTCCTATCTTATTTTAGTAGAAGTTATAGCATGGTATAGATATAAAATAACCAAAATAAATATGCCACCTTTCGGTGACTTTACCCACCTGTCTGAATATCCTGTACATAACTTACAATGTCCTTCCATGCCATGAAGACATAGTTAGCTTGCACAGTTTAAATATAAATATGGGGTCACTTTCTTTGAGAGCTATTTTGGACTGTAGTCTGAGTAGACGACGATGGTGATAGCGCCGGTAGCAAGCCCCGCTACAAGCCATCCCATCTTAACCGTGCGAGATGCTAGCACTGCTACCATAATGTTCTGCCTAGGATAAAGTGGTCCGGTGCCCCGGTAACCGTTTGTAGGAACTTTTATACCATGTGCACAAGTTGTCCATGACCATAAGACGTCTCTATAATAAGTTATCTTACCAAGCAATTCAGGACATCAGGATGGAACATAAATACTTAGGCACAATACGATGTCATAATCTACTTGCTCAAGACAGCTGTTAAAATTAGGTCTGCTTGCCTAGGACTCGATCATGGTACCAACCCATAACAATCAAAGTCGAATCACCAATTATGAATAATAATCATTCGATAAAATAATGTATGATTACAGCAATCCAAGGGTGTATACCAAGACGGAAGATAAGTTCCCATTCATGAACCATATAACAAGCTACACTAAGTAAGAAGTGTAGAACGATAATCAGATTACAGTTTATGTACTACATATTGAGACAGTTATAGATAAATCAGTGTCACGACCCGCACCCGGTTTAGGGGCACGAGAGCGTGGGTACGTCCAGCCTACGCTGCAGCATCGGCGGTAGAACGTTGTCTAGGTCAAGTACTATCTAAACAATCTCACGCTAGTGTCCAACTCCATAAGGAGACGTGGATATCATAAAATAAATCTAGAAATACTCAATCACAACTACAGCACGATAGGAAATGAAGAAATAAAAGAATACAACACAAGTCTAATGACACAATAATTATACCTGTAATCAGTAACATCCAATCCCCAATGTCAGAAACAAGTCCACTAAGGTCACAGTCTGGAAAAATATTTTCCAGTCAGGAAGGAGCAAAGTACATCTCTAAATAGCAGTACTATATAAATGACATAAACTACGTAGCAGTTCTAGATGGAAACATACCAGATGCATGTATAGGTACGAGAAATGTACAATGAGAGAAATACTGGAAATACTGTAAGTAAATGCAGGAAAAGAACGATATGTCAATGAGCAAGAAACCTATGACTAAGTGTGTGAGTACTAGCTTTAATATGTGATCGGCTTGGGAACTTGATCAGGCTGGTTACATGTGATTAGCTATGGTTCATATAAAGTCAGGCTAACCGTTGGTTAGCTATGATGCAGGTAGAGATCAGGCTAATCACACGTAACAGCTATGGAGCATGTAAATGGTCAGGCCGCACCCGACGTGAGATGTGGGGTGAGCTATGGTGCATATAAAGTTGGGTATGATCACATATCTACACTAAAGTACTCCCCAAACCCCCGACTGGTATAGTAGATCTAATCATGGTACGCTATGGCACGGGATTCCCTAGGAAGGTAACAAATCTCCCTGGGAATCAGTGTCTGTACATGCACAAGATATCAAGGAAATAAGTCTTGTACAAGCTACACCATGAATAAGGAATAACATCTCATGACGAGATCCGTGTATACCAATCCGTGTAACCAATATGTCAAGAACATGGATATTTATACTAGATACAGTGAACATAGGAGATATCATAAATTAGAAACTAATCAGAGAATGTACTCGCCTTGGGTCCTTAGCTGGTAATTATTGATGTCCTGTTCCAGAGTATCTCCTGGATGAACCCACAGTCCTAAAAATATATCAAATACAACATTTGCATCAGGTGCTACACTAACACATCACAAATACATGAACTCAGGGGCTCTGTCAGGCATGGCTCTAGTCAACTAGGGTCATCTAGTAGGCTATGTATATAATACACATTACACTTATTAATACTTACAATATTTATACATGCACCAATTCAAATGTATTTACAATATATATATACCTTTTAAATACATATCTGATTTATACTAGTTGAACATTATATATGTATACTCATACATATGCTAACAATACATTTTTTTTTTAAAATATATATATATATATATATTGTCAATGTTATTATTAAAATATATACTAATACTAGTATATCACATTAATTACAAATACATTAATTGTATGTACAAGATATATATATACATTTATACTAATTATACATATCTGAGAATATAATAAGTACATATATATATATAAATATATACATATACTAAACATTATATATTTTTATACCAAAATACCTACATATATATTAAAGGAATACACATATACATATTATATTATATCAATTAAACATATATCGTATATATATATATATATACTAGTTGAACCATACGTATCCTCATATATATATACAAAAATACTGTTTAAAATATACATATATTTTGTCAACATCATTATTAGAATATACTAATATTAAATTACCAATTCAAATTTATACTATATATATATATATATATATATACCGATGCCAATTAATTCATATATTAAAAATATGTTTTATTACACTTATACTACATAAAATTATACCAATTAAATATATGTATAATTATACCAAAAATATACATACATATATACATGTATATATATATAAGTATATATATATATATATACCAAAATAATTATATACATATACTAAAATATATATATACATAGATACCAAAATAATTACATATGCTAGAATACGTATTTACATATATAAATCATTTCGAAATTATTTGAACAATAATTACAAGTACAAGTTTATTTGTAAAAATCTAGAATTTATGTAAAAGCCAATATATTTATGTCTATAGTAAAATTGGTCACCAGCCCAAATAACAAATTTGATCTCATTTTCATTATTGAAACTATATTTCTAATTAATAATATAAACCCCCAAAATTATTATATTTTACATAATAAAAAATCCTTACATATATACATACTAATTTCACACATAATAAATAACTTAATTCATACATTAAAAACAATAAACTAAGTATATTTTAATTACTAACAATTTACATGAAATTACTAAACTAATCATATATAAATTGAACTAATTATACATTAATTAACTATTTACATATAACTAAACTATTCACATAAAAATAACTAATTATATAAACTAAACTAGTTATATGTAAGTATTAAATTAATTACATGTAATTAATAACTAATTAATTATTTACTGACTGATTACTAATTTATTTCTGATTATTAACTAATTACTGATTAGTAATAATTAACTAATCAAAATTAATTAACTGATTAATCAGATTAGTTACTAATCTAATTAATCTTACTAATCTAATATCACTAACTTAACACAGAGAACAGAACTGAAAGTAAAATGAAGAGGAAAGAGGGAAAGAGGGAAACGGAGAAGGGGACTCACCGGAGTTTACTCCGGCGTCGTCGGCCGGGCAGGGCGTCGTCAGTCGACGTCCGTCTCGGCGGCGGTGCTCGTGCTCGGCGGATCTGCTCGAGGCGGCCACGGCCCGACAGATCCCGAGGAGGCGGCGGGTTCTCGATATCGGCAGTGGCTGGATCGGCAGCGGCGGCTTCGACAGACCCGAGGCGGCGCTTGGATCGAGGGGGCAGGCGCTCTGCTCGAGGGGCGACGGCTTCGAGGTGGCTGTGGCGGCGGTCGAGATTTGCTGCAGTCGAAGCTCGGCGGTGGCGGTCTGTTCGAGGGCAGCGGCGGCTTCGACTCGGCGGTGGCGGTGCTTGGTTCCAGCGGCGGTCTCGGCGCGGGTGAGGCGGCGTTGACTGGCTCGAGGGGGCTCGACGCGGAGGCGGCTCCCCTGCCTTCGAGGCTGAGCTGGGAGGAGAGTTCGTCGGCTCCGACAGTCAGTCGGCGGCGGCGATGGCCAGATCTAGGGTTAGGGTTTCTCTGGGGATGTGTCGGGGTCTGGGTTCGTGTCCGGGCTGGACACGATGGGGGTGCACTGTAGACGTGTCCGGGCTGGACACGAGGGTGGCGGACTGTAAAGGGACGTACGTGTCCGGGTGTGTCGGACACGAAAAATCTGATTGTAATATTGTAACCGGATACAGGAAGTGAATGGATACGGTGGGACACCCGGGGTCGGACCCGAGGCCAACACGGCTGACACGGTGATGCTGGACACACGGACACGAGCACACAAAAATGGTGGTGGCTGTGGCTTGTGGGAAATTGTGGGGGGCTAGCTAATAATTGGAGATTAGGGTTTCTTGGGAATGGTGATGAGAGCCTTAAATAGGGAGAGAGAGAGTTGTGGGCTAAAGGGTGAGGATCGGCCCAATGATGAATGGCCAGGATTAAATATAAAGGGGCTTTTCATGTGGGAAGAATGAGGGCGTGAATGGGAGACGGAAAACGATAAATTAAAATAGAAAAGAAATTTAAGAAAAATATTTTTTTTTTAAGAGGCTTTCGATTGGCTTCTAATTAAACTCATTTTTCAAAATATTAGAAAGTATGTAATTCATTTATTTACTACCCCAATTAATTATAAAATTTATTATGAAGAAACACTAGTCTTTTAATTAATTTTATCAAATAACTAACTTTATGATTTCAAGCCAATAAACATTTAAAACTAGAGAAATATATATACATTATTATTTATTTATTTATTTATTTATAAGAAATTGACATTTAGGTAAAATGATTTTTATAAAAGATTTTAATCACCTTCTACACTCAAACATTGTTCAAAATCAAATAAAAATTTTAAGGAGAAAATATCTTATAAACTTGATATTTAAAAAAAATTTAAAATCTAAATATTTCGGGAATTTGGAAGTCGGAGGTTACAAGTCTACCCACCTTAGAAAATTTCGTCCTCGAAATTTAGGATTCTCAATAATTGCCTTTATTCACCATATTGTTTCTATCAAAATTTAAATCTTAAACCAATAATCATGAAGTAATTTCATAATGTTATTTCACAACCTTCCAAAATTCTATATCATCATATTCCGGAAATCCTCAAGTTTTTTAAAAAATCAAATCCAAATTTTTTATCATAATCTCCTCCAAAATTTAAGTTCGTATCTAATTACTCAAGGATTTTAATATCCAATCCTCCAGTTGAATTTCCAATCAATGTCTATTTATAACATTTAAAAATCTGTATCCCAAATTTAAACTTTGAACACTATTCCATTATTCATCTTACTCCTCTAATCCAAATTCAATTGATGCTTATTCAAAATATAAATCCTCCTCCTGAGAATTGAATTTGACACTATTCCATTAACGATTTATTTCCTGATTCTCTTTTTCCTCAAATACTCAACGATGCGATAATTTCAGAATCTTCAATACAACATTCATAATATAAACTATAAAATTTCTATCTTGCAATCTAATAAAAACGATAATCTCTCAAATTTTCTTAAATTTTTAATAATCAATTTAATCATATCAAGACCTTCCTAAAAATGAATAAATCCTTAATTTTGCCCTGTGAATTCTTTAACTCTCTATTTAAGTTAATGTTTGTCCTCGAATTTCAATCGTACCTCAATTTTTATTAAATCAATGATCCATCAACTCCGTTATAACAACCCTTAAATTCTTTATTTAATTTAATGCTCATCCACAAATTTAATCCTCTTGTCTCTTTTTGTCAGTCATAACCTCGTCATAGATCTTTGCTATGGTCAAAACCCCAATGATCGTGGTTTAAGAAAATTCTACCTACAGCCATACAATCTAAAAAATATAGGTCATGTATCTTGTCATGATATTTCAGTCTCTGTTAGGGGGGTACTACTAGTTATATTCTAACAAGAAAATCATGCATGTGAACCACAGTACTAGGAAAATCAATCAATCAATCGAAAGGCGAAAGAAAAGGAACATTAGGAAGGAAGAAGGATCATGTTAACATATTACTTGTAGTGTCTACTATCTCTAACAAACACTTAACTCTAGCACACTAACAAATTCCTATTCATGTACACTGGTACCCATATCAACTAATCATATATTAGTATTCATATCTCTCATCTACCAAAAATTAATCCTCAAAATAATCGTTAAGGTTTAACTTCCCGATCAACTTAAAATAAAATGCATATACCTCCTCAAAATTAGATACTTCACATCGAAATAAAATTTAATCACTTCTAAAATCTTTGTAGCCTTAACTATGTTTAGTGAATCAAATTTAAATCCTCAATATTTTAACAACATAAAATCTCAACTCCTTAAAAATTCTGAAAATTTAAAATTCATTTCCACCTTTTAATTTATAACTCCTCAATGTACATATTAGTGCTCACGGTCTCTGATACTCAAGGTGCACTCAATACCTCTATTGTCTAGAACTGTGTACTAAATTTGTACTGCCCGAATCACTTGCACTATTATCTCCAATGATCAAAGTTATCATCAACTGTGTTTTCTTTCATGATTTCAACTTATGTCAATTGGTATATCAGCTAATTATCAACACACAGAGTGCTTACTGTTATTAATGTCATTTTTGACTAATCCTCGATATAGAATCATTAGCACTCTTGGTATTATATCACTAGCTGCATTAATGGATTATCTCATCAAGCTCATTAGACTCATGATCACCTGTATCCTCTATAACACTCATGTTTCTTTACTCTCATGGGTATGTGTATGGTTCCTCATCTCGATGGTTGTATATGTATTTCCTTCAATCCTTTAAAGCCTATTAACTAATCCATGATACGCTTCACAACTTCCATTACTAATCCTGATATTTCTCTACTTATGACATCTCATTAAACCCTTTATACATATACATTTCTTTACCTTTAACATTTCCGATATCAATCATCAAATTGGACATCATGCTCCATAAATCCTTAACACAATTCCCGAATACTTAATCGTTTACATAAATCACTCAATTACATAATCATGATTATCTAGGACGGTTAATTGGCTCTGATACTAACTCTGAGAACTATCACTGATACTCTATACTCTCCTTAACTCTCAGTCTCTAATGACACTACTCCTAGAATCATTGGTACAAGGTACTATGCTAAGGGCTAACTCTAGATTAAAGCCTACTGCTCACATGCCCAACTAAGAAACACTTACAATCACTAGCAACACAGTCAATACTAATACAAGACACAAACAAAATTACAAGCCACTAATTACCATGCTTAACAAAAAATCCTCAAGGAATAGGAGCTCAAAGACTGAATTGAGGCCAGAAGGTATCTTTACTGCTAGTAAAGAAAGAAGCGGTGGAACAAAGTCCTGGAATAACAGAAATAGATAAGTCTTGGGATGATATTTTAAGAACCAATTTAGGATACAACCTGATAATCATACACGTCTGTCTGAAATCATGACACTCAGAATCCTCGCCACGCCAGTAAGCATAGATGCGATAAACGATAGGTTTCGTAACTAAGGTATGCACTCTATAATCATGTCGTCTAGAATCTTCGCCACGCCAACCGGTATGGCTGCGAAAGACTCTAAGCTTCATAACTATAGTATGTACATCCAAGTCAGGTTCCTACGTTCTCGTCACCACAGCTAATATTGCTGCGATAAATTCTAGGTACCATAACCAAAGTAGACGTTTTACCTTCCTCACTGTCCTCATCAATATATGTCATCAGATGATACCATAAATCCTAGTCCGTAAAAATTCATCTCAATTAAAATTAACTCAACAACGATACCAAGAATTTAAGTTAACAATTGGTCAACAAGAATCAAACTCAACAATGATGCCAAGAATTTAGTTTAATAACTGCTCAACCAGAGTCAAGTTCAATAACAACAAGCGAGAGCGGACGAAAATAAGGAAAAAGATTTAAATTGGGAATTATAATAAGATTCTCAAGGGGTCGTCCCAGGAATCTCTCAAGAATTTGTGATTGAGTATCCTCTCTCATCCTAGTATCCTATGTCCTATATTCTATAGCAGGTACGCAGTAGTACAACTATGATGTCGCACTACCACGACATCGCGCAACTTGCGAAGTCTGACCTGCATGGGCCACCACTAAAAATGTGTCACGACCCGCACCCGGTTTAGGGGCACGAGACGTGGGTACGTCCAGCCTACGCCGCAGCATCGGCGGTAGAACGCTGTCTAGGTCAAGTACTATCTAAACAATCTCACGCTAGTGTCCAACTCCATAAGGAGACGTGGATATCATAAAATAAATCTAGAAATACTCAATCACAACTACAGCACGATAGGAAATGAAAAAATAAAAGAATACAACACAAGTCTAATGACACAATAATCATACCTGTAATCAGTAACATCCAATCCCCAATGTCAGAAACAAGTCCACTAAGGTCACAGTCTGGAAAAATATTTTCCAGTCAGGAAGGAGCAAAGTACATCTCTAAATAGCAGTTCTATATAAATAACATAAACTATGTAGCAGTTCTAGATGGAAACATACCAGATGCATGTATAGGTACGAGAAACGTACAATGAGAGAAATACTGGAAATACTGTAAGTAAATGCAGGAAAATAACGATATGTCAATGAGCAAGAAACCTATGACTAAGTGTGTGAGTACTAGTTTTAATATGTGATCGGCTTGGGAATTTGATCAGGCTGGTTACATGTGATTAGCTATGGTTCATATAAAGTCAGGCTAACCGTTGGTTAGCTATGATGCAGGTAGAGATCAGGCTAATCACACGTAACAGCTATGGAGCATGTAAATGGTCAGGCCGCACCCGACGTGAGATGTGGGGTGAGCTATGGTGCATATAAAGTTGGGTATAAACACATATCTACACTAAAGTACTCCCCAAACCCCCGACTGGTATAGTAGATCCAATCATGGTACGCTATGGCACGGGATTCCCTAGGAAGGTAGCAAATCTCTCCGGGAATCAGTGTCTGTACATGCACAAGATATCAAGGAAATAAGTCTTGTACAAGCTACACCATGAATAAGGAATATCATCTCATGACGAGATCCGTGTATACCAATCCGTGTAACCAATGTGTCAAGAACATGGATATTTACACTAGATACAGTGAACATAGGAGATATCATAAATTAGAAACTAATCAGAGAATGTACTCGCCTTGGGTCCTTAGCTGGTAATTATTGATGTCCTGTTCCAGAGTATCTCCTGGATGAACCCACAGTCCTAAAAATATATCAAATACAACATTTGCATCAGGTGCTACACTAACACATCACAAATACATGAACTCAGGGGCTCTGTCAGGCATGGCTCTAGTCAACTAGGGTCATCTAGTAGGCTACGTATATAATACACATTACACTTATTAATACTTACAATATTTATACATGCACCAATTCAAATGTATTTACAATATATATATACCTTTTAAATACATATCTGATTTATACTAGTTGAACATTATATATGTATACTCATACATATGCTAACAATACATTTTTTTTTTTAAATATATATATATATATATATTGTCAATGTTATTATTAAAATATATACTAATACTAGTATATCACATTAATTACAAATACATTAATTGTATGTACAAGATATATATATACATTTATACTAATTATACATATCTGATAATATAATAAGTACATATATATATACAAATATATACATATACTAAACATTATATATTTTTATACCAAAATACCTACATATATATTAAAGGAATACACATATACATATTATACTATATCAATTAAACATATATCGTATATATATATATATACTAGTTGAACCATACGTATCCTCATATATATATACAAAAATACTGTTTAAAATATACATATATTTTGTCAACATCATTATTAGAATATACTAATATTAAATTACCAATTCAAATTTATACTATATATATATATATATATATATATATATATATAACGATGCCAATTAATTCATATATTAAAAATACGTTTTATTACACTTATACTACATGAAATTATACCAATTAAATATATGTATAATTATACCAAAAATATACATACATATATACATGTATATATATATAAGTATATATATATATATACCAAAATAATTATATACATATACTAAAATATATATATACATAGATACCAAAATAATTACATATGCTAGAATACGTATTTACATATATAAATCATTTCGAAATTATTTGAACAATAATTACAAGTACAAGTTTATTTGTAAAAATCTAGAATTTATGTAAAAGCCAATATATTTATTTCTATAGTAAAATTGGTCACCAGCCCAAATAACAAATTTGATCTCATTTTCATTATTGAAACTATATTTCTAATTAATAATATAAACCCCCAAAATTATTATATTTTACATAATCAAAAATCCTTACATATATACATACTAATTTCACACATAATAAATAACTTAATTCATACATTAAAAACAATAAACTAAGTATATTTTAATTACTAACAATTTACATGAAATTACTAAACTAATCATATATAAATTGAACTAATTATACATTAATTAACTATTTACATATAACTAAACTATTCACATAAAAATAACTAATTATATAAACTAAACTAGTTATATGTAAGTATTAAATTAATTACATGTAATTAATAACTAATTAATTATTTACTGACTGATTACTAATTTATTTCTGATTATTAACTAATTACTGATTAGTAATAATTAACTAATCAAAATTAATTAACTGATTAATCAGATTAGTTACTAATCTAATTAATCTTACTAATCTAATATCACTAACTTAACACAGAGAACAGAACTGAAAGTAAAATGAAGAGGAAAGAGGGAAAGAGGGAAACGGAGAAGGGGACTCACCGGAGTTTACTCCGGCGTCGTCGGCCGGGCAGGGCGTCGTCAGTCGACGTCCGTCTCGACGGCGGTGCTCGTGCTCGGCGGATCTGCTCGAGGCAGCCACGGCTCGACAGATCCCGAGGAGGCGGCGGGTTCTCGATCTCGGCGGTAGCTGGATCGGCAGCGGCGGCTTCGACAGACCCGAGGCGGCGCTTGGATCGAGGGGGCAGGCGCTCTGCTCGAGGGGCGAAGGCTTCGAGGTGGCTGCGGCGGCGGTCGAGATCTGCTGCAGTCGAAGCTCGGCGGTGGCGGTTTGTTCGAGGGCAGCGGCGGCTTCGACTCGGCGGTGGCGGTGCTTGGTTCCAGCGGCGGTCTCGGCGCGGGTGAGGCGGCGTTGACTGGCTCGAGGGGGCTCGACGCGGAGGCGGCTCCCCTGCCTTCGAGGCTAAGCTGGGAGGAGCGTTCGTCGGCTCCGACAATCAGTCGGCGGCGGCGATGGCCAGATCTAGGGTTAGGGTTTCTCTGGGGATGTGTCGGGGTCTGGGTTCGTGTCCGGGCTGGACACGATGGGGGTGCACTGTAGACGTGTCCGGGCTGGACACGAGGGTGGCGGACTGTAAAGGGACGGACGTGTCCGGGTGTGTCGGACACGAAAAATCTGATTGTAATATTGTAACCGGACACAGGAAGTGAATGGATACGGTGGGACACCCGGGGTCGGACCCGAGGCCAACACGGCTGACACGGTGATGCTGGACACACGGACACGAGCACACAAAAATGGTGGTGGCTGTGGCTTGTGGGAAATTGTGGGGGGCTAGCTAATAATTGGAGATTAGGGTTTCTTGGGAATGGTGATGAGAGCCTTAAATAGGGAGAGAGAGTTGTGGGCTAAAGGGTGAGGATCGGCCCAATGATGAATGGCCAGGATTAAATATAAAGGGGCTTTTCATGTGGGAAGAATGAGGGCGTGAATGGGAGACGGAAAACGGTAAATTAAAATAGAAAAGAAATTTAAGAAAAATGTTTTTTTTAAGAGGCTTTCGATTAGCTTCTAATTAAACTCATTTTTCAAAATATTAGAAAGTATGTAATTCATTTATTTACTACCCCAATTAATTATAAAATTTATTATGAAGAAACACTAGTCTTTTAATTAATTTTATCAAATAACTAACTTTATGATTTCAAGCCAATAAACATTTGAAACTAGAGAAATATATATACATTATTATTTATTTATTTATTTATTTATAAGAAATCGACATTTAGGTAAAATGATTTTTATAAAAGATTTTAATCACCTTCTACACTCAAACATTGTTCAAAATCAAATAAAAATTTTAAGGAGAAAATATCTTATAAACTTGATATTTAAAAAAAATTTAAAATCTAAATATTTCGGGAATTTGGAAGTCAGAGGTTACAATAAGTTCTTACTACAACTGAAATGATTAAATAGATATATGCACAGCAGACAAGCACGCAATAATAGGATCATACGGTGAACTTGTGTAGAAAGCATAAGTATTCCAAGTTTACTTCTTTCTATCTTGACTCAGTTATTATTAATATGGTATGGCTTATCGGAATGCGCAAACGAGTCAGATTGTTAAGAGTGAAGACTTAGAAGAATGGAGCTAATCGAAAGTAAGGCCACTCATAAGTTGGTGAATTGGAGGAGAGAAAGGGGATATCTTCAAGACTCGCTTGCGTATCGCCTACACGATCACCTGCATGCACCAACAAATGGTCAATATCTCCTGCCTCGGTCTCCTAGAGTTCGGTATTAAATATGAAGTTCAAAGAACAAAGACAATAAAATCCATCAAAATTGTTGAAGAAAATATAAATCACAAGACCAACAAGAAAGCAACCAAGCGGCATCGAAAATAGGCAAAGAAACCAGCGCAACGGAAAGGCCCCTCGCGACTCTGCCGCCGAGTCCTTCCTCGAGGTACGATCGGCTGAATATGGAACTTGATTCCGAAAAAACCAATCCATAAAGAGGAAAAGATCTTAATTCAATCTGTCCCGATCGAACGATTCCAAGTATTTCTTAGTCTTACTTCCCGAACAGGGGGAACGGGGCACTTTAGCATAGACGCATAACATGCGATCTTGAGCAACAGGTAGAGAGACATGGAGCACATGCTTTGTATTTGGGTGAGGCACACTAGCCTTGGCAACCTATGTCCTACGTGTCTTTTTAAGCTTTGCTAGCCTAGGCAAAGGACCTACTCTGTCCTCTGAAATAATTTCCTCAAAGTCTTGCTGATCGAAGCGTACGACCAGCATCTTCTGGGTAGACCCAAGTTTTGTCGCGTCGGACTGCGTCACTATCTTTTAGTTGGTATAAAAAGACGTCCCCACTAGAGTCGCCACCTTGTTTTCCATTGATTAAAGTTGAACAAACTTTATTGTATAACAAATGAAAGAAGTATAAAGAAATCCTTAATAAAAAATCTAAGTACAATATTTTTTATTCTGTGGAGTATGACGATGGAGATCGAATACTGCAGCTGACTCATTTACTCCGTTAATGGTCCGACGATGGAATATGAATACTTTCTTCACGTTTCTTTTTCCTGTATGTACGTGCCTCCGTTGTGGGTATGAAACCCTACTATTTATAACCATCATACTGACGGTATATACGTGTGCATATTCTATGGGCGCATAGATTCTGGGGTTGCTACGTGTCCGTTCTTAACAAAATGGTTGTAACCGTGAATGCATATCACGGTCGAGCTACAACATGGTATCTTATTAGGAACTGCTATTGCTGAAGATATGGTTTGTTCTCATCTTGTATACATAACTTGGTCAGCTTTACATGTGGCCTGCACTTGGTTATAGAGAATCACTTCATTTGTAACAGAAAGATTTAGTAACACATGGCCGCATAAAGACTGAACTGCATAGGGGCTGAGCCTCATAAAGATCGGGTCTTATGGTCATTTTGACGTATAAGGACCCCGATGCATAGGGATCTTGACTTATGGGGAGCTTGATGCATAGATTGCTTTATCGTATGTGTACGTGGTACTATACAGCTATATCCGGACAAAGGTAATCATGACAATGACATAAGCACTGTCATCCACTGTCGGCATCAAAATTGAGACGTTCAAAGCCATTATTTTTGTCGGATTCATAAATGTTGTGACTGACAGAAATGGCACTAAGTGCCCAAGCTGTTATGCATCACATAAATTTTATGTCGCATGAATTTTGTGGCGCATAGCTCTTTTGTATGCGTCTTACTTTATGAGCGTATGTTTCTCCGAGATTTTTCATGCTTCTATATTTTGCGACATTGATACGTGTCTACGTACGCATAGGACTACGTATATTTAAACACATATAAATACCTATATATATGTGTGGTATATCGATGTACGAGAGCCTGACAATATGTTAGATAGTGGCATGGCACATGGATCTTGGCACGTTATCTGAGGCCATACAAATTTTGGATTGTTAGCATGAACATCAAAGTATTGGTTGATGTTGTGCGACATTCTGTTGGGTTATCATTGAGTAGATTAGTGTGTTGGTATTTATTAGAATATGTTCGACATGGCAACTTGGATCCACTAATCTTCCAATCGAGGACATGGGATAGGCAGCACCGTAGCAACAGTCAGCAGACAAGTGTACTTTGCCAAATTATATTGCAGATTCTAGTATTTATTGCTATTCCTTAGATATTTTTACTTTATATTTGTGCATTTATAATTGTTCCACTAGGACCGATATATGATACTCAGTGTCCGAATGAGATTCGGGTGCCGACATCTATCTGTAGATTCGAGTATCAAAGATAGAGTGTCTTTACCACGAACCCATGAACATGCTTGTATTATTAGCACGACAGACCATAGGACACTCGATACTATTTTATGTGACAGAGTCTTTATGGATATGTTTATGGTGACACTGCATTGGATTGTAGGACTCATGTTATGATACAGTTATATATATATGTTATTATGACCCGTTGTAATAGTTAGAGGTCTTGATCAGGATCCTTTAGTGATTACAATGGAGGGGAGAGATTAAACTGTACTTTTGGGTGGACATTTATATATGTTGGACTACCGTAGTCTCTATAGCAGAGCTTTGGTATATTACTACTTGACTGCTTTAGGTTCCTTGATCAGGATCCTTTAGTGATTTACTTCTACTTGACTGCTTTGGTTTCCTGATATATAGCCATTAGTGATATTATTATTATTATTAGACTGCTTGGGATTCCCACACATAGAACCTTGAGTGTCTCCTTCCTTAGTATTAGTAATCGCTTACTTGCATAGCAATTTACATGGTTACTGTAGCTTACCCTGGATTATTGTACCTTTATACTGTTTACTTTTGGCTTGTTTATTCTATATCTTGTTACATCCCTTGAGGACCTGGATCCAGATTTTGTCCCCAGGTTATTGCTGAGCTGGATTAGTGGAGTATATTTATGGATGATTGTTTCTCCAGATTTTAGGTATATGTAGTTGATGCGTACATCTTATTCTTTCGTATTTATATTTATTTTTTGTTTCACATTTCTACTTTTACATCCTAGTTTAGTAGACTCTTGTTATTTCTTTCGAGTCAATTCAGATAAGTATTGAGTAGGATGCACACTATGATATATGTTATCCATTTTTGTATTTTGTTTTCATTATGGATTAAGGCATATTTATATTTTCTGTATTATCTAGATAGTGACCATTATAGTACAACTTATACGTTCGAGTCAGACAATATTTTGGTTGAATGCGCAGTTGGCATATTTATGTATTCCTAGTCCGACGTATTTTGTGACTGGGATATGACAGAAACTCCACCAAATTGGACAAAATAAGGGTGAATTAGATACGATCCTCCTAGCTTAGCTCCTCTTAAATGATCCTCCTTGTGCTCCAATGCTCTAGGCCTCGATGAGGATGAGAATGAGTGAAAAATGAGTGATTTTGATTAAAAATTGGTAGGAATTGTAAATGGCTTGGGGAAGAAGAAGCTTGGTAAAGAAGAGGAGCTAATTTGGTGGGAGAAATAAAATGAATCACTTGCCAAAGGGGCCGGTCTCTATAGGTGTCATGGAGGGATTGGTAATTACAAGTTTTCCCCTCCTCTCTCCTAATTTGATTTCTAGATCTAATATGAATAAAAAAAATTTGTTATGAAAGAATCTAATTAGTTATGGAAGAATATCTAATTATTCCAGAAGTGAATATTCTATCCATGACAACTAACATTAATTAATTCTAACTAACCACTTAATTAACTTTAACTATATAATTAGCAACTACTAATGAAATAACAATAATAACCTTTGTCCTAATTTAGGTAGTTACAACTACTGATACCCCCACTACCCCGACTTCTGGCTATGAATCCAAAATCGTCTACTTCCTTAAAAACTATTATAACTATTACTCATTCTTATAATGACCCGATTGGCCTAGAAGTGTCATTCAAATCTCTTATTGTTGTCCAAGCCATTGACCCAGTAGAGGTCAATAATTGGACCATCTCAAGTTATCCTTTGACTAAATTTATCAAGGTACCCTAAAACTCCAAATCCTACTCCAGTCTGAATGATCAAGAACCTATTTCTTAGCTTGATAAGATGATCTCACCCAATGCTCTACACATTACTAATCCTACTTCTGATAACACCCCTCCATTGCTTCCAACGGTCACCCATGTCATGCCCCAATCCCAAAACATACAGGACTAGACACGTGACAATAGCCAACTAGTATGACTCCGAAGAGCTTTCCAATTTAGTGGACCCGCCGAAGTGTATTTACGCTGTCCAGAGTCAAGTGATCAAGCTAAATATCTATATCTATCAATCTAACAACTAACTAAATCTCAAGCCATGACAAATGAGTCTCAATAAGGAACGGTATGCATCAGTAGTCTGTAGACCAATAATGCCCAATAATGCCCAATAATTCATTCGTTCGAATAAGCGAAGAGAACAATATAGGCCAATAAATACTAGGCTATAAAAGCAGATCATAACGGGGTATAGTACGTAACTGTGATAAAAGAATGATATAAAGATACCTAAAAGAATGTCCGACATTCTATTGGATCGGGCATCACACAATTCGCTCAAATAACCAAGAAAAGAACCAGGTCCTCAGAAGGACGTAAGAAGATACAAAACATAAATACCATAATATAAATACCGAGTAAACAAATCTTGGTGAACTGTCCATCTAAGTGAATACACTTTGAAGACAACCTTGGTTCATATAGGTTGGTAAATTAGGTATAAAGCATAGCGTCGAGCCAGAGGCTAGTATATACACAACATACATCTCGGTCAATCATAGCGCGCATATAGTGACCACTACTGAATATATCCACTAACATATATATATATATATATATATATATATATATCCCGATCGAACCTAGCGTATAGCTAGTGACCACTGCCGGATATATCCACTTGTATATACGCCCATAACCAACACTGAGGCTCACGACCCCGTAGTTTACTTTGAAACTACGGTAGCCAAATATTTATCCCATATGCCTACTAATTGTCTTCCTAGCCTAATGCCAATGTACAAGTCTTAAGTACGACGTGGACATCTCGTAACTATAAATGAAGTCACCTATGAACTAGAATCAAATCAACTATGCTATATACTGACACATATATTATGCGCACCAGTAGAAAATTGAGTGCTTAAGCTCGTGTCCTATCATGAACTTACTCTATGACATAAAATAATATGTGACAAGGCTTCAGAGTTATAATAATAACTCTACAACTTTGGATATGTGTACTAGAAACTAGGTCAAAAATAAGTCCTAACATCGACGCATTCTTTGACTACACCTGAGGTATTCCCTGACGTTCATAATTATATAATATTAAGAGAAGAAGCATGTAAACAAATAAATGAATTTAAACAGTACAATAAGGTAAGATATACTTGCTTGCAACTCTGATCTGAGTAAATAATTATCCGGAACCCTCAGCCAAGATTGAACCATCTTGGGTACCTATGAATATATAATAACAACATATCAAACACTATGTTACTCTACGCTAAGCATGCATAAGAGTACAATATATGTAATGTCGTGAGTCATGTAGAGTCTAAACCAAACTAGGGTTCTAACTAAGTAAGTCATCTAGGGTTCACTAATCAAGTACCAAGAAAAGAATATAATCACCAAGTCAACTAGTCACATATTATCCTCAAGTTCTCTAAATGTACAACTTCTCACAAATACATTTACATGGACATAACTAGGGTTCATGTGGTTACTAAGTTGCTCTTCAAAAACATAGGTACTAGGTGTCCAACCTAATAGGGTCATCTTGTACAAGTATTACATACACATCCTCAAAGTACATGAAACAAGTGTTAGCCTAACTCAAGTAATCATTCAAAGTATGTTCTAGTGTCATCATCAAGTTCAAGGGTAAATACCATATTTTGACACATGTAAACCATATGTATAAACCTATCCACAATATTTATATATATCAAGTGTCAAATTAACACAACTACTTATTCTAATGTTCATCCTTATTCCATACTTGCATCCTCACTATATACATACACAAACATAACCCTAACATGTATACAACCTTAGCATGGCATATTCTACTCTTTAACATGATGTTTATATACAAGAAACTATCTAGAACAAAACCTAGGCAAGGTGCACATCTACTTGTAGAACATTTAACTACCTTATTCATGCATATATATATAATTGTTTGTGAGAAAAAGTTTATACGAAACTTTTGTGTTATAAACTGTTGAAAAGAAAGAAAAGTACAAAAAAGATCATAAACTGGAATCTAAGTATAATTAATTCTGGGAAAGTAAAGCTGTAGATATTTGATCTGTGGATGATCACTTAACTCCTTGGACCACTCGACGATGTAGAATTACACACGACGATAGAGAACTGCACACGAATACAAAGAAATATAGGAAATGTTGCGAATAACTTGGAGAGTTTGTCATGACCCGCACCCGATGTACGGATGCAAGTCGGGAACAACGCCCAGCCTACAACGCAGAATCGACGGTAGAACACTGTCTGGGTAATCTATCTAGCAATATAATAAACCATCAACAATAATAATATACTCAATCACAGATCTAAGATAAAAACGAGCACAAATATGATAAAGAATAGAATAGTCATATATAACTCATGAGTCAAAAATAATAACATCAATGAGTTTGAAGAAATACTAACAAATAAGCTGGAGACAAATCCAGTACAAGGAATACTAAGAAGCTACAAGTCCCGGGTCATCTGTCTCGGTCGGGATAAGTTCCTCCTGAGCCATGGTCTCTGAATCTAATCCCACAATATCCTGAGGTCCATAATGTCTAAGGTAGCACTCCTAAGTGTCATTTGGGAAAAAATATATCTAGTCAGGAAAGGAGCAGATTATATCTCTAACAGCAGTTCTAATCAATGATAAAAACTATGTAACAGTAAATAGATATTAATATACAAGATGCAATAATAGACAAGAGATATACAATAAGGAAATATCGAAATAAATATAATAATGAATAATATTACAATAAACAAGAATACTAATGACTAAGTGTGTGAATACTAGCTTTAACATATTATCGGCTTGGGAACTTGTAGAAGAGTAAAATGGCCTGGTTAATCATACGTGCGGTGTATGATCAACACTCACAAGGAACAAGACATGCACAAGGAGGGTATGATCACATATTTATACTAAAATACTTTCCACCCTCAACTGGTATAGTAGATCCAATCATGGTACGCTATGGCACAAGATTCACCAAGAAGATAGCTAGTCATTTCGAGAATCAGTGTCTGTACATGTACAAGATAATCAATAAAATAACGCTTGCACAAGATACACCATATACCAAGGAATAACATCACTTGACGAGATCTAGATATACCAATCTGTGTAACCATCGTGTCAAGAAAACAAGAAAATCTATACTAGATACAATGAACATAGATGATATCATATATTAGAAACTATCAGAGAATGTACTCGCCTGAAGTTCGGTGAATAGTCTCACAGATGTCTGATATGGTGCCTCGAAGACTTAGATATGGAATATAACATCAATACAAGGTTTCGAACGAAAAATAAGTTAAACTAGTCAACTTATAGGCCAATAAGCCATTTCTAAGTCAAATAGTCAAACTAGGTCAACTCTAAGTCAAACCGGTCAATTATGCCAAACTATCTATTTCTAGGTTGCATGATTCTATCTCAAAGATATTTGGTTCATACACTATGAATTTAGGTCATACAAGCTATATCTTAGAATACTAGGATACCGTATCTCAGTATACGCAAATAGGAGATATAAAATATCACATATACAAATATCAAACAATATTAAATATTAAATCCTAATTACAAATATTAAATGGATACTTTGGTTTTGACCCAACTCGGTATCGCACAACTAAAACTTCATCTTGATACCAAAACCCTATACATTAGTTATCCTAAAATACCTTGATACTTACCTTGGTATCTTAAGGTAATTGTCAAAACCTTATTTATACTAACTACCCATTAATAACTATATGCTAACAACCGACTATTACAAATATAGTATACTAATGCATAAATACCAATTAGGAATATATATATATATATATATATATATATATATATATATATATGTACACTAATACTATATATATATAGCCGCACAACTGTCACTAAAAGCCACTGTTGCCCGTCGCTAATGCTGCTGATACCGCTGCTGTTACTGCTGCTTTTGCGACGGCTCCTACTTTTGTCCCTAATACTGTTGTTGGTGCTTTTGTCGCTGAAGCGTTGCTATTGCTGTTGCTAAAGATGCTGCCATTGTTATTGCTGCTGTTGTCGCTAATGAAGTTGCTGCTGCTGTTGCTAATTCGGCTGCTGCTGCTGTCACTAAATCTGCTGTTGCTGCTGTAAATGTTGCTGCTGTTGCTAAAACTGTCACAAAAACTGTTGTTCTCCCCTCTCTCACTCTTATATATATATATATATATATATATATATATATATATATATATATATATATATATATATATATATATATATATATCACATAAATATATATACATACTTATATATATACACTAACTACAACTATATATACATATATACATACCCACAATATTACCTATATTATAGCATACAAATAATATATAGTAACATATATATATATATATCTCCATAATATCACTAATACACACATATATATAATCATACAAATATATATATATATATATATATATATATATATATATATATATATAACATAACATACAAGTATATACATAGATAACATATATACTAACATATACCTATATACAGTACTATATTTAATAGCTATTACATATGTAAAAGTATACCTACATATATACATAACACATAGGTATATAGATATATGATATACTAACACATAAATATATATATACATTAACAATATATATATATATATATATATATATATATATATATATATATAATTACATATTATAAAGACTAGGAACAATGGGAAAGTAGATCTAGAAATAAATTGCACAACACATGGAGCGTATCACACTCATATCCCACTAGATCTATGATATGCTTGCGACACGAGTCGACCACACATCCAAACGTACCCCAATGGACATGAGCAAGTCTAATATATCATTTATGAACAATACGGAGAGTCAAACAAAATTTACGTGTCCGTGTCAAAATATGACATGCACAAAGTTCCGTGTCGGAGGAAAAACACCCAAATCAACACGTATCACCAAATTATTGGAATACGACCTACACATACCCAATTATGGAAATAACACTAGACCCAAACACACAAGCACATGCCAAATTGATCTATAGGACCAATTGACACACACAATAAGCGTTAATCTCGGAATTCCGCCAAAATTGACACAAAAAGCACCATAACTTTCTAAATAGGCCTCCTATGAACACAAAACCAAATCCTATGGGTAGCCTATGCATATGGGTTGAATTCTCATGGTTAAATCTCAGATTTAGAACCTAAATTAAGGAAAAAAACTTAATTGTACCTATTGGAAGATGGATTTCCAATAAAACCTCCAAATATGATAAAATTGGCCTCCAACTTGTAGATCCTTGCTCCTCTTTGTAGATCCTTCCTTTCTCCTTCTAGATCCTTGCTCCACTAGTCTCCAATGGTGATTTGAGAAGGAATTGGTATAAAATTTGGTAGAAAAATGATGTGGGAATGAAGAAATTTGGTTGAGAAAAATTCTAGATCTAGTTTTCAAATGAAAAGAGGAGAGAGAAACTTTTTCCCTCTTCTTTAATAGGCCGGCCCCCCCTTACCCCTTCCTCAAGTCACTATGTAATGTCCATTATAACCCTTGGGCCTCTCATGAAGAAATAATTAAGGAGGGAAGCTTCTAGTCTAATTGTTTAATTAAATTAATCATCCTCCTAATCAATGTGCTTTCTAGTTGGGCTCAATTCTAACAATTAATACATGTTGGTCCATGAGTCTAAACTAAACTAGTTAGGTCCACTAACACAAGTCCAAAATAAATAACTAATATCTAACAATAATTAAATAATATAATAAATAATTATCTAACATGCACAATATTTTATTAAATATGAAATTACCAAAATACCCTTTCCTAGAAAATTTGGTAGTGACAAGTCTACCCACCTTAAAAAAATTTTGTCCTCGAAATTCAAAGATGAAAACTACCCCCAGAAAATAACAGAATATAACAAAAGAACAGAACATAACATAACTAGGAAAGAACATACATCTAGGGACAAACAAATATGGATAACGCTTTCGCATTTCGTCCTCTCTCTCCCAGGTAGACTCCCCTAGAGAGTGATGCCTCCATACGACGCGTACCAAAGGAATAGTCTGGTTCCTCAGCACCTTCTCTCTCCGATCCAGAATCTCAACTAGCTACTCTGGATAGCTAAGAGTAAGGCCCACCTTTATCTCCGAGTGATCCAATACATGACTAGGATCTGTCACGTACCGTCTCAACTGTGATACGTGAAACACGTTGTCCACTCCCTCCAATGCAGGTGGCAAGTCTATTCTATAAGAAACTGTACCGACCCTTTCTAGAATAGTGAAAGGTCCGATGAATCGCGGACTAAGCTTTCCGCCTCCACCGAAGCGAATCGTGCCTTGTGTCAGAGAAATCGTCAGAAACACCAAACCACCCACCTAGAACAAAATACCACCTTAAGAACTTAATCTATAACAAACAACCAATAACAAACACAAAATAAAAATCTAAAACTATACCTCAAACTCCAAAGGTCTCCGGTGGTTATCGGCCCATTGCCACTGTCTGTCCTGTGCCACTTGAAGTCTGTCTCTGATCAACTAAACCTTCTCCGTTGCATCCACAACCATCTCTGGACCAAGCAAAACTCTCTCTCCAATATCATCCCAAGATAAGGGAGTATGACATCTCCGACCATACAGAGCTTCAAATAGTAGCCTGGTTGCTGTTGTTGTAAGCAAACTCTACCAAATGGAGATGGTCCTCCCAAGAACCCCTAAAATCTAGTACACAAGTGCGCAACATATCATCGAGAGTCTGAATAGTCCTCTCTGACTATCCATCTGTCTGGGATGATATGCAGTACTAAACTTAAGCTGAGTGCCCAAACTCGCCTGCAAACTCCTCCAAAAATGAGAAGTAAAATGACTATCTCGATCCAAGACTATGCTGATGGGAAATTCATGTATCCTAACGATCTGCCTCACATAGGCCAGCTTCTCCGTAGACAAATCCACCTTGAAAGGCAAAAAGTGGGCCGACTTGGTCAACCTATCAACGATGACCCAAATTGCGTCTTTCCCTCCTGGAGATCGTGGATGTCCGGACACAAAATCTATAGTAATGTGCTCCCACTTCCACTCTAGAATGGGTAACGGCTGAAGTAAACCTCCTAGCCTCTTTCTCTCGGCTTTCACCTGCTGGCACACTAAGCATCTGGATACAAACTATGCCACTTCCCTCTTCATGCCATACCACCACACACTCTCTCGCATATCCTGATACATCTTATTGGCACCTGGATATATGGAATACTGAGAGCGATGTGCTTTCTGTAATACCTCCTCACGCAGCTTCCCACTAGGCACACACAATCTAACTTTATGTCGCAAAGAACCATCCTCGACATTAGTGAAATTATCCTCCAATCCTGCTCTTACGTAAGCTCTGATGCTTCTAAGAGATACATCCTCATACTGTGCTGCCTTAATCCTGTCCATCAAATCTGAATAAATCTGCAATCCCCATATCTGCATAGCTAAACCAGGAACTATCACCTCAATGCCAAAGTTCTCCAAGTCCTCAAATAGATATCGATCATGCGTCAAGAACATAGCTATCGGGTACCTGCTCAAAGCATCGTTAACTATATTATCTTTCCCAGGATGATACTGTAAAGATATATCAAAATCCTTCATCAGTTCCAACCACCGATGCTGGCTCATGTTTAACTCATTCTGCGTGAAAACGTACTTTAAGCTCTTGTGGTCTATGAAGATCTCCATACGCTCTCCGTACAAATAGTGTTTCCACAACTATAGGACGAAGATGACTGCTGCCCACTCCAAATCATGGGTAGGATAGTTCTTTTCATGAGGACGCAATTGTCTGGATGCATAGGCAATCACTTTCCTATTCTGCTGAAGAACACAACCCAAACCTTTTTCTGATGCATCACTATAAATAGTGAAACCTCTAGACCCTGATGGCAACATCAAAATAGGAGCAGACGTCAACCTCTTCTTCAATTCCTCAAAAGCAACCTGGCAATCCTCCGTCCAAACAAACTCTACATACTTCCTGGTGAGTCTGGTCATCGGCTTGACAATCCTCAAAAATTCTTGCACAAACTTTCTGTAGTAGCCTGCCAATCCCAAGAAACTCCCGATCTCTGCTATCGAACTCGGGGTCTTCCAAGACTCCACTGCTGTGATCTTCTTCAGATCTACTGAAATACCATCACCAGTCACAACATGCCCCAAGAACTCCAACTTGTCCAGGAAGAACTCACACTTGGACAACTTCCCATACAGCTTCTCCTTCCTCAGTACATCCAACACAATCCGCAAATGCTCATCGTGCTCCTCCTGTGTCTTTGAGTATATGAGTATGTCGTCGATGAACACCACCACGAAATTCTCAAGGTACTAATGGAACACCTTGTCACTACCATATTTTTTAGGAAAGGGTATTTTGGTAATTTCCTATTTAAATAAATATTGTGCATGGTAAATAATTATTTGTTGTATTATTTTATTGTTGTTAGTTATTATTTAATTATTTTAGACTTATTTTAGTGGACCCAACTAGTTTAGTTTGGACCCATGGACCAACATGAATTAATTAGTTAGGCTTGGCCCATTTAGAAAGCCCATAGTTAAGGAGATGGATTAAATTAATTAAATGATTAGACTAGAAGCTTCCTTCCTTAATTATTTCTTCATGAGAGGCCCCAAGGGGTACATTGGACATTTTACAATTGCTTGGGGGAGGGGCTATGGCCGGCCTATTAAAGAGGGGGGGAAATTTCTCTCTCCTCTCATTCTCATTCCAAATCTAGATCTAGAATTTTCCACTCCCAAATTCCCTCCATTCCCAATCCAATTCCCTACCAAATTCATTCCAAATTCTTCCCAATTCACCATTAGAGAAGGAGGAAGCAAGGATCTAGAAGAAGGAAGCAAGGATCTACAAAGAGGAGCAAGGATCTACAATTTGGAAGCAAGTTCATCTCAATTGGAGGTTTCATTGGGAATCCATCTCCCAATAGGTATAATTCAGATTTTTCTATTTAAATAGCTTCTAAATCTGAGATTTAATCATGTAAAATCAACCTATATGTATGTAGTACCCATAGGACTTTGTTTTGTGTTCATAGGAGACCCATGGAGAAAGTTATGGTGCTTTTTGTGTCAATTTTGTTGGAATTCCGAATTTATATTTTGTTGTGTGTGTTAATTGATCCTATAGATCAATTGAACATGAGATTTGTGTTTGAGACTAGTGTCGTGTCCATATTGGGATATTTGTGGTTCGTATCCCAACTATTTGGTGATACGTGTCATTTGGGGGTTTTCCTCCGACACGGGGCTTTGAACATGTCGTATTTTGACACGGACACATAGATCTACTTTTGACGCTTTGATTTGTTCATAAATATTATTTGTGATTTGTTTGTGTCCTTCGGGGTACATTTGGTTGTGTGTTGGACTCGTGTCGCATGCGTATCCTAGATCTAGTGGGATACGGTGAGATACTCTCCAATTGTGTGTATTTTTGCATAGATCTAATTAATTATGGTTCAATTCTTCATTTATAATTAGTATATATATATGGATATTAAATATTTATTTTGTGTATTTATTATAGTAATTATTGTAGCATAGATCTATATTTTGGGTGTGCTAATATAATGTACAATATAATATGTAGCTTTCTTGCATGCAAATATATATGTTACTACTTGTTAAATAATATAATTTATACATAAAATGTTTTATAAAATATATTTGTATGTTTAATTGTGTAATTATATTATTTATAATTATTATGTAATTATTTGGATATTAATGTAAATATTTTAGGTGTGCTTCTAGCCATGTAAATTATATGTTCTTTGTTAAATATTTGAAGGTATAAGTTTATGTGTATATTAATATATATATGTACATTTTTGTATTAATGGTTTATATATATATATATATATACTATTTTATATATTCTGTTTATATATATATATATATATATATATTGTTTATATATTCTGTTTTTATATATATAATTATATATATACAACTTGTTTTAGTGACAGTAAATTAATGACAGTAAAAAAACTGTCATTAATTAGCCGACTAATAGCAGCCGCTGTAGCCTTCGGGCAATTAATGACAAACCTGTCATTAATTGCAGCAGCGGGAAACAGCAGCTTTTCTGCGACGCTTTTCCGCGACAGTTTAACTGTCAGCGAAAACCAAAGCAGTGGCAGTTTATTATTTGGGTTTCGGTGACAGTCCTTCGGTGACAGTCCCGACTGTCACTATTTAAACTGTTTTGATTTAATCCTATTTTATTCACTATTTTTCAATGACGCTTTGACAGATTTAATGTATATATTATATATTATAATTGTATATATATATATGTATATATATGTGTTTTGTGAGGAATAATAATTGTAATAATATATTATGTTCTTTATATAAATGTTGGGTTGTATATATATTATTTTAGGGTATATATTAATTATATTATTAGTATACTTTGTGTGAGTTCTTTTTGAATCTAATTTGATTCCTAAATTATTGTAGTTTATCTCTATATTATTTTATAGATGTCTTGTGAGGTTGACTTTGGGTTTGACCATGTTTGACTTTAGTGGACTTTAGAGTTGACCATAGTTGACTTTTGACTTAGAATTGACTTATTGACCTAGAAATTGCCTAGTTTGACTTGTTCTCTTTCCGGGACCTTGTATTAATGTGGTATTCCATATCTAGGTCTTCGAGGCACCGAGTCAGACATTTGTGAGACTGTTCATTGGACTTCAGGCGAGTACATTCTCTATGTTCGTTGTATCTAGTGTAGATATACATGTTCTCTTGACACTATGGTTACACGGATTGGTATATCCGGATCTCGTCATGAGATGTTATTCCTTGGTATATGGTGTATATGGTACAAGTATTGTTTCATTGGTTATCTTGTACATGTACAGACACCGATTCTCGGGGAGACTAGCTATCTTCTTGGGGAATCTAGTGCCATAACGTACCGTGGTTGGATCTATTATACCAGTCGGGGTGGGGAGTATTTTAGTGTAGATATGTGATCATACCCTCCTTGTGCATGTCTTGTTCCTTGTGAGTGTTGATCATACACCGCACGTATAATCAGCCAGGCCATTATACTCTTGTGCAAGTTCCTAAGCCGATCACATGTTAAAGCTAGTACTCACACAATTAGTCATTAGTATTCTTGTTCTATCAGCATATTGTTCATTATTGTATTTCTTTCCAGTACTTCCTTATTGTCTATACATTTCTTGTATCTATTTATGCATCTTGTTTATCCACAGCTACTTACTGTTACATAGTTTTTATCATTATTTGAGAACTGCTGTTAGGGTTGTACTCTGCTCCTTTCCTGACTGGATATATTTTTCCAGATGACACTGAGGAGTACCCTACCTATTATGGACCCCAGGATGTTGTGGGTTTAGATTCTGAGATCCTAGCTCAAGAGGGACTTATCCCAACTGAGACAGTTGACCCTGGAGTTGTAGCTTTATAGTTTTGTAGTATTCTTTTGTACTGGATTTGTCTCCAGCATATTTCTGTATTTTTCTTCAGACTCATTGATGTATTATTTTAGACTCATGAGTTGTATTGTGACTATTCTATTCTTATCTGATTCGTGTTCATTCTATCTTAGTTCTGTGATTGAGTACACTATCTTTTGGTGGTTCATTATATTTATATAGACTTTCTAGACAGCGTTCTACCGCCGATTCTGCGGCGTAGGCTGGGCGTTGTTTCCGACTAGTACCCTTACCCCGGGTGCGGGTCGTGACACGTTTTTGGTGGTGGCCCATGCAGGTCCAGCTTCACAAGTATGTGATGTCGTGGTAGTGCGACAACTTAGTTGTACTACTGCGAGCCTGCGATAGGATATAGGATATAGGCTGAGATACTCAATCACATCTAAGAAAATTCTTTTGATTCAACTATTCTCCTTGGACGTTGATACTTGATCTCTTAAACTGTCCTTTCCTTGAATATCTTACATCTTGTGCCATATTGATTCTTTCTTTCGCTTTGTCTCAGGATGCCGCCTAAGACTAGATCACAGCAAGGGAGAGCAGTTTCTGAGAGGTCTGCGACATCCCGAGGGCCTGCACCAGTCACTTCTCCGGTGATTGGAGTGTCAGCTGCTTTCGGAGGTCCACTACCCACTCAGAGGACTGTGCCAGCTGTATCTGAGGGGCTTCCACCACCACCTCCTGTGCCAGCAGAGGCGTCACAGATGTTTACTCTGTTTCGTGAGATGCTCGAGGCACAGAGGGCTCAGTCGAAGGCACATCAGAGGCAGACCGACGTTCTACGGTAGGGCATCGAGAGTGCTCATCAGCTTGCTCGTGCTGTAGTTGAGGGAGGAGTTCCGGTCCAGCAGCAGGTTGTTCCTCAGGTTGCTCAGCTTCGGCCAGGCAACATTCAGGACTTCAAGAAACTGGAGCCTAGGGTTTTCAAAGGGACGGAGGGCATCGTCTATGCTGATAATTGGCTCGAGGACATTGAGCGTCTTATGAGGGTGTCCCGTCTTTCTGAAGATCTGAAGGTTAAGGCGGTAGGACTTCAACTGTTCGACGTCGCTCGTACCTGGTTCAGGAATGAGCCGGTTCTAGTTGACGCAGGACAATCTTGGGAGGTATTCAGGGACCTTTTCAAGAAAAAGTTTTTTGCCCGGATAGACAGGCTTGACTTGGGGAGACAATTTGAGAGTCTCATTCAGGGAAGCATGTCTGTGGAGGAATACGCTGCAGAGTTCGGTAGGCTAAGCCGATTTGCAGAGTATCTGGTGAGGGAGCCGGAGGTTCGAGCTATTCGTTTCCGAGAGAGTCTAAACTGGGAGGTAAAGATTCTCATTCCGTTTTTTTATGAGACATACTCGGAGATACTTGTGGAGGCACGCAAGGTTAAGCGGGATCTGGGTTTGAAGACCAAGAGAGACCGTGATTCTTTTCTGGGGGCCAACGGCAGTGCAGTATCTGCCAAACGTCCTCATTTCCAGTCCAGACCTTTCCAGCAGCCACAGCAGAACCAGACTCCAGCTAGAGCGCCTTTTCACCAGGTACCTCAGCAGCAGAGGCAGTTACAGCAAGCTCTATGCAACTTCTACAAGAAGCCCGGCCACATCTGGGAAGTTTGCAGAAAGAGGCTAGGAGTTTGTTTGTATTGTGGTACTGAAGGGCATCAATTGAGGGAGTGTCCTCATCGTGCAGTTCAGGGAGCAGCTCCAGCTCCGAGGGCACAGATGAGACCACCTGCAGCACAACCGAGGGGACCGCTTCCGACACAGCAGCAGCGTTTTGTCCAGCATTAGCAGCAGGGAGGTGCTCGGCAGGAACGAGCGTTTGCTATGACAGTCGAAGAGGAGGAACCCACCGGAGATGTCATCGCAGGTTCTATTCTTCTTGATTCTATTCCAGCTTTAGCTTTGTTTGATAGTGGTGCTTCCCATAGTTTTGTATCTGTTTCTTTTGCTCTAAAGCATGGTTTGGTAGCTGAGTCTTTGCTTAGGACTTGCAAGATCATGACCGGGGGAGGCATTATCCTGGTTAATGATATTTGCAAAGATCGGAGAGTTACTCTGGGAGGCCGGGAGTTGAGTGCGTGTCTACTTGTAATGCCACTTCCGAGCTACGACATTGTACTCGGGATGGATTGGTTGAGTAGGCACCGTGCTAGCATAGATTGTAGAGGAGGTAGAGTTTTGTTTGGTCCGCCAGGAGAGCCAGAGTTCGAGTTTGCTAGAGGAGCTGCGGAGCAGGAAGAAGGCATTATTTGTGGAGCTATGGTGGAAGACAAGGAGTTGCCACATCCGTTGATAGCAGAATTTTTGGATGTGTTTCCTGAAGAATTGCCAGGATTGCCGCCAGATCGAGATGTTGAATTTTCTATAGACTTGGTGCCAGGTGCAGAACCGATTTCGCAGCATGTCTATAGAGTAAACAACAGCGAGCTGGTCGAGTTGAAGAAAAAGATGGACGAATTGCAGGATAAGGGGTTTATCAGATCGAGTTCTTCACCATGGGGAGCCCCGGTATTGTTTGTACCGAAAAAGGATGGATCGGTGCGTATGTGCATTGATTACAGGGCTTTGAATAATCTCACTATCAAGAATAAGTATCCTTTGCCACGGATTGATGATCTGTTTGATCAGTTGAGTGGTGCGAAGGTGTTTTCTAAGATAGATTTGAGATCAGGCTACCATCAGGTGAAGGTGAAGCCGGAGGACATACCGAAGACTGCTTTTAGAACTCGGTATGGTCAGTTCGAGTTTATGGTGATGTCGTTTGGTTTGACTAATGCACCGACGGTATTTATGAACTTGATGAACAAGGTGTTCCACCAGTACCTTGACAAGTTCGTGGTGGTGTTCATCGACGACATACTCATATACTCGAGGACACCGGAGGAGCATGAGGAGCATTTGAGGATTGTGTTGGATGTGCTGAGGAAGGAGAAGCTGTATGAAAAGTTGTCAAAATATGAGTTTTTCTTGGACAAGGTGGAATTCTTGGGGCATGTTGTGACTGGTGATGGTATTTCAGTGGATCCGAAGTAGATTTCAGTAGTGGAATCTTGGAAGACTCCGAGTTCGGTAGCAGAGATCAGGAGTTTCTTGGGATTGGCAGGCTACTACAGAAAGTTTGTGCAAGATTTTTCGAGGATTGCCGAGCCGATGACCAGACTCACAAGGAAGGATGTGGAGTTTGTTTGGACGGAAGATTGCCAGGCCGCTTTTGAGGAGTTGAAGAAGAGGTTGACGTCTGCTCCTATTTTGACATTGCCATCAGGGTCCGGAGGTTTCACTATTTATAGTGATGCATCGGGAAAGGGTTTAGGTTGTGTTCTTCAGCAGCATGGGAAAGTGATTGTCTATGCATCCAGGCAATTGCGTCCTCATGAAAAGAACTATCCTACCCATGATTTGGAGTTGGCAGCTGTCATATTCGCCCTGAAGTTGTGGAAATATTATTTGTACGGAGAGCGTGTGGAGATCTTCACAGACCACAAAAGCTTGAAGTACGTTTTCACGCAGAAGGAGTTGAACATGAGGCAGCGTCGGTGGTTGGAACTGATGAAGGATTTTGATATCTCTTTGCAATATCATCCTGGGAAGGCCAATGTAGTTGCCGATGCTTTGAGCAGGTATCCGGTAGCTATGTTCTTGACGCAGGATCGATATTTGTTGGAGGACTTGGAGAGCTTGGGCATTGAGGTGATTGTTCCGGGTGGTGCTATGCAGATGTGGGGATTGTAGATACATTCAGATTTGATGGATAGGATCAAGGCAGCACAGTATGATGACGTATCTTTGAGGAGTATCAGAGCTCAGGTGAGAGCAGGATTAGAGGATGATTTCACTATTTCAGAGGATGGATCTTTGAGGCATGGAGTTAGATTGTGTGTGCCTAGTGGGGAGTTACGAGAGGAGATATTGCAGGAAGCGTATCGCTCTCAGTATTCCATACATCCAGGTGCTAACAAGATGTATCGGGATATGCGAGAGAGTGTGTGGTGGTATGGCATGAAGAGGGAAGTGGCACAGTTTGTATCCAGATGCTTAGTGTGCCAGCAGGTGAAAGCCGAGAGGCAGAGGCCAGGAGGTTTACTTCAGCCATTACCCATTACAGAGTGGAAGTGGAAACACATTACTATGGATTTTGTGTCCGGACTACCACGATCTCCAGGAGGGAAAGACGCGATTTGGGTCATTGTTGATAGATTGACCAAGTCGGCCCACTTTTTGCCTTTCAAGGTGGGTTTGTCTACGGAGAAGCTGGCAGAGATGTATGTGAGGCAGATCGTTAGGATACATGGAGTTCCCGTCAGCATAGTCTCAGATCGGGATAGTCGTTTCACTTCTCATTTCTGGAGGAGTTTGCAGGAGAGTTTGGGCACTCAGCTCAAGTTCAGTACTGCATATCATCCCCAGACAGATGGGCAGTCAGAGAGGACTATTCAGACTCTCGAGGATATGTTGCGCACTTGTGTACTAGATTTCGGGGGTTCTTAGGAGGACCATCTCCATTTGGTAGAGTTTGCTTACAACAACAGTTACTAGGCCAGTATAGAGATGTCACCTTTTGAAGCTCTATATGGTCGGAGGTGTCGTACTCCTTTGTCTTGGGACGATGTTGGAGAGAGAGTTTTGCTTGGGCCAGAGATGGTTGTGGATGCAGCAGAGAAGGTTCAGTTGATCAGAGACAGACTTCGAGTGGCACAGGACAGACAACGGCATTGGGCCGATAGCCATCGGAGACCCTTGGAGTTTGAGGTATAGTTTAGATTTTATTTTGTGTGCTTGTTCTTGGTTGTTTGTTATAGATAAGTTCTTAAGGTGGTGTTTTGTTCTAGGTGGGTGGTTTGGTGTTTCTGAGGAATTCTCCGACACGAGGCACGATTCGCTTCGGTGGAGGCGGAAAGCTTAGTCCGCGATTCATTGGACCTTTCACTATTCTAGAGAGGGTCGGTGCAGTTGCTTATAGACTAGACTTGCCACTTGCATTGGAGGGAGTGCACAACGTGTTTCATGTGTCGCAGTTGAGACGATACGTGGCAGATCCTAGTCATGTATTGGATCACTCAGAGATAGAGGTGGGCCCTACTCTTCGCTATCCAGAGCAGCCAGTTGGAATTCTGGATCGGAGAGAGAAGGTGCTAAGGAACCAGACTATTCCTTTGGTGCGCGTCGCATGGAGGCATCACTCTCCGGGGGAGTCTACCTGGGAGAGAGAGGATGACATGCGAGAGCGTTATCCATATTTGTTTGTACCTTGAGGTATGTTATTTCTAGTTATGTTCTGTTCATTGTTATGTTCTTTTCATTAGTTAGTTGTGATTCTTTAGTTCTGTTCTGTGATTTTCTGGGGATAGTTTTCGTCTTTGAATTTCGAGGACATAGCTATCGGGTACCTGCTCAAAGCATCGTTAACTATATTATCTTTCCCAGGATGATACTGCAAAGATATATCAAAATCCTTCATCAGTTCCAACCACCGATGCTGGCTCATGTTTAACTCATTCTGTGTGAAAACGTACTTTAAGCTCTTATGGTCTATGAAGATCTCCATACGCTCTCCGTACAAATAGTATTTCCACAACTTTAGGACGAAGATGACTGCTGCCCACTCCAAATCATGGGTAGGATAGTTCTTTTCATGAGGACGCAATTGTCTGGATGCATAGGCAATCACTTTCCCATTCTGCTGAAGAACACAACCCAAACCTTTTTTTGATGCATCACTATAAATAGTGAAACCTCTAGACCCTGATGGCAACATCAAAATAGGAGCAGACGTCAACCTCTTCTTTAATTCCTCAAAAGCAACCTGGCAATCCTCCGTCCAAACAAACTCTACATACTTCCTGGTGAGTCTGGTCATCGGCTTGACAATCCTCAAAAATTCTTGCACAAACTTTCTGTAGTAGCCTGCCAATCCCAAGAAACTACCGATCTCTGCTATCGAACTCGGGGTCTTCCAAGACTCCACTGCTGTGATCTTCTTCGGATCTACTGAAATACCATCACCAGTCACAACATGCCCCAAGAACTCCAACTTGTCCAGGAAGAACTCACACTTGGACAACTTCCCATACAGCTTCTCCTTCCTCAGTACATCCAACACAATCCGCAAATGCTCATCGTGCTCCTCCTATGTCTTTGAGTATATGAGTATGTCGTCGATGAACACCACCACGAATTTCTCAAGGTACTAATGGAACACCTTGTCACTACCACATTTTCTAGGAAAGGGTATTTTGGTAATTTCCTATTTAAATAAATATTGTGCATGGTAAATAATTATTTGTTGTATTATTTTATTGTTGTTAGTTATTATTTAATTATTTTAGACTTATTTTAGTGGACCCAACTAGTTTAGTTTGGACCCATGGACCAACATGAATTAATTAGTTAGACTTGGCCCATTTAGAAAGCCCATAGTTAAGGAGATGGATTAAATTAATTAAATGATTAGACTAGAAGCTTCCTTCCTTAATTATTTCTTCATGAGAGGCCCCAAGGGGTACATTGGACATTTTACAATTGCTTGGGGGAGGGGCTATGGCCGGCCTATTAAAGAGGGGGGGAAATTTCTCTCTCCTCTCATTCTCATTCCAAATCTAGATCTAGAATTTCCCACTCCCAAATTCCCTCCATTCCCAATCCAATTCTCTACCAAATTCATTTCAAATTCTTCCCAATTCACCATTAGAGAAGAAGGAAGCAAGGATCTAGAAGAAGGAAGCAAGGATCTACAAAGAGGAGCAAGGATCTACAATTTGGAAGCAAGTTCATCTCAATTGGAGGTTTCATTGGGAATCCATCTCCCAATAGGTATAATTCAGATTTTCCCATTTAAATAGCTTCTAAATCTGAGATTTAATCATGTAAAATCAACCTATATGTATGTAGTACCCATAGGACTTTGTTTTGTGTTCATAGGAGACCCATGGAGAAAGTTATGGTACTTTTTGTGTCAATTTTGTTGGAATTCCGAATTTATATTTTGTTGTGTGTGTCAATTGATCCTATAGATCAATTGAACATGAGATTTGTGTTTGAGGCTAGTGTCGTGTCCATATTGGAATACTTGTGGTTCGTATCCCAACTATTTGGTGATATGTGTCATTTGGGGGTTTTCCTCCGACACGGGACTTTGAACATGTCGTATTTTGACACGGACACATAGATCTACTTTTGACGCTTTGATTTGTTCATAAATATTATTTGTGATTTGTTTGTGTCCTTCGGGGTGCATTTGGTTGTGTGTTGGACTCGTGTCGCATGCGTATCCTAGATCTAGTGGGATACGGTGAGATACTCTCCAATTGTGTGTATTTTTGCATAGATCTAATTAATTGTGGTTCAATTCTTCATTTATAATTAGTATATATATATGGATATTAAATATTTATTTTGTGTATTTATTATAGTAATTATTGTAGCATAGATCTATATTTTGGGTGTGCTAATATAATGTACAATATAATATGTAGCTTTCTTGCATGCAAATATATATGTTACTACTTGTTAAATAATATAATTTATACATAAAATGTTTTATAAAATATATTTGTATGTTTAATTGTGTAATTATATTATTTATAATTATTATGTAATTATTTGGATATTAATGTAAATATTTTAGGTGTGCTTCTAGCCATGTAAATTATATGTTCTTTGTTAAATATTTGAAGGTATAAGTTTATGTGTATATTAATATATATATGTACATTTTTGTATTAATGGTTTATATATATATATATATATACTGTTTTATATATTCTGTTTATATATATATATATATATATATATTGTTTATATATTCTGTTTTTATATATATAATTATATATATACAACTTGTTTTAGTGACAGTAAATTAATGACAGTAAAAAACTGTCATTAATTAGCCGACTAATAGCAGCCGCTGTAGCCTTCGGGCAATTAATGACAAACCTGTCATTAATTGCAGCAGCGGGAAACAGCAGCTTTTCTGCGACGCTTTTCCGCGACAGTTTAACTGTCAGCGAAAACCAAAGCAGTGGCAGTTTATTATTTGGGTTTCGGTGACAGTCCTTCGGTGACAGTCCCGACTGTCACTATTTAAACTGTTTTGATTTAATCCTATTTTATTCACTGTTTTTCAATGACGCTTTGACAGATTTAATGTATATATTATATATTATAATTGTATATATATATATGTATATATATATGTGTTTTGTGAGGAATAATAATTGTAATAATATATTATGTTATTTATATAAATGTTGGGTTGTATATATATTATTTTAGGGTATATATTAATTATATTATTAGTATACTTTGTGTGAGTTCTTTTTGAATCTAATTTGATTCCTAAATTATTGTAGTTTATCTCTATATTATTTTATAGATGTCTTGTGAGGTTGACTTTGGGTTTGACCATGTTTGACTTTAGTGGACTTTAGAGTTGACCATAGTTGACTTTTGACTTTGAATTGACTTATTGACCTAGAAATTGCCTAGTTTGACTTGTTCTCTTTCCGGGACCTTGTATTAATATGGTATTCCATATCTAGGTCTTTGAGGCACCGAGTCAGACATTTGTGAGACTGTTCATTGGACTTCAGGCGAGTACATTCTCTGATAGTTTCTCATTTATGATATCCTCTATGTTCGTTGTATCTAGTATAGATATACATGTTCTCTTGACACTATGGTTACACGGATTGGTATATCCGGATCTCGTCATGAGATGTTATTCCTTGGTATATGGTGTATATGGTGCAAGTATTGTTTCATTGGTTATCTTGTACATGTACAGACATCGATTCTCGGGGAGACTAGCTATCTTCTTGGGGAATCTAGTGCCATAACGTACCGTGGTTGGATCTATTATACCAGTCGGGGTGGGGAGTATTTTAGTGTAGATATGTGATCATACCCTCCTTGTGCATGTCTTGTTCCTTGTGAGTGTTGATCATACACCGCACGTATAATCAGCCAGGCCATTATACTCTTGTGCAAGTTCCTAAGCCGATCACATGTTAAAGCTAGTACTCACACACTTAGTCATTAGTATTCTTGTTCTATCAGCATATTGTTCATTATTGTATTTTTTTCCAGTACTTCCTTATTGTCTATACATTTCTTGTATCTATTTATGCATCTTGTTTATCCACAGCTACTTACTGTTACATAGTTTTTATCATTATTTGAGAACTGCTGTTAGGGTTGTACTCTGCTCCTTTCCTGACTGAATATATTTTTCCAGATGACACTGAGGAGTACCCTACCTATTATGGACCCCAGGATGTTGTGGGTTTAGATTCTGAGACCCTAGCTCAAGAGGGACTTATCCCAACTGAGACAGTTGACCCTGGAGTTGTAGCTTTATAGTTTTGTAGTATTCTTTTGTACTGGATTTGTCTCCAGCATATTTCTGTATTTTTCTTCAGACTCATTGATGTATTATTTTAGACTCATGAGTTGTATTGTGACTATTCTATTCTTATCTGATTCGTGTTCATTCTATCTTAGTTCTGTGATTGAGTACACTATCTTTTGGTGGTTTATTATATTAGATAGACTTTCTAGACAGCGTTCTACCGCCGATTCTGCGGCGTAGGCTGGGCGTTGTTTCCGACTAGTACCCTTACCCCGGGTGCGGGTCGTGACACACCTTGTTCATCAAGTTCATAAATACCACCGGTGCATAGTCAACCCAAACGGCATCACCATAAACTCGTACTTACCATATCAAGTTCTAAAAGCAGTCTTCGGTATGTCCTCCTGCTTTACTTTTACCTGGTGGCAGCCTGATCTCAAGTCTATCTTAGTAAACACTTTGTCACCACTCAACTGATTGAATATATCATCAATCAGTGGCAAAGGTTACTTATTCTTGATAGTAAGATTATTTAATGCACTGTAATCAATGTACATGCGTATCGATCCAGCCTTCTTCAGTACAAACAATACCGGGGCTCTCCACAGTGAAGAACTCGATCTAATAAAACCTTATCCTGCAATTCTTCCACCTGCTTCTTCAGCTCAACCAGCTCGCTGTTGTTTACTCTATAAACATATTGCAAAATTGGTTCTGTACCTAACACGAAGTCTATAGAGAATTCAACATCTCGATCTGGCCACAATCCTGGCAATTCCTCAGGAAACAAATCCAAGAACTTTGTTATCAATGGATGCAACAACTTCTTGTCTTCCACCATAGCTCCACAAATAATTCCTTCTCCCTGCTCTGCAGCTCCTCTAGCAAACTCGAACTCTGTCTCTCCTAGCGGACCAAACAAAACTCTACCTCCTCTACAATCTATATTAGTACGGTGCCTACTCAACCAATCTATCCCGAGTATAATATCGTAGCTCGAAAGTGGTATTACAAGTAGACACACACTCAACTCTCGACCTCCTAGAGTAACTCTCCAATCCTTACAAATATTATTAACCATGATAATGTCTCCCCCAGTCATAATCTTGCAATTCCTAAGCAAAGACTTAGCTACCAAACCATGTTTCAGTGCAAAAAAAACAGATACAAAACTGTAGGAAGCACCACTATCAAACAAAGCTAAAGCTGGAATAGAATCAAGAAGAATAGAACCTGCGATGACATCTCCGGTGGGCTCGTCATCCTCGACGGTCATAGCAAACGCTCGTCGCTGACGTGCACCTCCCTGCTATTGATGCTGGACATAACGCTATTATTGGGTCAGAAGTGGTCCCCTCGGCTGTACTGTTGGTGGTCTCGCATGTGCCTTCGGAGTTGAAGCTGCTCCTTGAACTGCACGACGAGGATTGGAAGGATACTCCCTCAGCTGATGGCCTTCAGTACCATAATACAAACAAACTCCCAACCTCTTCCTGCAAACTTCCCAGATGTGGCCGGGCTTCTTGCAGAAGTGGCAGAAAGATTATTGTAACTGTCTCTGCTATTATGGTACCTGATAAAATGATGCCCTATCTGGAGTATGGTGTTATTGCGACTGCTGAAAAGACCTGGACTAGAAATGAGGACGCTTGGCAGATATTGTACTGCTATTGGCCCCCAAAAAAGAATCACGGTCTCTCTTGGGCTTCAAACCCAACTCCCGCTCAACCTTGCGTGCCTCCGCAAGTACCTCTGAGTATTGTCTCATAAAAAGACGGAATAAGTTTTTTTACTTCCCAGTTTAGACCCTCACAGAAAAGAATAGCCCGAACCTCCGGCTCTCTCACCAAATACTCTACAAATTGGCTTAACATGCCGAACTTCGCAGCGTACTCCTCTACAAAAATGCTACCCTGATTGAGGCTCTCAAACTGCCTCCCCAAGTCTAGCATGTCTGCCCGAGCGAATGTTACTACCCAATTCTAAAAAATAGGATTTTCTTTTTATTTTAATTTGGTAAATTATGTATTGATCATAAATAATTGTATTTATATTTAATTGGATGCATGTATTTATTTTTATTAGTTGTTTTAGGGTTTTGGCTAGTGTGGACCCATGTCAGACCCTAGTGGACCCATGTCAGACCCAACCAACACCCTTGTCAGACTTATTTATTGGTGTAGAATAGTTATTTTATTTTTAATTATCTAGCTGGGTTATTTTGGATTAGTTAGATTGGTTTAAGAAACCCTAAACCTAAAATCCTAGTTTGGATGACTTAATTTAAAGGTATTATGGTCTTTGTGTTAGGCTACCAAACCCTAACCCTATATTTTCTACATGGCCGCCCCTCCCCCTTCCTTTCCATTCTTCCTACTTTATTTTTCCACTCTCCATTCTCCTTCTTTACTTCTCACCCATTTCCAAGTAAGTTTCTTCACCTTCCCTCTCTTCTTTTATTTACTTCTCTCTTTAATACAAACCCTAACCTTTTATTTTCCTCTAACCTATGTGTGTAGAGCATAGACTTGGTGTAGAAGCTTGGATTGGAGGCTTGGTGTGGTGAATTCTAGGAATTTTGGAGACTTTGGCCTTGGGATTTCAACTCCCAAGAGGTAAACCCTAACTTTCCTCTTAGTGATTATCCTAATATAGTGTAATTAGTAGTTTAGAACCTTTCTAGACCTTAGGACTACCCATAGGAGGAAATTAGAACTTGTTTGGATAGGTTTGGAGACTTTGACATAGGGTTTTGTGTCAATTTTGGGTGAAATCCGAGATTGGCCCATTTTGCGTGTTGTCCTAGTTTAGACAGACCTAGGTAGACGTGCTTGGGTATCTTGAGGGCAGGTACGTATCCCCGTTCGGACACGTAAGGTCGTATCGTGGAGTTTTGGGCATTTCGGGCAATTTGGTAATTTTCCTTCGACGTGGGTTCCACGTGCATGTGAAATTTTGCCACGAACCTAGAATCAGAGAGTTAGCATTTTTGCAAGGTTCTAGACATTGATTAGAACTCGTGGGTAAATTTTGGGTCGATTCCGATTAGATTTGGCGTACGTTTTGTGAGGTATCGCAAACCGCACTCCACTTGTTCGTAAAAATGACCAAATGGCCATTTCGACTTGGTTTCTAGGTTTTGGGCTTGTGCGTGGGTTGGTTTAGCCTTGGGGAGTGTGTATAGAGTTTTTGAGTTTATATTTATATATATATGTATTTATATGTGTGTGGGTGAGTGTGCGTATAGGTGTTGGTGGTTGTGTGTGTGTTTGAGTGTGGTTGTGTGTGGTTGTGTGTGTGTGTTTGTATGGTTGTGTGTGTTTATATAGATATATATAGGTATATATATATACGTATGTGCGTGAGTATATATATATATATATATTTATATATATATATATATATATATATATATATATATATATATATATATATATATATATATACATACATACATATATATATATATATATATATATGTAAGTGTATATATATCTATATGTAAGTGTGTATATATATATATATACATGTATATATATATATGTATAGTGTGTGTATATATATATATATAATGTATGTGTGTGTGAGCTTATATATATATCTATATATATATATATATATATATATATATATATATATGGATGTGTGTTTGAGTGAGTGAGTGAGTGAGTGAGCTGGTAGGAGCAGCAGCAGCAAGTAGCAGCAGCAGGTAGTAGCAGCAGCAGTTGAGTGATATATATATATATATATATATATATATATATATATATATATATATATATATATATATATATATATATATATATATATATATATTTACATAGATAGATAGTTAGATATATATATATATATATATATATATATATATATATATATATAAACATATAGATAGCTAGCTAGTAAGTTAGTGAGTTGAGAAGGGTAAGGTAAGGTATCTCAATACCTTGAGATATCAAGATACTGAAGGTATTGGGTATCGGGGCGAGGTATTGGGTTTTTGCCTAGGAATGGAGTTAGAGTTGGTTTTATATGAATAAATATATATATATATATATATATATATATATATATATATATATATATATATATATATATATATATATATATATATATATATATACGTGTTAGGGTATATATTAGAGGGTATAGGCGGGGTATGTAGCGTAGGTTGAGATATCGGATACCGAGGGTATCCCGGTATCTCAAAGGGGCGAGTTTGTGGGTTTACTAGCTTAATGAGCTAGTTTTGACCTAGAATTTTAGGGACACCCTAGTTTGACCTAGAGTTAACCGTAATTGCCCATGTTGACCGCCAAAGTCAACATTTAACCTAGTTTCGGCCTAGAGTTGACTTTTTGGACCCTGGATTGACTTTTGACACAGATTTTATTGGTTTGACCCGTTTGACCTAGAACAACCCTAGAAGCTTGTTTATAGTTATTTTATATCTGTTTAACTCTTTAGAACCCCGTTTAACCTTGCTTTTTGCAATAGGTCTTTGCGACGCCAGTCCGGATCTCGATCCTCAATAGTTGCTCAGGACATCAGGTGAGTACCTACCTCTAATTATTTCCATTTCATTATAGCGTATATATCACCTGTTCTAGAACTGTTAATACTTGATTCTGACACATTCTTTTATGAGTTGTACTAGTTGGATCACGTCATGAGATGTTATCCCCCTTACCGTGTTCAGCGGGTACTCTATCACGTATATTTCATCATGTGCTTCGAGTATTGATTCTCATGTGCTTCATGTGCTTCGTGTGCTCTCGCTTTCATGTGCACGAGTTATTTATCATGTACGTAGCATGTCGTGGTTGGATCCAAGAGTATTAGTGGGGGAGGGGAGTAGAAGTTGGTTATGTGATCAAATCCAAACAATAGTCATGTGTATGTCGGTTATGCAACTCATGCATAACGGAGTTATCGTAGAATAAATCATGTGCTACCCAAGCTGATCACATAACGAACTTGTGCTCAAGGCACTTAGCTAGTATTCCTATTTTCTCACATGTAGTTACTTCTCTACTACTTGTATTGTTCCCCAGTTTTATATTACAGTTATTGTATCAGTTCTACCATGTATTTACTTTCGTGTGCATCTTGTATTCTTTTCTATTGCTAGTCATATACACCTTACCATGTATTTGGAGTTGCTTTCAGAGTTATGTACTTTCCTCCAATCCTGACTGGATATAATTTTCCAGAGGATCCTGAGGACTTTTTCCCGACTTACTACGGGCCAGGTGTCGACGATTGTTGCGACCGTGAATAGAGGAGGAGCCCGGCCCAGCAGAGGAGACGCCGCTAGCGCCCTAGTATAGCTAGGTGGGTTTTACTGGGTTTGTTCCCAGTTTTTTTGGAAGACTATGTTATTTATTTTGCTACTGTGAGATATTGTAGACTCTTAGACTTGGACTGTATATTTTGGATATTGTACTAGCTCTCTTTGGTTCTTTATTTTTTTTGTTGATATCTTATCATGCTTTTACTCTTCCCCTAGTTATTATGATCAAGTTTATGTATATATTGTAATGTTGTCCTCCTTTTGGAGAGGTTATCTTGACAGATTATTGTGAGATATAGATAGTTGTGACCTAGACAACGTTCTACTGCCGATTTTGTGGCTCAGGCTGGACGTACCCACGACTCATGCCCAATTTTACGGGTGTGGATCGTGACAACATTTTTGGTGGTGGCCCATGCAGGTCTAGTTTCTAGGTCTACCTGCGATAGGATATATGACATAGGCTGAGAGAGAGTATGCTCAATCACAACTAGGACCCTTCTTGATCTTTAGCTATCTTTAATTTTTCTAAAATTGTTTTCTTTTGAAATATTACTGTCCTTCCTTGATGATATCGTATCTTGCACCGTATTGACTTCTTTTGATCTGTGTTCAGGATGCCTCCGAAGACACGGTCTCACCGCACCGTTCCAGAAGCTGCCACCAAGAGGACTGCTACCTCTCGTCCTGCTCGACTTCAGGTAGCTGCTACCGCTCCACTCACCACTTCTGCGGTTGAGGGAGCATCTGCTTCTCTAAGAGATTCTCCTCCACCTGTCGATCCGAGAGCTACTCCAATTATTCCGGTGGTACCTTCTCTACCACCTCCTGCGTCGGTAGATGCTGCCCAGTTGTTCGCATTTTTCTGGGAGATGATTGACGCACAGCACCGATAGGTAGACGTGATGATGTTGGGCATTACGAATGCCCACCAGGTGGCCATGACGGCAGTAGACAGAGTGGCTCAGATCCAACAACAGGCAGAGCAGGCACAACATCCTAGGTCGGGCAACATCATTAACTTTTAAAGGATGCGGCCCAAGGAGTTCCGGGGTACAGAGGGGATCTTGTACGCGAATGACTGGATCGAGCATATCGAGGGGATCTTCAGGCTGGCACTGATCCCAGCCAGCATGCAAATAGAGGCAGCGGGCAGCCATATGTTTGATCTTGCCCTTATTTGGTACCGTACTGACACGAGGATAGCTGTACCGGGACTTACTTGGGAGGCTTTCAAGAAACTTTTCTAGGAGAAGTTCTTTACGGATGTGGCTCTCAGTGCCTTGGAGAGCCAGTTTGAGGCACTCGTCCAGGGGAGCATGCTGGTGGACGAGTATGCAGCAGAGTTCGGCCGTCTGGGCAGATTTGTAGAGGGCTTGGGCGAGGCAGCGAAGGCACGAATGTTCTGTAAGGGTTTGGTCATGGCGGTCAAGTCTTTGACTAGGAGTGACCGCGATGCGACCTTTGAGCAGATTGTGAGTGATACACAGAGGGCTAAGGACGACTTGGAGCTGAAGTCAAAGAGGAGTAGAGATGCTTTCGCAGCAAGCAGGAGTACGGGCCTAGCCAAGAGGACCTATTTCCAGCAGACGAGGCCGTTCCAACAGACTTAGCAGCATCAGGGTCAGGTTCGTGCACCTTTCCAGCAGGCGCCCCAGCAGCAGGGTCTGAGGCAGCCCATCACTTGCCCTTTCTTTAGAAAGCTGTGACACGGATGGGACATTTGCAAGAAGAGCCTGGGCAGATGCTTGTTATGTGGTACGGCAGATCACCAGTTGAGGGATTGCCCTTAAGTACTCGATCGTACAGCTCAGGGCGGAGGAGCCGCTCAGAGGGGACCAGCCAGAGCACCTGCATTATAGTAGAGAGGACAGCCTTTGCATATTCAGTCGCAGAGGTTTGCCCAGCACCAACAGTAGCACCGAGGAGGACAGCAAGGGCGAGCTTTTGCCCTGACCATAGAGGAGGCTGAGCCCGTTGGTGATGTGATCTCAGGTTCTGTTCTTCTTGATTCCATTCCAGCATTTGCTTATTTGATTCTGGTGCTTTCTATAGCTTTGTGTCTGTATCTTTTGCTGTTAGGCACTATCTTATTGCTGAAACTTTAGCTAGACTCTGCAAGATCATGACCGGGGGTGGCATCATCCTAGTCAGTGATGTCTGCAGAGACCGAAGAGTTACCTTGGGAGCCTTGGAGTTGAGTGTGTGCCTACTTGTAATACCACTTCCGATCTATGACATTGTACTCAGGATGGATTGGTTAAGTATGTACCATGCTAGTATAGATTGTCGTGGAGGCAGAGTGTTGTTTAGTCCACCGGGAGAGCCAGAGTTTGAGTTTGCCAGAGGAGCAGCGGAGCAGAGCGAGGGAGTCTTCTACGGAGCCCTGGTGGTAGGGCAGAGGTTGCCATATCCATTGATAGCGGAGTTCATGGATGTCTTTTCGGAGGAGCTGCCAGGGTTACCTCCGGACAGAGATGTGGAGTTCTCTAAAGACTTGGTGCCAGGCGTGGAGCCGATATCCCAGCACGTCTATAGAGTCAGCAACAGTGAGCTAGTAGAGTTGAATAAGCAGGTGGATGAGCTTCAGGACAAGGGATTTATCAGATCTAGTTCTTCTCCATGGAGTGCTCAAATATTTTTTGTGTCGAAGAAGGATGGGTCGATAAGGATGTGTATCGACTATAGGGCTCTGAACAACCTCACAATCAAGAACAAGTATCCGCTGCCGCGTATTGATGATCTTTTTGACCAGTTGAGCGGAGCTAGGGTATTTTCCAGGATTGATATAAGGACAGGCTACCACCAGGTGAAAGTCAGGAGGGAGAATATTTTGAACATGGCTATTCGGACAAGGTATGGATAGTATGAGTTCATGGTGATGCCATTTGGGTTGACTAATGCACTGACAATGTTCATGAATCTGATGGACAAGGTGTTCCATTAGCATCTGAACTGGTTTGTGGTGGTGTTTATAGATGACATCTTGGTATATTCGAAGACCACAGAGGAGCATGAGGAGCATGAGGAGAATCTGAGGATAGTGCTGGAGACTCTCTGGAAGGAGAAGCTTTATAGAAAGCTTTCAATGTACGAGTTCTTCCATGACAAGATTGAATTCCTTGGTCATGTGGTGATTGGAGAGGGGATCTCGATGGATCCATGGAAGATCATGGCAGTTGAGGCATGGAGTGCTCTGAGTTCAGTAGCAGAGGTCCGGAGTTTCCTGGGGCTGGTAGGTTACTACAGAAAATTTGTTCAGGATTTTTCCTGGATTGTAGAGCAGTTGTATAGGCTGACCTGGAAGGGCGTAGAGTTTGTTTGGTCAGAGTAGTGCCAGATTGCCTTTAATGAGCTGAAGAGAAGGTTGATGACAGCTCCAGTGTTGACGTTGCCATCGGGGTCGGGAGGATTCACTATCTATAGTGATGCATCGGGGAAGGGACTAGGTTGTGTGTTGCAGGAGAATATGAGGGTGATTGCCTATGCTTCCTGGAAATTACGTCCTCATGAGAAGAACTACCCTACCCATGATTTAGAGTTGGCAAATGTCATCTTTGCTCTGAAGTTATGGAAAGACTATTTATACGGAGAGTGTCTGGAGATCTTCACTGACCACAAGAGCTTGAAGTATGTGTTTACCTAAAAAAAGCTGAACATGAGGCAAAGGAGATGGTTGGAGTTGATGAAAGACTTCGACATATTATTGCAGTTCCATCCAGGGAAGGCGAACGTAGTTGCGGATGCGCTGAGCAGGTATCTGGTAGCTATGTACCTGACTACAGATTGTTATCTTCTGACAGATCTAGAGAGCTTGGGCATTGAGGTGATAGTGCCTGGAGTTAAGATATAGATGTGGGGACTGCAGATTCAGTCAGAGTTGATAGACCGGATCATGGCTACACAGTTTGAGGATGGGTCCCTGAGGAGCATCAGGGCGCAGGTTCAGATTGGAGTATCATATGACTTCACCATTGCTGATGATGGTTCATTGCGGCACGGTACCAGGTTGTGTGTGCCGAGTGGGTCATTGTGCGAGAAGGTTTTTCAGGAGGTGCATCGATCCCAGTACTCTATGCATCTAGGTGCCAATAAGATATATAGAGATCTGAGAGAGCATGTATGGTGGTACGGGATAAAGCGGGAGGTAGCACGCTTCGTATCACGATGCTTAGTGTGCTAGTAGGTGAAGGCAGAGAGGCAGAGGCCAGGAGGGTTGCTCCAGCTGTTACCCATTCCTGAGTAGAAATGGGAGCATATGACCATGGATTTTATTTTTGGGCTTTCCCGTTCTCCAGGAGGGAAGGATGCAATTTGGGTCATCGTAGACAGGTTGACCAAATCGGCCCATTTTCTACCATTCAAAGTGGGTACGTCTACGGAGAGACTAGCAGAGATGTATGTGCGCCAGATAGTCAGACTGCATGGAGTTTCTCTAAGCATAGTATCAGACCAGGACAATTGCTTTACTTCATATTTCTGGAGGAGTCTGCAGGCTAGGTTGGGCATCCAGCTCAAGTTTAGTACTGTATATCACCCACAGACAGACAGTCAGTCAGGGAGGACCATTCTGACCCTCGAGGACATGCTTCGCACTTGTGTTCTGGAATTTAGAGTCTCATGGGAGGATCACTTGTACTTGGTAGAGTTTGCTTACAACAACAGCTACAAGGCTAGTATCAAGATATCACCATTCGAGGCGTTGTGTGGACGGAGGTGTCACACTCCGTTATCATGGGATGATGTAGGCGAGAGAGCATTGCTTGGCCCGGAGATGGTGGTGGATGCGGCGGAGAAGGTCAAGCTCATTAAAGATAGACTTCGGGTGGCGTAGGACAGGCAACAGCATTGGGCCGATAGCCATCGGAGACCCTTGGAGTTTAAGGTATGACTTAGAATTTTGATTTTGTTCTTGTGTTTGCTTATGATTGCTTGTTTTAGATTAAGTGCTGAGACCTTGTTTGTGATAGGTTGGTGATCTGGGGTTCCTGAGGATTTCTTCGACGCGGGGCCCTATTCGCTTTGATGGAGGCGGAAAGTTTAGCCCACGTTTCGTCGGACCCTTCAGCATCCTTGAGAGGGTCGGCGCTGTGGCGTATAGGCTAGATTTGTCGCCTACGCTAGAGGGAGTTTATGATGTGTTCCACATGTCGTAGTTGAGAGGATACGTTGCGGATCCCAGTCACGTATTGGATCACTCAAAGATCATGGTGGGCCCTACTCTTAGCTATTCAGAGCAGCCGGTAGAGATTCTGGATCGACGGAAGAAGGTGTTGAGGAACCAGACTATTCCCTTGGTTCGCGTCGCATGGAGGCATCACTCTCCAGGTGAGTCAACCTGGGAAAGGGAGGATGAAATACGCGAGCGATACCCTAATCTTTTCGAGCTCTGAGGTATGGTTCTTTCTTTCCCTAGTATTCCTGCCCTAGTTTCGTCTTTTAATTTCGATGACGAAATTATTTTTAAGGAGGGTAGGCTTGTCACTACCAAATTCTAGAAAATAGGATTTTCTTTTTATTTTAATTTAGTAAATTGTGTATTGATCATAAATAATTATATTTATTTTTAATTGGATGCATGTATTTATTTTTATTAGTTATTTTAGGGTTTTGGCTAGTCTGGACCATTGTCAGACCCTAGTGGACCCATGTCAGACCCAACCAACACCCTTGTCAGACTTATTTATTGGTGTAGAATAGTTATTTAATTTTTCATTATCTAGCTGGGTTGTTTTGGATTAGTTAGATTGGTTTAAGAAACCCTAAACCTAAAACCCTAGTTTGGATGACTTAATTTAAGGGTATTATGGTCTTTGTGTTAGGCTCCCAAACCCTAACCCTATATTTTCTACATGGCCACCCCCACTTCCTTTCCATACTTCCCACTTTATTTTTCCACTCTTCATTCTCATTTTTTACTTCTTTCTTTACTTCTCACCCATTTCCAAGTAAGTTTCTGCACCTTCCCTCTCTTCCTTCATTTACTTCTCTTTTTAATGCAAACCCTAACCTTTCATTTTTCTTTAAACTAGGTGTGTAGAGCAAGACTTGGTGTAGAAGCTTGGCTTGGAGGCTTGGTGTGGTGAATTCTAGGGATTTTGGAGACTTTGGCCTTGGGATTTCAACTCCCAAGAGGTAAACCCAAACTTTTCTCTTAGTGATTACTCTAATATAGTGTAATTAGTAGTTTAGAACCTTCCTAGACCTTAGGGCTACCCATGGAAGGAAGTTAGAACTTGTTTAGATAGGTTTGGAGACTTTGACATAGAATTTTGTGTCAATTTTGGGTAAAATCCGAGATTGGCTCATTTTGTGTGTTGCCCTAGGTTAGACGGACCTAGGTAGACGTGCTTGGGTGTCTTGAGTGTAGGTACGTATTGTCACGCCCCTGTTCCATGGATAAGGAACCGAGATACGTGGCAATGGCCAGCAGTGTACTTCGGCGGGCATTCCAATCTATTGGGCCCGTCGGACTACACTTAAGCTGTAAAGTACAATAAATAACCCATCACATAACACAAGTATATTCAATCTAAATCTTATCCACCGACAGCAATATAAGAGCACAATAGAAGTAAATACAATGACTAATGTGCAGGAAGGAAATATCCAAATAAGTATCAAGTACAAATACTAGAGTAGCCACAAGGGAACAAACCTGCTAGTACAAATATACTGGAATGAAAGTAAGCAATAAGATAACTTGGGATAGCAGCAGGTAACTAGGTAATGATACCGTCCCAAGGAAAGAGTCACTACCAGCGATCAGGCGAAGTCCTTAGGAATGACCTCGTCCTCGGCAGTGAGTATAGCTGTTGGATAGATGCCCGGTCCGTACTCCTCCGGGTAATCCTCGTAGCCTATACCTGAAAGGGAACCAGGTCCTCAGAGGGACGTAACAAGTTAGAGAAATACAATATGCCAAGTAAACAGAAAGTATAATTGCAATAACAGGGTACTCTAGCATAACCAAACAAGTATGACACAATTTAAAGACAATGTTCGACGCGTGGGTTGTCCAAAATAAAATCGTAGCTCCGAACATAGAGACACATGGGTCGTACCGTAGCTCCGAGCACAGAGACACACGGGTGATACGACTATACTATAATACAGGATCACTACATATACATATATAAGCGCATGCAAAGTAGCCCAATCGTCTAGTAACTGTCTTCCCCTTCCCAAGCGGTCAACGATTATGCGTTGAACCTGAACCTCTAACTACAGTCTCGATACATGGAAATAACTCAACAGACGCAACCCTAAGGTCGTCCCAGTCTCTGGTCATGCTGTCGGTATCAGGATACAAGAATCTGGTACGATCACAGTGTATGAGTGTGTCCTGGGTATCGATGTACACAGATACGTACATCGAGGTGCTATGAAGCATCTAGCAATTATTCTAAGACGTTACGTCGAATGTCAACCCCCGGTTGTGATCCAAACGCGAAGTATCGAACGTCAACAAAATCAAGCGCACGAAGTACATAAAGAACAACAAATATCTGTAAACTAAAATACAGGGTGGTAAGGTATACTTGCCTGCTTGCGGCTGCTGATGACGGGGATCTGGTACCGCGTCCAAGTCCTCAGGTCCAACAGTACCTAGAGATGAGATACAAAATAGAATCAATAATCTATTCTACGTCAAGCAGGGATGCGATACACAACTACACTCAAACTCAGTCTCTGCTACGACTCAAAGGGACTAGCCACTAGTGGGTTGACCATAATTGACTATCGGTATGATGGTCAAAACATCTAGTCATCAATGCCACATCATCAAACCATCCCCAAAATATAGTTAAAGATTTTTATTCTTTTCGTTTAATATCTCTGTTACCTATCACCAAGTACCTCCCTTAATTAATCACTTTAAGTTCCCAGTCTCTGAATTACCGATCACACTAGTCCTCAATCAGACCTTCACTTACTATCCTTACTAATACATTTAAATTGAGCATTTTATACTACATTCTTCCTCACTTTAAGGACAAGTTTCCTCGACCTAACATCCACTGCCCATTGGATCACCAAAACATACCCTTCCTTAAGGCAAATTCAACCACGACCATACTAACTATTCTATATAGGCTGTAAGCAATGCTCCTCTTCCAACTTAAACATGCTAGTATAAAACATCAATCCATGCTCCTAAACCCTAGCTAATGCACACAACCATAAGTATTCAAAAATCCTCATTCTTACTTATATAATGTGTTAAAACGAAACCTAACTAACCACATGTAATAACCCTAAACTCATAATTATAACAACACTAATAAGAGACAAAGCGAGGTGAGGGCTGTACCTCGACTGTGAGGTGTCGATGGTGGTGGTGATGGTGTACCGGACAGGGAGGAGATGAGGGAGTCGGAGAGGAAGAGTCGTGGGGGCTGCTGTCAGGCCGGACGAGAAGAACACAGCGGCCGGTCGGAGGGAAAATACAGCCGGTCGGAGATCAGCTGCTGAGTCCGGCGGATCAACAGGGCTGTGTTAGGCTGACGGCGGTTGAGGGCTGTGCTGGAGCGGCGTGCACAGGCCGGCCGGGTGCGTTGATGCACAGCTGGGGGCAGGGAGTTTACAGCCAGGTCAGGGAGGTCGAAAACCACAGTTGGTGGGGGCTGCTCGGTCTGAGACAGCCGCGAGGGAGACTGCCGTCGGTCGGGGGTGAAGCTGGAGTGGCGCAGGCATCGGCTGGCCAGACTGGAGCGGCTGCACCAGAGTCGGGTCGGAGTCGGGTCACCCCACAGTGAGAGGGAGGAAGAAGAATAAAGAAAGAAGAAGAAGGAGAATGGAGGAAGGTGGTTAATGCATAGAGAAATAAAAGGAGGAGTGAGGAGAGAGAGAGAGGGGGTTTTTTTTGTCACGCCCCGATCTCCCGCAGGCAAATCGGCCGTTCCCGCTAGGCGGGAATCACCCTCGCCAGCGCTCCCGCGGAACGATCGCTTAACCCATCCGGGCGTGATGCCGCACGAGCGTGATCCACGCCCGTGCAAGGCCATGGTTCATTGGCTGGCGACAAGAGTTCTAAGCCACAGAGTCGCACAGATTGTCCGAGTGCAGCGGAGTCATGAACGCATAGGCGATCGGTAACAGGTTCACTGAGTCGACAAACATAGCGGAAGCATTGAAACATAAGTTGAAGTAAAGCAAGCTCTTTTATTGATATGAACAAGTGTTACAGGCGGCGTATAGCCGAGATTACAAGTCGCTCAAGCCTCTCTCTCTGAAACAGTAAAAGCGTGCCAAGTGGCTACAACTGTGGAATGAATGTACAGGTGATGGTCAGGCAATGTTCATAACTTATGTCTTGTATATGTGCTTCAGTCCCGGACGCACCGTTGCAAGGCTTCAGAGGGAACTCCTGGCCTTAGCACGCACGAAGGAGGCGTCCGCACCGCACGAGGTTCTCCCGCACCCTGCATATCAAACTGGTGGATTATCAGTACATTGAATGCACTGGTGGGGAAGCTACTCGCCCGCTCGACAAATCCGAACACGTAATACAGGTTCCGTGCACAACTATTAAGTTGTCTTTCTAGTTGCCTTAGGATCAGTTTCATGCAAACATTGAATAGCTTATCGTGTCGGGCAGTGCGCCGTGCGATGTTTGAGGAAACACGGCGAGACTTACCAACTTACCATTTCCTTCCCTGTCCAAGGCAAACATTGAATAGCTTACATGTTAATTCAAGCAGAGGCATGTATAGACATTCAGGAGGCAAGCATATGCAAACAGGAGGGTCGTTTTAACATGATCGTTCAGGTGTTCAGTCGATGCGATGCAGTGACTCGCACGCGGATAGCTGCTAAGCGAGGATGACTTATCTATATGAACAGGAGTCGCTGGCATAGCCATAAAGGACAATAGTCACTGGCGATAATGGTATGCAGCAATAGTACAAGGGGCACTCCATGCCATTCCATCCAGCACAATGGACTATACAATACGGTTCAGTCACTGGAGAGAATATATGCAGCGAAGGAACAAGGGGCGCTACATGCCATCCCGTCCAGCACAATGGACTGTACAATAATGTGAGTTCCATCCGGATCGGATCGGTCCCAGTGCCCCGGTGACCGTCCGTGGAACTATACCTCGTTTCCGAGTTGTCCGCGACATGCAATCATTGGGTCTTTCCAATTATCACAAGATATACGAGAACAAGAGTGCACTAGAACAAGAGAACACGAGTGCACACAAGAACACGAGTACAAGAGATACTTGAATCATGATTCTGTACAGTCAATAACTTGCCTTGATGCATTCCCCTGGTTCGGGGCTGCTTGGTGACCTAACGGTCCAGGATACTTGTAGGGTCAATTACGCACGGAACGACTACTTAGTAGTCTTCCGGGGTTTGGATGAAAATACGGTAACTATCAAGCAGACAAGCATGCATTTCTAGGAACATAAGCAGGCACGTTGCTCGGGCCCGAAGGTAGTCCGAGAGATGAAACCGTTAAGGGACTTAGCATACGAGGGTCTGAATATAAGCAGTATTTCCATTTTCCATGTTCTAGCAAGCAATACAAGTTGGGATTCTTCCCTTAGCTAGGTGCGTTAGATTTATTAGCATGTAGGGGTGATTTATCTAGCGACTAGCATATATGATTTCTGGTTTTATGTGTGCTGGCTAAGCAAAGACAAGTTCACCATAGCCACCCACCTTAGCGATGATTCGCCTCGGTAGAGCGATACGTCTGAGCGAGCCTCTGAAAGTCCAAGCCGGATCCTGTAGGGGCAAGTCTGGATATCCTTTGCTTCTTGATCGAGACAAAGTGGGTCGGGACAGCTGCACGATTGTCGTTTGAGATGGCAGTCCGCTTGAGCGGAATGGGGTATTATATCCTACCCAACTTAGAAAAAGTCTCGTCCTCGAGACTTACTAAGGACAAGCAGAAATCTAGGGTTGAGGCAATCCTAGACAAGTTGTTTTTACTTGTTCATTTGGATCTTCACTTGCACAAGCTTCGAAATCAGCATATCGCTTAGACTGGATCGTGCGCACTTTCGAAGGTACCCTCTAGCGTGAACACGTCAACCAGCTTAGTGATAGCGAAGTCTCAGCACTCGAGTTTTACCTTTTCTTAAGTCTTGGATGGTGCACTAGTTCAAGGCGTCCCTCGAATAGAAGCATTCAACCAAACTTAGGGTTAGTAAAAATTGGACAAGCTACTAGCGATACTCTCAAGGGTTCGCACAGGTTGGCTCAAAGGCCACTCGCAGCATACAACCAGACAGGCAATCATATCAATCAAAACGTATTTTGAAAGTATTTAGACTTATTGTTGGAACATCCCATCGAGGCATTGAGAGAAAGCGTGCACATAACCCACGAACGAGCTTTCGAAACAGAGATATCAAATCGAAGTCCAAAGGCATAGAAGCCAGGCTCTGATACCAACATGTCACGTCCCGATCTCCCGCAGGCAAATCGGCCGTTTCCGCTAGGCGGGAATCACCCTCGCCAGCGCTCCCGCGGAACGATCGCTTAACCCATCCGGGCATGATGCCGCACGAGCGTGATCCACGCCCGTGCAAGGCCATGGTTCATTGGCTGGCGGCAAGAGTTCTAAGCCACAGAGTCGCACAGATTGTCCGAGTGCAGTACATAGCGGAAGCATTGAAACACAAGTTGAAGTAAAGCAAGCTCTTTTATTGATATGAACAAGTGTTACAGGCGGCGTATAGCCGAGATTACAAGTCGCTCAAGCCTCTCTCTCTGAAACAGTAAAAGCGTGCCAAGTGGCTACAACTGTGGAATGAATGTACAGGCGATGGTCAGGCGATGTTCACAACTTATGTCTTGTATATGTGCTTCAGTCCCGGACGCACCGTTGCAAGGCTTCAGAGGGAACTCCTGGCCTTAGCACGCACGAAGGAGGCGTCCGCACCGCACGAGGTTCTCCCGCACCCTGCATATCAAACTGGTGGATTATCAGTACATTGAATGCACTGGTGGGGAATCTACTCGCCCGCTCGACAAATCCAAACACGTAATACAGGTTCCGTGCACAACTATTAAGTTGTCTTTCTAGTTGCCTTAGGATCAGTTTCATGCAAACATTGAATAGCTTATCGTGTCGGGCAGTGCACCGTGCGATGTTTGAGGAAACACGGCGAGACTTACCAACTTACCATTTCCTTCCCTGTCCAAGGCAAACATTGAATAGCTTACATGTTAATTCAAGCAGAGGCATGTATAGACATTCAGGAGGCAAGCATATGCAAATAGGAGGGTCGTTTTAACATGATCGTTCAGGTGTTCAGTCGATGCGATGCAGTAACTCGCACGCGGATAGCCGCTAAGCGAGGATGACTTATCTATATAAACAGGAGTCGCTGGCATAGCCATAAAGGACAATAGTCACTGGCGGTAATGGTATGCAGCAATAGTACAAGGGGCGCTCCATGCCATTCCGTCCAGCACAATGGACTATACAATACGGTTCAGTCACTGGAGAGAATGTATGCAGCGAAAGAACAAGGGGCGCTACATGCCATCCCGTCCAGCATAATGGACTATACAATAACGTGAGTTCCATCTGGATCGGATCGGTCCCAGTGCCCCGGTGACCGTCCGTGGAACTATACCTCGTTTCCGAGTTGTCCGCGATATGCAATCGTTGGGTCTTTCCAATTATCACAAGATACACGAGAACAAGAGTGCACTAGAATAAGAGAACACGAGTGCACACAAGAACACGAGTACAAGAGATACTTGAATCATGATTATGTACAGTCAATAACTTGCCTTGATGCATTCCCCTGGTTCGGGGCTGCTTGGTGACCTAACGGTCCAGGATACTTGTAGGGTCAATCACGCACGGAACGACTACTTAGTAGTCTTCCGGGGTTTGGATGAAAACACGGTAACTATCAAGCAGACAAGCATGCGTTTCTAGGAACATAAGCAGGCACGTTGTTCGGGCCCGAAGGTAGTCCGAGAGATGAAACCGTTAAGGGACTTAGCATACGAGGGTCTGAATATAAGCAGTATTTCCATTTTCCATGTTCTAGCAAGCAATACAAGTTGGGATTATTCCCTTAGCTAGGTGCGTTGGATTTATTAGCATGCAGGAGTGATTTATCTAGCGACTAGCATATATGATTCCAGGTTTTATATGTGCTGGCTAAGCAAAGACAAGTTCACCGTAGCCACCCACCTTAGCGGTGATTCGCCTCGGTAGAGCGATACGTCTGAGCGAGCCTCTGAAAGTCCAAGCCGGATCCTATAGGGGCAAGTCTGGATATCCTTTGCTTCTTGATCGAGGCAAAGTGGGTCAGGACAGCTGCACGATTGTCGTTTGAGACGGCAGTCCGCTTGAGCGGAATGGGGTATTACATCCTACCCAACTTAGAAAAAGTCTCGTCCTCGAGACTTACTAAGGACAAGCAGAAATCTAGGGTTGAGGCAATCCTAGACAAGTCGTTTGTACTTGTTCATTTGGATCTTCACTTGCACAAGCTTCGAAATCAGCATATCGCTTAGACTGGATCGTGCGCACTTTCGAAGGTACCCTCTAGCGTGAACACGTCAACCAGCTTAGTGATAGCGAAGTCTCAGCACTCGAGTTTCACCTTTTCTTAAGTCTTGGATGGTGCACTAGTTCAAGGCGTCCCTCGAATAGATGCATTCAACCAAACTTAGGGTTAGTGAAAATTGGACAAGCTACTAGCGATACTCTCAAGGGTTCGCACAGGTTGGCTCAAAGGCCACTCGCAGCATACAACCAGACAGGCAATCATATCAATCAAAACGTATTTTGAAAGTATTTAGACTTATTGTTGGAACATCCCATCGAGGCATTGAGAGAAAGCGTGCACATAACCCACGAACGAGCTTTCGAAATAGAGATATCAAATCGAAGTCCAAAGGCGTAGAAGCCAGGCTCTGATACCAACATGTCATGCCCCGATCTCCCGCAGGCAAATTTGTCGTTCCCGCTAGGCGGGAATCACCCTCGCCAGCGCTCCCGCGGAACGATCGCTTAACCCATCCGGGCGTGATGCCGCACGAGCGTGATCCACGCCCATGCAAGGCCATGGTTCATTGGCTGGCGGCAAGAGTTCTAAGCCACAGAGTCGCACAGATTGTCCGAGTGCAGCAGAGTCATGAACGCATAGGCGATCGGTAACTGGTTCACTGAGTCGACAAACATAGCGGAAGCATTGAAACACAAGTTGAAGTAAAGCAAGCTCTTTTATTGATATGAACAAGTGTTACAGGCGGCGTATAGCCGAGATTACAAGTCGCTCAAGCCTCTCTCTCTGAAATAGTAAAAGCGTGCCAAGTGGCTACAACTGTGGAATAAATATACAGGCGATGGTCAGGCGATGTTCACAACTTATGTCTTGTATATGTGCTTCAGTCCCGGACGCACCGTTGCAAGGCTTCAGAGGGAACTCCTGGCCTTAGCACGCACGAAGGAGGCGTCCGCACCGTACGAGGTTCTCCCGCACCCTGCATATCAAACTGGTGGATTATCAGTACATTGAATGCACTGGTGTGGAAGCTACTCGCCCGCTCGACAAATCCAAACACGTAATACAGGTTCCGTGCACAACTATTAAGTTGTCTTTCTAGTTGCCTTAGGATCAGTTTCATGCAAACATTGAATAGCTTATCGTGTCGGGCAGTACGCCGTGCGATATTTGAGGAAACACGGCGAGACTTACCAACTTAACATTTTCTTCCCTGTCCAAGGCAAACATTGAATAGCTTACATGTTAATTCAAGCAGAGGCATGTATAGACATTCAGGAGGCAAGCATATGCAAACAGGAGGGTCGTTTTAACATGATCGTTCAGGTGTTCAGTCGATGCGATGCAGTGACTCGCACGCGGATAGCCGCTAAGCGAGGATGACTTATCTATATGAACAGGAGTCGCTGGCATAGCCATAAAGGACAATAGTCACTGGCGGTAATGGTATGCAGCAATAGTACAAGGGGAGCTCCATGCCATTCCGTCCAGCATAATGGACTATACAATACGGTTCAGTCACTGGAGAGAATGTATGCAGCAAAAGAACAAGGGATGCTACATGCCATCCCGTCCAGCACAATGGACTGTACAATAACGTGAGTTCCATCCGGATCGGATCGGTCCCAGTGCCCCGGTGACCGTCCGTGGAACTATACCTCATTTCCGAGTTGTCCGCGACATGCAATCGTTGATTCTTTCCAATTATCACAAGATACACGAGAACAAGAGTGCACTAGAACAAGAGAACACGAGTGCACACAAGAATACGAGTACAAGAGATACTTGAATCATGATTCTGTACAGTCAATAACTTGCCTTGATGCATTCCCCTGGTTCGGGGCTGCTTGGTGACCTAACGGTCCAGGATACTTGTAGGGTCAATCACGCACGGAACGACTACTTAGTAGTCTTCCGGGGTTTGGATGAAAACACGGTAACTATCAAGCAGACAAGCATGCGTTTCTAGGAACATAAGCAGGCACGTTGCTCGGGCCCGAAGGTAGTCCGAGAGATGAAACCGTTAAGGGACTTAGCATACGAGGGTCTGAATATAAGCAGTGTTTCCATTTTCTATGTTCTAGCAAGCAATACAAGTTGGGATTATTCCCTTAGCTAGGTGCGTTGGATTTATTAGCATGTAGGGGTGATTTACCTAGCGACTAGCATATATGATTCCAGGTTTTATGTGTGCTGGCTAAGCAAAGACAAGTTCACCATAGCCACCCACCTTAGCGATGATTCGCCTCGGTAGAGCGATACGTCTGAGCGAGGCTCTGAAAGTCCAAGCCGGATCCTGTAGGGGCAAGTCTGGATATCCTTTCCTTCTTGATCGAGGCAAAGTGGGTCGGGACAGCTGCACGATTGCCGTTTGAGACGGCAGTCCGTTTGAGCGGAATGGGGTATTACATTTTTAGGTTCCTTGGGATTAGGGCCGGTTGGTGAGTTGTGAGGGTGGGGTGATGTGATGTTTTATAAGGAGTGGTGAATGGATGGAGGGTGTAGATTAGCCCATTCAAAATGGAGGGCTTAGATATGTCATGAAGAAAAATAATTTCTTCATGTGGAGTGGTGAATGGATGAGTGTAAATTGGACCCAATTTTGTGACCTCTCCATTTGGTTTTGGCCAATGGGGTGAGGGCACCTAAAATTACTAAATTGTAACTTAGCCTAAATTTGGAAAATTGCACGAACACATAAAATGACGCAAAAATTATTTAGAAAATTACGGGTGATAATTTGCATGGCGAGGGGGTGTTGGGGGTTTGGCACGGTTTTAATTTTATGGCCATCGGGATTAATTAAGGATTAAAATACGATTAGGCAAAATTGGTATCCCCGATTTAAATAGAATTAAAGTGTCCTGTATTTTCAAATTAAATGGGGGCACTTGGGGTCAAAATTCGGAAATGACGCAAAGGTCAAAAATGGTGGGGGCTTGGAGTCAGTCTTGGACCCTTTAGTTGGTCCGGCTCAACGGGTTAAGTTGGTATCTCAAAATTTAGGGTAACGACACAGGTGTCCGACATGGAATTAAATATAGATTACGGTTTCGAAAAATTGTGCAATTAATTTAGAGCACAACGAAAACTGATTTTAAGTGACGAAAAAGTCCAGTGCCTAATTTGGCGAGTCAAGTCAGAAGTGCAATAGTCCGATTGAATTTTTGGGCTGATATTGGGCTTCGAATAATTTAGCGATGATAGGGCGCGCCAAGGCTTTTATTTAATTAAATTAAATACCAGACAAACCTATCTCCACTCTAAAACTCAACATCTGCTGCTAAAACTAAAATTTTCCAAATATAACCCTGACTATCTACAGAATAAATCGAGGGGGTTTACATTCTTCCCAACTTAGAAAAATTTCTTCCCCGAAATTAAAAGTAATACACGATAATATCTAAAAGAATTTTAAAATAACTAGTAATCAAATACCGTACGTAAATTCGTACCTTGCTCCTCAAATAAGTACGGGAACGCTGTCGAATAAAATCCTCGCACTCCCAAGTAGACTCGCCTGGTTAATGGTGCTTCCATGCCACTCTTACCAGTCGAATCATCTGCCCTCCTAAAGTCTTCTTGCTGCGATCAAGGATCTCAACTGGCTGCTTTATGTAAGAGACTGGGCCCGACTGTAATCTCCGAATGATCAACCACGTGGCTAGGGTCTGCGACATATCTCCTCAGCTACGATATGTAAAATATGTCATGTACTCCCTCTAATGATGGAGGTAATACAAGACGGTAAGCTACTTTGCCAATTCGTTCCATGATGTCAAAAGGTCCGATGTACCTCGGACTCAGCTTGCCTCTGCCTCCGAATCTGATGGTACCGCGGGTAGGCGATATCCTCAAAAATACATGGTCACCCTCCTTGAACTCCAATGGCCTGCGGTGCGCATCTGCCCAGTGTTTCTGTTTGTCATGTGCTGCACGCAGGTGGCTCTGAATCTGCTTGACCTTCTCCATCGTCTGTGTCACCAACTCTGGACCAAGTATCTGACGCTCTCCCACGTCACTCCAACAAACTGGTGACCTATATTTCCTGTCGTACAGTTCCTCATAAGGTGCCATCTGTATGCTGGCCTGGTAACTGTTATTGTAGGAGAATTCCACCAAGTATAGGTGGTCCTCCCAAGATCCTCCAAAATCAATCATGCACGCTCTCAACATATCCTCTAATATCTGTATCGTGCGCTCTGACTGACCATCAGTCTGTGGATGATTTGCAGTGCTAAACTTGAGACGAGTTCCAAGGCTTTCCTGCATACTCCACCAAAAATATGACGTAAATCTGGAATCACGATCCGATATGATGCTGACAGGCACTCCATATAATCGTACTATCTGCCTCATACGATACGATGCTGACAGGCACTCCATGGATAAGGAACCGAGACACGTGGTAATGGCCAGCAGTATACTTCGACGGGCATTCTAATCTAATGGGCCCGTCGGAGTACACTTAAGCTGTAAAGTATAATGAATAATCCATCATATAACACAAGTATACTCAATCTAAATCTCATCCACCGGCAGCAATATAAGAGCACAATAGAAGTAAATACAACGACTAATGTGCTGGAAGGAAATATCCAAATAAGTATCAAGTACAAATACTAGAGTAGTCACACGGGAACAAACCCGCTAGTACAAATATACTGGAATGAAAGTAAGCAATAATATAACTTGGGACGGCAGCAGGTAACTAGGTAATAATACCGTCCCAAGGAAAGAGTCACTACCAGCGATCAGGCAAAGTCCTCAGGAATGACCTAGTCCTCGGCAGTGAGTACAGCTGCTGGATAGATGCCCGGTCCGTACTCCTCCGGATAATCCTCGTAGCCTACACCTGGAAGGGAACTAGGTCCTCAGAGAGACGTAACAAGGTAGAGAAATATAACATGCCAAGTAAACAGAAAGTACAAGTGCAACAACAGGGTACTCTAGCATAACCAAACAAGTGTGACACAATTTAAAGACAATGTTCGACGCGTAGGCTGTCCAAAATAAAACTGTAGCTCCGAACACAGAGACACACGGGTCGTACCGTAGCTCTGAGCACAGAGACACACGGGTGATACCACTACACTATAATACAGGATCACTACATATGCATATATAAGCGCGTACAGAGGAGCCCAAACGTCTAGTAACTGTCTTTCCCTTCCCAAGCAGTCAAGGATTGTGCGTTGAACCTGAACCTCTAACTACAGTCTGAACAAACAAAAATAACTCAACAGACGTGACCCTAAGGTCGTCCCAGTCTCTGGTCATGATATCGGTATTAGGATACAGGAATCTGGCATGATCACAATTTATGAGTGTGTCCTGGGGTGTCGATGTACTCAGATACGTGCATCGAGGTGCTATGAAGCATCTAGCAATTATTCTAAGATGTTACGTCGAATGTCAACACCCGGTTATGATCCGGACGTGAAGTATCGAACGTCAACATAATCACGCACACGAAGTACATAAAAAATAACAAATATCTGTAAACTGAAATACAGGGTGGCAAGGTACACTTGCCTGCGTGCGGCTGCTGATGACTGGGATCTGGTACCGCGTCCAAGTCCTCAGGTCCCGTAGTACCTAGAGATGAGATACAAACCGGAATCAATAATCTATTCTACGTCAAGCAGGGATGCGACACACAACTACACTCAAACTCAGTCTCTGCTACGACTCAAAGGGACAAGCCACTAGTGGGTTGACCACAATTGACTATCGGTATGATGGTCAAATCATCTAATCATCAATCCCACATCATCAAACCATCCTAAAACATAGTTAAAGATTTTAATTCTTTTCGTTTAATATCTCTGTTACCTATCACCAAGTACCTCCCTAAATTAATTACTTTAAGTTCCCAATCTCTGAATTACCGATCACACTAGTCCTCAATCAGTCCTTCACTTACTATCCTTACTAATATATTTAAATTGAGCATTTTATACTACATTCTTCAAGGACAAGTTTCCTCGACCTAACATCCACTGCCCATTGGATCACCAAAACATACCCTTCCTCAAGGCGAATTCAACCACGACCATACTAACTATTCTATATAGGCTGTAAGCAATGCTTCTCTTCCAACTTAAACATGCAAGTATAAAACATCAATCCATGTTCCTAAATACTAGCTAATGAACACAACTATAAGTATTCAAAAATCCTCATTCTTACTTATATAATGTGTTAAAACGAACCCTAACTAACCACATGTAATAACCCTAAACTCATAATTATAACAACACTAATAAGAGACAAGGTGAAGGGAGGGCTGTACCTCAACTGCGAGGTATCGATGGTGGTGGTGATGGTGTACCGGACAGGGAGGAGATGAGGGAGTCGGAGAGGAAGAGTCGTGGGGGCTGCTGTCGGGCCGGACGGGAAGAACACAGCGGCCGGTCGGAGGGAAAACACAGCCGGTCGGAGATCAGCTGCTGAGTCCGGTGGATCAACGGGGCTGTGCTGGACTGACGGTGGCCGAGGGATGTGCTGGAGCGGCGTGCACAGGCCGACCGGTTGCGCTGGTCGGGGGTGAAGCTTGAGTGGCGCGGGGGTGAAGCTTGCCTGACGGGAGCGGCTGCACCGGAGTCGGGTCACCCCACAGTGAGAGGGAGGGAGAAGAATAAAGAAAGAAGAAGAAGGAGAATGGAGGAAGGTGGTTAATGCATGGAGAAATAAATGGAGGAGTGAGGAGAGAGAGAGAAGGGGTTTTTTTAGGTTCCTTGGGATTAGGGCCGGTTGGTGAGTTGTGAGGGTGGGGTGATGTGATGTTTTATAGGGAGTGGTGAATGGATGGGGGTGTAGTTTAGCCCATTCAAAATGGAGGGCTTAGATATGTCATGAAGAAAAATAATTTCTTCATGAGGAGTGTTGTATGGATGAGTGTAAATTGGACCCAATTTTGTGACCTCTCCATTTGGTTTTGGCCAATGGGGTGAGGGCAGCTAAAGTCACTAAATTGCAACTTAGCCCCTTAAATTCGAGAAATTGCACGAACACATAAAATGACGCAAAAATTATGGAGAAAATTGCGGGTGATGATTTGCATGGCGAGGGGGTGTTGGGGGTTTGGCACGGGTTTAATTTTATGGCCATCAGGATTAATTTAGGATTAAAATAGGATTAGGAAAAATTGGTATTCCCGATATAAATAGAATTAGAGTGTCCCGCGTTTTCAAATTAAATGGGGGCACTTGGGGTCAAAATCCGAAAATGACGCAAAGGTCAAAAATGGTGGGGGCTTGGAGTCAGTCTTGGACCCTTTAGTTGGTCCGGCTCAACGGGTTAAGTTGGTATTTCAAAATTTATGGTAACGACACAGGTGTCCGACATGGAATTAAGTATGGATTACGGTTTCAAAAAATTGTGCAATTAATTTAGAGCACAACGAAAACTAATTTTAAGTGACGAAAAAGTCCAGTGCCTAATTTGGGCTGATATTGGGCTCTGAATAATCTAGCGATGATAGGGCGCGCCAAGGGTTTTAATTAAATGAATTAAATACCAGACAAACCTATCTCCAATCTAAACCTTAACTTATGCTGCTAAAACTAAAATTTTCCAAATCTAACCCTGACTATCTACAGAATAAATCGAGGAGGTTTACATGTGTCCCCGTTTGGACACGTGAGGTCGTATCGCAGAGTTTTAGGCATTTCGAATAATTTAGGGGTTTTTCTTCGACGTAGGTTCCACGTGCATGTGGAATTTTGTCACGGACCTAGAATCGGAGAGTTAGCATTTTTGTGAGGTTTTAGATATCGAATAGAACTCGTAGGTAAATTTTGGGTCAATTCCGTTTAGATTTGGCCTATGTTTCGCGAGGTATCGCAAACCGTACTCCACGTGTTCGTCGAAATGACCAAATGGCCATTTCGACTTGGTTACTAGGTTTTGGGCTTGTGCGCGGGTTGGTTTAGCCTTAGGGAGTGTGTATTAGAGTTTTTGAGTTTATATGTATATATATATGTATTTATATGTGTCTGGGTGAGTGTCGTATAGGTGTTGGTGGTTGTGTGTGTGTTTGAGTGTGGTTGTGTGTGGTTGTGTGTGTGTTTGTGTGGTTGTGTGTTTATATATATATATATATATATATATATATAGGTATATATATATATGTATGTGCGTGAGTATATATATATATATATATATATATATATATATATATATATATATATAGGTATATATATATATGATGTGCGTGAGTATATATATATATATATATATATATATATATATATATATATAATGTATGTGTGTGTGAACTTATATATATATATATATATATATATATATATATATATATGGATGTGTGTTTGAGTGAGTGAGTGATAAGGTGAGTGAGTGAGTGAGCTCATAGGTGCAGCAGCAGCTAGTAGGAGCAGCAGCAGCAGCAAGTGGCAGCAGCAGCAGCAACAGTAGGTAGCGGCAGCAGCAGCAAGTAGCAGCAGCAGGTAGCAGCAGCTGCAGCAGGTAGTAGCAACAACAGTTGAGTAAGATATATATATATATATATATATATATATATATATATATATATATATATATATATATATATATATATATATATATATATATATATCTATGTACCTATCTATAGGTATGTGTATATGGATATATATATAGATAGGTACATATATATATATATATATATATGTATATGTATGCATATATACATACCTATATAAATATACTTATGTATCTATATATATATATATATATATATATAGCTAGCTAGCTAGTTAGTTAGTGAGTTGAGAAGGGTAAGGTAAGGTATCTCAATACCTTGAGATATCAAGATACTCAAGGTATTGGGTATCGGGGCGTGGTATTGTATTTTTGCCAAGGAATGGGGTTAGAGTTGGTTTTATATCTATAGATATATATATACATATACGTGTTAGGGTATATATTATAGGGTATAGGCGGAGTATATAACGTAGGTTGAGATATCGGATACCGAGGTTATCCTAGTATCTCAAAGGGGCGAGTTTGAGGGTTTACTAGCTTAGAGAGCTAGTTTTGACCTAGAATTTTAGGGGCACCCTAGTTTGACCTAGATTTGACCGTAATTGCCCCGATTGACCGCCAAAGTCAACCTTTGACCTAGTTTTGGCGTAGAGTTGACTTTTTGGACCCTCCTAGTTCACTTTTGACCCAGATTTCCCTGGTTTGACCCGTTTGACCTAGAACAACCCTAGAAGCTTGTTTTTTGTTATTTTATATCTGTTTATCTCTTTAGAATCCCGTTTAACCTTGCTTTTCGTAATAGATCTTTGTGACGCCAGTCCCTATCTCGATCCTCACCAGTTGCTCAAGACGTCAGGTGAGTACCTACCTCTGATTATTTCCATTTCATGATAGCGTATATATCACCTGTTCTAGAACTGTTAATACTTGATTCTGGCACATTGTTTTATGAGATGGTACTAATTGGATCCCGTCATGAGATGTTATCCCCCTTACCGTGTTAAGTGGGTACTCTATCATGTGTATTTCATCATGTGCTTCGAGTATTGATTCTCATGTGCTTCGTGTGCTCTCGCTTTTATGTGTACGAGTTATTTATCATGTATGTAGCGTGTCGTGGTTGGATCCAAGAATATTAGTGGGGGAGGGGAGTAGAAGTTGGTTATGTGATCAAATCCAAACAGTATTCATGTGTATGTCGGTTATACAACTCACGCATAACAAAGTTATCGTAGAATAAATCATGTACGACCCAAGCCGATTATATAAAGAACTTGTTCTCAAGGCACTTGGCTAGTATTCCTATTTTCTCACATGCAGTTACTTCTCTACTACTTGTATTATTCCCAGTTTTATATTATGATTACTTTATCAGTTCTACCTTGTATTTACTTTCCTGTGCATTTTGTATTCTTTTCTAATGTTAGTCATATACACCTTACCATGTATTTGGAGTTGCTTTCAGAGTTATGTACTTCGCTACAATCCTGACTGGATATATTTTTCCAGAGGATCCTGAGGACTTTTGCCCGACTTACTACGGGCCAGGTGTCGACGATTGTTGCGACCCTGAGATAGAGGAGGAGCCCGTCCCACCAGAGGAGATGCCACTAGCGCCCTAGTACAGCTAGGTAGGTTTCACTGGGTTTGTTCCCAGTTGGTTTTGGATGACTGTATTATTTATTTTGCTACTGTGAGATGTTGTAGACTCTTAGACTTGGACAATATATTTTAGATATTGTACTTGCTCTCTTTGGTTCTTTGTTTCTTTTGTTGATATCTTATCGTGCTTTTACTCTTCGCCTAGTTATTGTGATTGAGTTTATGTATATATTGTAATATTGTCCTCCTTTAGGTAAGGTTATCTTGATCGATTATTGTGAGATATAGATAGTTGTGACTTAGATAGCATTCTATCGCCGATTCTGTGGCCTAGGCTGGACGTACCCACGACTCATGCCCGATTTTTCAGGTGCGGGTCGTGACAGCGAAGAACTTTTGCTTGAAGAGGTCCTTGAATACCTCTCAAGACTGTCCCGCGTCAACAAGAATTAGCTTATTCCTAAACCAAGTGAGGGCGACGTCGAACAGTTAAAGTCCTACCACCACAACCTTCATATCCTCGGAAAGATGGGACACCCTCATAAGACGCTCAATGTCCTCGAGCCAATTATCAGCATAGACGATGCCCTCCGTCCCCTTGAAGACCCTAGGCTCCAGCTTCTTAAAATCCTAAATGTTGCCTAGCCGAAGCTGAGCAACCGAATGAGCATCCAGGTTCTGGACTGGAACTCCTCTCTCTACTACGACACGAGCAAGCTGATGAGCACTCTCGATGCCTTGTCGTAAAACGTCGGTCTACCTCTGATGTGCCTCAGACTGATCCCTCTGTGCTTCGAGCATCTAACGAAACAGTATAAACATCTGTGTCGCCTCTACTGTCACGGAAGGTGGAGGTGGAAGTCCTTCAGATACAGCTGGCACAGTCCGCTCAGTAGGTGGTGGACCTCCGAAAGCAGCTGACACTCCAATCACCGGAGAAGTGACTAGTGTAGGCCCTTGGGACATCGCAGACCTCTCAGAAGCTGCTCTCCCTTGCTGCGATCTAGTCTTAGGCGGCATCCTGCGACAAAGTGAAATAAAGAATCAATATAGCACATGATGTAAGATACTCAAGGAAAGGACAGTTAAAAGGTCAAGTATCAATATCGAGGAACAATAGTTGAATGAATCAAAAGAATTTTCCTAGATGTGATTGAGTATTCTCAACCTATAGCCTATATCCTAAAACGGGCTCGTAATAGCACTTAATTCAGAGCACTACTACGAATGGCACTAATCGTGACATCGAAGAGACCTGCATGGGCCACCACTAAAAATGTGTCACGACCCGCACCCGATGTAGGGATGAAACTCGAGAACAACGCCCAGCCTACGCTACATAATCGGCGGTAGAACGCTGTCAGGGTAATCTATCTAGCAATATAATGAACCACCAACAATAACGATATACTCAATCACAGATCTAAGATGGAAACGAGCACGAATATGATAAAGAATAGAATAGTCACATACAACTCATGAGTCTAAAATAATAACATCAATGAGTCTGAAAAAATACTAACAAATAAGCTAAAGACAAATTTAGTACAAGGAATAATAAGAAGCTACAAGTCCCGGGTCATCTGTCTCAGTCGGGATAAGTCCATCCTGAGCCAGGGTCTCTGATTCTAATCCCACAACATCCTGAGGTCCATAATGTGTAGGGTACCACTCCTCAGTGTCATCTGAGAAAAATATATCTAGTCAGGAAAGGAGCAGAGTACATCTCTAATAGCAGTTCTACTCAATGATAAAAACTATGTAATAGTAAATAGATATGAATATACAAGATGCAATAATAGATACAAGAGATATACAATAAGGAAATACAGGAATAAATACAATAACAAACAATATGACAATGAACAAGAATACTAATGACTAAGTGTGCGAGTACTAGCTTTAACATGTGATCGACTTGGGAACTTGCACAAGAGTATAATGGCCTAGTTATTCATATGTACGGTGTATAATCAACACTCACAATTAACAAGACATGCACAAGAAGGGTATGATCACATATCTACACTAAAATACTCTCCATCCTCGACTGGTATAGTAGATCCAACCATGGTACGCTATGTCACGAGATTTTCCAAAAAGATAGCTAGTCTTTCCGAGAATATGTGTCTGTACATGTACAAGATAATCAATAAAACAAGGCTTAGACAAGATACACCATATATTAAGGAATAACATCTCATGACGAGATCCAGATATACCAATCCGTGTAACCATCGTGTTAAAAAATCAAGCATATCTATACTAGATACAATAAATATAGAGGATATCATAAATGAGAAACTATCAGTGAATATACTCGCCTGAAGTCCGGTGAATAGTCTCACAGATGTCTAATACGATGCCTCGAAGACCTAGATATGGAATATAATATCAATACAAGGTTTCGAAAGAAAAATAATTTAAACTAGTCAACTTCTAGGTCAACAAGCCATTTCTAAGTCAAATAGTCAAACTAGGTCAACTCTAAGTCAAACCGGTCAACTATGCCAAACTATCTATTTCTAGGTTGCATGGGTCCATATCAATGATATTGGGTTCATACACTATAAATTTAGGTCATACAAGCTATATCATAGAATACTATGATACCGTATCTCAGGATACACAAATAGAAGATATAAAATATCACATATACATATATCAAATAATATTAAATATTAAATCCGAATTATAAATATTAAATGGATACTTTGGTTTTGAACCAACTCGGTATCGCACAACTAAAATTCCATCTTGATACCCAAACTCGATACTTTAGTTATCCTAAAATTCCTTGATACTTACCTTGGTATCTCAAGGTAATTGCCAAAACCTTATTTATAATAACTACCCATTAATAACTATAAGCTATCAACTAACTATTACAAATATAGTATACTAATGCATAAATACCATTTAGAAATATATATATATACACTAATACTATATATATATATATATATCTATTATTTAATTAATACATAACTATATATATATAGCTGCAGAACTGTCACTGAAAGCCATTGTTGTCCGTCGCTAATGCTGTTGATACGGCTGTTGTTACTGCTACTGTTGCGACGACTCCTGTTGTTGTCGCTAATACTACTGTTGTTGCTGTCGCTGAAGCGCTAGTGTTGTTGTTGTTGAAGCTGCTGCCGTTGCTATTGCTGCTGTCGCTAATGAAGCTGCTTCTGTTGTTGCTATATGCTGTTGTTGTTGCTAATTTGGCTGATGCTGCTGTCACTAAATTTGCTGCTGCTGCTGTTAATGCTCCTGCTGTTGCTAAAACTGTCACAAAAACTGCTGTTCTTCCTTCTCTCACTCTTATTTATATATATCACATAAATATATATACATACTTATATATATACACACACTAACTACAATATATATACATACCCACAATAATACCTATAGTATAGCATACACATAATATATAGTAACAAATATATACATATCCATAATATCACTAATACGTACACATATATATAATCAAACAAATATATAAATATATATAACATAACATACAAGTATATATGTAGATAACATATATATACTAACATATACATATATACACTACTATATTTAATAGCTATTACATATGAAAAAGTATAGCTACATATATACATAACACATAGGTATATTGATATATGATATACTAACACATAAATATATATGTATAAATACATATAACAATATATATATATATATATATATATATATATATATTTATATAATTACATATTTTAAACACTAAGAACAATGGGAAAGTAGATCTAGAAATAAATTGTACAACACATGGAGTGTATCACACCCGTATCCCACTAGATCTAGGATACGCTTGCGACACGAGTCCACCACACATCCAAACATACCCCGAAGGATACGAGCAAGTCTAATATACCATTTGTGAACAATACAGAGAGTCAAACACAAATCTACGTGTTCGTGTCAAAATATGACATGTACAAAGTTCCGTGTCGAAGGAAAACCCCCCAAATCAATACGTATCACCAAATTATTGGGATACGACCTAAACGTACCCAATTATGGACACGAAACTAGCCCCAAACACATATAAGCATATACCAAATTAATCTGTAGGACCAATTGATACACACAACAAGTGTCAATCTCGAAATTCCACTAAAATTGACACAAAAAGCACCATAAATTTATAGGCCTCCTATGAACACAAAACCGAATCCTATGGGTAGCCTATGCATATGGGTTGAATTCTTATTGTTAAATCTAAGATTTAGAACCTAAATTAAGGGAAAAAACTAAATTGTACCTATTGGGAGATGAATTTCTAAAGAAACCTCCAAATATGATAAAATTGGCCTCCAACTTGTAGATCCTTGCTCCTCTTTGTACATCATTGCTTCCTCCTTCTATATCCTTGCTTCACTAGTCTCCCATGGTGATGTGGGAAGGAATTAGGATAAAATATGGTTGGAAAATGATGTGGGAATGAAGAAATTTGGTTGAGGAAAATTCTAGATCTAGTTTTCAAATGAAACGAGGAGAGAGAAACTTTTCCACTCTTCTTTAATAGGTCGGCCCTCACTTACCCTTCCTCAAGTCACTATTTAATTTCAATTATTCCCCTTGGGGTCTCTCATGAAGAAATAATTAAGGAAGGAAGCTTCTAGTCTAATGGTTTAATTAAATTAATCATCCTCCTAATCAATGGGCTTTCAGTTGGGCTCAATTATAACAATTAATATATGTTGGTCCATGAGTCTAAACTAAACTAGTTAGGTCCACTAACACAAGTCCAAAATAAATAACTAACATCTAATAATAATTAAATAATAAAATAAATAATTATCTAACATGCACAATATTTAATTAAATATAAAATTACTTAAATACCCTTTCCTAGAAAATGTGGTAGTGATAGAGTTGAACATTAAGAAAGCTCTGGAACAACGACACGAGAAGCTTCTATTTTTCTCACTCTGCTCGCTTGAATTTTAAATACTTACAAATTCTAGGCCCTTTCTCTATATCTATCGATATCTGCTTCTCTTTGTGTGTATTCTGAAGGTAGCCGATGCCTGTCCCCTAGGTTGTATAGAACCTATATTTATAGAGTTTAGGAGCAGCTACGAGAATGTGCATGCAATATGGATAGTAAATACTATTTTACCATTACGCACATACTTTTGGTAGATTAACACTCCACGGTCTGCATATGTGGGTGCACAACTTGCTGCCTGCTTGACACGTAGCTTCCTATACGAGAAAAGCATAGGTCATTCGGGACAGTTATTTATACACCTTTTATGAGAAGTACGGCATATAAGACACGCTTTCGTAATTGCTTACTGTCGGTTAGGATATCATGTGCACTTTAGAAGTCGTTGGAGATTGGCACAATTTTAGTAAGATTGGCACTATGACGCATTTTTAAAGTAGTTGGTACTGCGACGCACATTTGAAGGAATGGTAATGCGGCACACTTTTAAATAAAATGGCACTGTGGTGTACTTTTTAAGGAATGACACTGTGGCGCACTTTTGAAGAGAATGATACTGCAGCACATTTTTGGAGAGATTGGCACTGCGACACACTTTTGAAGAGATTGGCATTGTGGCACACTTTTGAAAAGATTGGCACTGCGGTGCACTTTTGAAGAGAATGGCACTGCAGCACACTTTAGAAGAGAATGGCAATGCGGTTGGGTCGCTAAACGATAACCTGGGTCTGCGTGTCGTAGCTCCGCTGTAATGATAACCTCTGACTCTTCGGTTTTTGCATCTGTCAGCTGTCAGTCTGCTACATTAAATGTTGAGAGAGAAGAACGTTTGTGCGCCATCTTTCATAACTTAAGAAAGTGTGCCACTTTTCTACTCTCTGAATAGTGCACCATTCTCTGAAATTAAAGAAAAGTGCGCCAAAATAAGAAAATGCGCATCTTTCTTCTGGAATAAGTAAAAAGTGCGTTATTCTTCTACTTATTGGATTTATTTATCAAAAATTGTACCATCTATCTAAGGTGCACATTTTATGGGCCATCTATCTGATGCACACTTTTTATACTTCTACAAGACCCCCTTCAAAGTTTTTGAATTCGTTTAGATGAATTCAAAATTAATTTGAATTAGAAGCATAAAAGTTGTTGAGATATTTTGTTCGCACATTCTGGACAGCATCCTAGCAAATTTCCTGATGTAGCTGACATGCACATATTTTGGCTTGCTTATTTGGTTTTGATGCTGTCTTTGAGGAGACACAAAAAACTTTTCCGGAGATACGGGCAGCTTTTTAGGAATAATTTTCGAGAGCTATGTCATACTTGGCATGTCTTCTCTTATAAATAGGAGCAAAACTTTACCAAGCATTCCCAGACTTATCACTTTCTTGCTGTGAGTCTTGATCATAGCCACTTTAAGTATGAGTCTATGAAGATGACCATAGCAGTATGGCTCTATCGGCTTTGTTGTCTACCGATAAGATGCAAGAGGAGATGCTTATCAATGATGGATAGGAGGCTCATCTGGAGATTGTTGCCACTGAGCTCTTTGTGTGATGGAGCATGGAAGGATATCATAGGATTTGTCGTTCGTGTTGAACAAACGAATTACCTATAAGACTATTCGTTGTCTTCAAACCTGGCTCGCTGGAATCACTCTCTTAATATAGCACCTGAGCTGATTGCAGGGTTGGGATCAGAATCCCAACCGGGACTTCTATCGGTGGCGCTTGATGGCGATAGCGGAACAACTTCCGTTCGACTCGCCATATCCTTTATCGAGTCTGACAGAAATGGGATCGAGCTAATTTAAACTTGCCTAGTCCTGTATACCATCCTCGCCCACAACATTAATTTCTTTTTCATGTACTGTGGTTTGCATCGAGGAGCCTATTTCTTCTGCATCTCAGTTTATCTGCATTGGGAGCAGACAACATGCAAAGTTGGGGATAGCTCTGTAATAGATCTCCATTATTTAAAAATTAAAATATAATAGATTTCCATATGTATAATCATAATGTTTTTTAAATGAAAATATAGCTGTGATAGATCTCCATCATATGTAATCATTATTAAGCTTCAATAAAATTTTAGATTTGACGTTATTGTGTTGTATGTGTGTTGCTAACTGAAGACTTTGGTCGACGTACACCAGAAAAGTCTGAACATGTTGTCTTTCCCTTGTCGTCCCACTGATATACGCATAAATATATATTCAGAGAATGCTTGACTGGCAAACTTTTGTTAGATGAGACAAATTTTTTAAGTAGTTTGATTATAGTCTTATTGAAGGCTTCTGCTAAGCTGTTGGCTGCTGGATTGTAGGTCGTAGATGCTATATTCTGGAATCAATTCTTGTCACAGAACAGATAGAATGCTTGACTAGTAAATTGTGGCCCATTGTCATGTATTATCCTCCGGGGAACACCAAAACGATAGATTACATGGTGCTTGACAAAGTTAATTACGTTGGACATTTTAACTTCGATAAGCGGGACTGCTTCTTTCAATTTGGAGAAGTAATAGGTTATTACGAGTATAAACCAATGTTCTCTAGAAGAAGAAGGGCTAATTGGACTAATAATATCCATTCCCCCAGGAGGCAGATAGGGTATAAGAACTCTACTGGTTGGTGGATAAAATTAGTATGAATTTGACATGATCTGCATTTACGGGCTTAGCCTATGGTATCTGCCACCATGGTGGGCCAATAATAACCCATTCTCCTGAGACGGTCTTATAATTTAGGACCTGGCTGATGTGCTCCACAGATGCCATCATAAGCCTCACGGAGTGATTGTCTCACTTTCGGGTTGGAAAGACAATGTAGAAGTAATCTATCAAAAGAACGACAATATAATGTTTTGGACGAGGCATCATAGTAGAATCAGAGTGAGCATCTTTTAATGAAAGTGGCTTCTTTCGGATCTTCTGAAAAAATTTCAAAAGCAGCGTAGTCTATAAAAGGGTTTCTCCAATCTTTATCCATGGAAGTTTAAGTTATAACATAACTATGTTCAACGTACAAGTTATTTTTTGTATAGAACAACTCTCGTCCTATTATCATAATTGATTATTGTATCTTTAGGGGAACAACAAGTTTTAGTATGTTGGGGGATGTTAGTATTGCTGAACCCAATGCCTACATTGCATTTGTCTACTTTATTGGCCAAAGCATCAGCTTCCATATTCTGTAAACGAGGCACATGATTGATGAAGAATCCTTTGAAAGTAAAAGCCGGTTCAATTGCCACTTGATGATAAGGGATGAGGTCTTCATGTCGAACCTTATACTCTCCCCTGATCAGATTGACTATCAGTTTAGAATCTCCATAGGCTTCAAGATATTCTATGTCCAAATTTTAGCTAATTGGAGAACGATGAGTAGAGCATTATACTCTGCCACATTATTGAAACATGGTTCACTGAGAGAACATGCTCGATGAATGAGTAGTTTGAGATACTAGGACTATGCCAACTCCAGTTACTGTGTTGCCTTTGGGTCCTATTCTTGATGCGCTGTCAAAGAATAATTGCCAGGTGTTATCTCTCATTGCCATATTAGATTCTAAGACTTCATTTGGGATATCATCGTATAGTTAGAAAGTTTCTGGTATAGGATGAGCTGCGAGGAAATCAGCTAGCGCTTGACCCTTCAATGCTCTTTATGGGACATATACCATGTCATAAGGTGATAGAAGCATTGCCCATGTAGCCAACCAAGAATTTAGTTTGCTCGGTTTGGTCATCAATACACGGAGGAGATTTACTCTGGATATGACATTAGTGGTTTGACCTTAAACGTAATGTCGTATCTTCTAAATAGCAAACATCAAAGTGAGGCATTATTTTTCCACCATATTATATTGATGTTCAGCACCGACCATCATGAGACCTAGATAATAGATCGCATGTTCATATCCTTCGTCACTCTCCTGTACAAGAAGAGCTCCTAGGGAGTGATCCATTGCTCGAACATACAGCAAAAATGGTTTTTCTACGATCGGAGACAACAGAACTGGTGGATTTGTTAAATATTATTTCATGTCATCGAATGCTTGTTGACATACTTTATTCTAGACAAAGGATACGCCTTTCTTTATTAACTGAATGAAGGGTCGACATACCCTGAGAGATTGGAGATAAATCTTCTAATGTTTGCCATATGACCTGGCAGACCATAATTTTTTTTGAGATTACGTGGAGGCTGCATTTTAAGTATAGCTTTAATTTTATCGGGATCAATGTGAATACTTTTGGAAGTTATAAAAAATCTAAGGAACTTGCCACTAGAGACTCCCAGAAAGGATTTAGTTTGATTCATCTGTAACTGCTGGTGGCGCATCAATTCGAATACAATCTTCAAATCTTGAACGTGATCATCTTTGTAGTGATTCTTGACAACGATGTCATCCACATAGCATTCTACTGTTTTCCATAAATGTTTATAAAAAATTATACTCATGGCTCGTTGATACGTTGCATCTGCATTCTTCAAGCCGAAGGGCATGACTATATAACAATAAACTCCCAATGGTGTACAAAAAGAGGTATATTATTTGTCATCAGGCGATATTTTGATATGATTGTATCCTGAGAATTCATCCATGAAGGATATACGTTTAAAGCCACATGTATTATCGATTATGACATCTGTGATGGAAAAAGGAAGTTCATCTTTTGGACACGTCGAGTTCAGATCTCGATAATCTACGCAGACCCGAACTTTTCTATTTTTTTCATAACTAGAACGATATTGGCTACCCAGTCTAGATGTTTCTCTTCTCGAACGAAGCCACATGCTATGAGTTTTTTGACTTCTGCTTTAATTGTATCCATAATATCCAGACGAAACCGCCATTGTTGTTGTTTTATCGATTTAGCATTTGGAAGAATATTAAGCATGTGTGTGGCTATTTGAGGATCTAGGCCAAGAATATTCTTATAACTCTAGGCGAAGACATCGATATACTCCTTTATTAGCTGGAGTAAAGCGTGTTGAACTTCTTTAGGAAGACTCTTGCTAATGAAGATTGGTCTTGGAAAAGATTCTTCTCCTACATCAATTTAGACTATTTCATTCTCTGTAGGTAGTTCACGTTGCTCAAACTAAAGCTCTCATTGAGTATCCATTTGTTGTGCCCATGGATCATTTTTGAATGGTTCCAATAGTTCAACGTCTTCCTCATTTGGGGCATTTGACACCATATTTATAGAGAAAATCTATTTGAATATGTCACTCATTCTTTCGTCAGAATCCCACAATGATGAGTTAGAATAATGATAATGCGTCTTTTTTTTTGAACTTTCAGGACTTGCTGGTGGTGTAACATATTCCAAACTATGACCAGTCCATTGGTAGGACTTGATGGTGGTGTAACATATTCCAAACTATGACCAGTCCATTGGTAGTATATTTTTGTCTTGCCATTAGAAGAGAGGTGATATATAGGAGTCCATCTTCCTTTTCCATAATTTAGTCTCAAGCCATATTTTAAGTAGTAGCCTATCCCTTGTATGATGTTCTAGGCATATTGGCTGTAACGATACATTTATATCTTTCCCATATCCTCATCAGAACCATTAGTATGCGCGACTCTTTTGTTTCTAACTTTGCCAAAAATTATCTGACATTGTTTGTCCTGTCTCGCAGGCACTATAAAGTATGCCTCCTCATATAGTTTATATAATGAACCATATTAGAATGGAGATGCCACGGGTATGGATAGAGGTTCGTAGAGGTGAAGAGTCTAAGCATTTTTAAGCAAAGGGTTCAATATCGATAGTGCGAAGTAGTGCCTTGTTTATTCATGAAATATAAGATTTCTTCATCTTCCACATAGTCAGCAGAATCCTCAGCCTTAATAAGAGGCTTGGTAAGATTGATGACTAAGGGTTGATTCACTAATATTGGTTGCTTGTTGCGACGAAGGTCGATAACAAGTGGCTCATTCTCCAGTGTTGGTTGTTCATTGCATTGAAGGTTGATAACCAATGAAGATGACTTATGCAGGTCGATGCCAAGAGGCTTCAAAGGAGTTGGATGAGTAGTAGGTACCTTGATTCTGATTATCAGAGGCTCTTCTTTTGGAGTGCTTTCAGTTCCATCACTAGCTTAATTAGCTTTCTCTTTTATACACTCCGGTGTATAGAGTGTATAGTCCGCGAAATAGGCTTCAACACCTTTAAAAGGGTTGAGGTTAGCTACCTCTGTTTTGACCTCTCCTCTATTGTTCACATATTTGAGTGGAGGGTACAATTTTATGCTTATGTATCCATGGTCGTCCCAAGAAAACATTGTAGGATACGTTAGAGTTAATCACATAGCATGTGACTTCAGTATGTAGATCGCCTATCAGAATTTTTAGGCGTATATTTCCTAGTGGTTTACTTCATCCAGAATTAAAGCCAAGAATGGTAGTACTGGTAGCAGACAGGTTGTGCATCGGTATCTTCAATCCTCTCAGTAGACTTTTAGGAATAATGCTGAGTGAAGAACCAGGGTAGATGTGAATCCGGTTTACCTTAATTGATCTTATGTAACCGGTATAATACAGAGGCCTGTCATGCTGATTATCGTTGAGTAGCATGTCATCTTACGTGAAGGTGATGTTAGGAATCTTCTCGATCATATTGTGGTATTGAGGACATGCTAATGTCTCTTCATTAGGAGTCTTGAGTTAAGATAAGCATGAGTCTGCAAGTATCATAGCTTCGTTTAAAGCTTCACGAGTCTCCTTCGATAAATGTAGGAACTCGAATATGGAGAGTCGGGCTAGGGTATTGGCCAATTGTGCCAATATATCAAAATTATAGGGATTTTCAAGTCCTTGGGGTACATTCTTCTTCAGAGATTTGTCGAAGCGTACCTCATTTTCTTTCCTTTCTCTGCCGTAGTAGGCTTCGAAGGACCAGGTTCGATTGTGATAGGAGAAGCAGTAGTTAGCGAAGTAGGAAGAGTGTCAGTAATATCTTTCGGGATAGATTCATAAGTTTTATGATAATTTTTACCGGACTGGTACCATTTATGTCTTCTTCTTTGGGCATCAGATAAAGAAGTACCATATTATAGGACTTGAGATTCTTTTCATCATGCCCCTTTTTGAAGCCATTTTGTGGGCTGGTCTCATTGTAGCCCAATCCACTACGGGATTTATTGGACTATCCTCGGAGTTATAGAGGAATATGTCGTCCCTTACAAAATTTTAAACCTTATGCTTTCTAAATATTATACCCAATATTTTGCATCAAGCGTACAGATTATTGATTATATCGATGAAAGCAAGCACCTGAGTCTAGGTCGATGATTTAATAATTGTAGAAGAAGAAGAAGAAAGAATTTGTGTAGGAATACCTTCATCAGCATCGGATTTTTGTTGTGCCCTATATAGATGAATGCTACCAATCATGGACCATTGTCGGTGCAACAAACGAAGATTGCAAGTAGAACTTGGTAGGACAATATTTTGATTTTGAAGTCTAATATCGAAAGATACATCTTTCTGATGTTGGTCCTGATCTCTGTTTGAAGGAGGATCCGAAGAAATCATACTACATGTTTTATACTTCTTACTCTTCTTAGATTTTGAATTAGAAGATGCTGCTCCCCGGTCCCAATTTGACAGATGGTCAGAATGAATCCACATAATCTCGCCATAATCTGTAGTAAGAGGTATCAATTTCTCTATTTGACTTCTAGGAGGCAAAAGATTTACCACTTCCATTATAGCTCGAGGTATTGGGACGACGCCGTTCGGGACTTCTTGTGCTGGAAAGTTACCGAATTGAAGAGACACCATATTGGTAGTGAATGTCTTCTCTTTGTTGTGAAGGGTGATAGCTTTAGCATCTATCAACTATTATATCTTCCTTTTCAAGACATAACAACCCTTGGTAGGGTGATGTATATATCGATGGTACAAGCAGTACTTTGGATCGTCTGTTTTACCAGCCTCATTTGGTCGCTTGGCATTAGGTAATTACAACTTGTTACTTTTTGTATCAAGCATTCGGAAATGCTGGGTTACCGCTCTCGTTAAAGGAATATTCTTTATTAGGCTTGGAAGACTCTATAAGATTTTGTGTTGGAGGAGAGGTGAGTCACTTTGACAGATTTATTTCCAAGGGCTCATTTCCTTTGCTGTTGCAATTATTCGCACTATTGGAGTTACGCTTCCCTGCTGTATTGGTTATTTGTTACCCTAAATTATGTGTCATTATCGTGTTGCATTACGACCCGCACCCGGTAAAGGGGCACAAGTAGGTGGGTACATCCAGCCTACGCCGCAGAATCGGCGATAGAACGCTGGCTTGGTCTAATCTCCTATCTAATATCTCACACAATGTATATAAAATACTGTCATGCCATCTCAATTCCAAATAATACTCAATCACATATAAAACTAAAGGAAGATGTAAGCACGATATGGAATAGAAAGAATAGAAATACAAGTCTCAACATATCACGTCCAACTCAAATTTAACACAAAAGATCTCAAAATAATAATACAATCCAGAATATAAAAAGAAACAACTACTACAAGGTAGAAAAATCTAAATGGCCTCAGTAACTGGCACTATATCCTCAGGTGATACTCCATCTGTCGGTCTGTAGTGAGTGGAACACATCCTCTCTAATCATTCATTTAAAAAATGTTCTCTAGTCAGGAATAGAGCGAAGTACAACCAAATAGCAGTTACTGTCACGCCCTAGTCCTAAAAATACACGGGACCAGGCCACGTGGTAATAGCCAGCTATCACGTCTTCGAGGATAACCCAATTTAATGGATCCTAGCAAAGAGTGCTACGCTGTCCTAAATACTAACAAGTCCAATATCAATCAACAACTGGTAATCTAATCCCATCCACAATATAAACAGCAAGAAAATACTAAAATAAATACTAGAAGATAAATGCCAGTCTCAAAATATCATAGTACAACCAAGAATATCTGGTGGGGACAAACCCACTACTATGACAAAATAGAAGTACTGAATGACAGATAAAAAGAGTAATGACTAGGGCATCGGCTGACTAAATAATGATGCTCCCAATCCTAGGTAGAAGTCCTACCAACTGATCACGAAAACTCTGACGGTAGCACCTCTAGCTCCTTCGTGGTAGCGTACATCGTCTCCTGTCCTGGGCCGTACACTGTGGGGTAATATGCCTCGTCCAAATCTAGAAAGGTACCAGGTCCTCAGAGGGACGTAACAAGATACATAGAAGCATGCCATATATAAATACTGAATAAAATAAATATAATAAAAGGTGTGCTAACCATCTAAGTAAATGCAATGTGAGAACAATTTTGGTACGTATGGGTAGGCGTAGGCATAATGTCCAACACTCCGAAGAGCATGGTATCTGTAACGTCCATCATTCCGAAGAATGAGGTATCTGCAATATATATGTCCGTATCACTCCGAAGAGCGCAGTATCGACAATAAAGGAAGTCATTGGATCCGTGGCTCCTCTGGATACTAAGAAATCTAATGTGTGTATCCCATACGCCTACTAGTTGTCCACCCCGCCCAATATAGATATATAAGTCGAATACACGCCGTACATACCACGTATCTATATGCCAAGTCTCTACTAATACAAAATCCTGAATTATGCGCTACACGACGTACATACCACGTATCTATATGCCAAGTCTCTACTAATACAAAATCCTGAATTACGCGCTAACCCTGATGCATGTCACACACATTGATAGCTAGTCGAGTACGCGAACCCGCATCCCAATATGACTTTGTCACCGTAAAACGTGTAAGAGTGTCAGATCTCGGAAGATATCAAAGTATCCTCCCAATGGGGTGAGTCTGCTAGTGACTAGGTCAAATACACTACTCGTCAACGCATCCGTCGACTGCACCCGAGTCAATCTCGGACGCGCACAGTCATATGAAATAAAGCAACAAGATATCATACAACATATGCATCATTTAATTTAAACAGTAAATATGGCAAGGTATCTTTCTTGGGTCCTCAAGCTGTGAATGCCAATAGTCTGCTCCTGCAGTCTCTCCTGGCTGGTCCAATGACCCTAAACACATAATATAATATAGCAAATACTATCATCAGACACTAAGCAATACATACACACAACTACGATGCTGCTCTTAGGTACTGACGCAAGATAACGGCTGGTCAACAACAGAGTCGTGTGTGCACGTAGCTAAGATGCACACGTGTCTTGTCCTCAGTTACCGTGTACCTCGAGACAATAAATTATGAAAGTTATGGGTTACGAAACTATTTATGTTTTGTACGAATACAGGTCCTTATTTCTCATGCTGAAAGTAGTTGGTCAATGTCTGGGTTTTTAGGTGAAATACAAGTCCCTTATACAAGTTATCTCATTAGGGTAATATTTAATTCATTAATTACTATTTAATCTAATTAAGCATACACTCACACCTATATATGGTTTAATGTTATTTACTTGTGTCCAAACAATGACACATGACACAATCGACACCACGACACAATGCCATAAAGATACAACTAAACCTGAAGGAAAGAGGGTTAAACGTCATTTACCTAATCGTGACTGGACTAAGGTCTGTCTCGTCGATGTGCACGCTCGTCGGCGGTCGGCGTAGCTCCGGCGACGTGTAGCAAACAACGGCAGCAGCGGCAGTAACTGCAGCAGTTGTAGCAGTGGCAACAACGGCCTGGCAGCGGCGACAGCTGTTTGGGGCGGTGCTGGGACAGTGTTGGTCGGGGGGGAAGGTGGATGGTGGTGTTAGGGTGGTATTGCTGGTGGAGTCTGGCGGCGGAGGGAAGTCGTAGAGGGATGATCGGGGTCGGGCTGGTGATGGGTGTTGATGATGGTGATGATGGCGTTGGAGTAGTTCGGCGGGTGCAGGCGGTTGGGGGTGGTGGTTTGGCGTCGTGGGAAAGTACAGATGGAAGAGGCTGTGGTGGTGGCGGCTTGCTGTGGTGGATGTCCGGTTGGGAGAAGGAGAGGGTGCTTGGGTTGTCTAGGGGAGTTCGGCTAGGTAGTTGATTTTTAGGGTTTCAAAAAGAAAATTGTGTATTTATATAGAGGAGAGGATTTTGGGTTGACCTCGAAGTTTGGGCCGGCTTAGGCTCCTTGGGATGGGGGCTTGTTCATATGAAAGGGTGTAGAGTGTACATAGGCTTTGTTGGGTCTTGCTTTAGGTGAGTTTGGCCTCTAATTCAATTCAATTAAAAATAATTGCACAATGCGTTCTTAAATCAATAGAAGACACATGGGGTTAAAATTAGGTGGAACACAAGAGTCATGGGTGTAGCAGGCTCAGAATAGGTTAATAACCTAATTTGGGTTATAGGGAATTGGGTTGTGGTTGTACCTCAAATTCAAATGGGAATGAGAAATTATAAGAAATTGGGTTAATTGGAATTATTCAGGGATGTTTGTAACGAATATTGTGTAGCTAAAATAAAGCACAATATTGAGTATCTAAAAGTTACACAAGGGTCAGATGGGTAGTCTGGCATGTCTAAGAAATGTGTATTTAATTAGTTTGAGGCTAACTACTAGTGTAGCGCTCCAAACATCAAAGCTACGGTACGGTGTATTAAGACATATAATTATTGCACATTAATCCTAATTGTATTCAAATAAATCCTAGTCTCTCAATCTAAATTAAAATGATCCTAAATTGGCCGAGGGGGTTTACAATCTAATCTCCTTAGAGCATTTCGTTCTCGAAATTAAAATATATGTAAGGCAAGAACTACTGACGGTATATTAAGACATATAATTATTACGTACCTAGTCCTTCGAAGAGATGGGCATAGCGCTGTCGAATATCCCCCTTACGTTCCCAGGTCGACTCGCCTGGTGCATGATGCCTCCATGTGACACGGACTAAGGGGATAGTCTAACCTTGCAATACTTTCTCACGTCTGTCCAGAATCTCAACAGGCTCCTCTTGGTATGATAAACTCAGGCCGACTGTGATTTCTGAATGATCAAGCACTTGACTCGGATCTGGCATGTACCTCCTTAGCTGAGATACATGGAAGACGTCATGCACTCCTTCCAAAGTCTGTGGTAAGGCTAACCTGTAAGCAACCTCTCCGATGCGTTCTAACACATCGAATGGTCCAATGTACCTCAGACTCAGCTTTTCTCTGCCTCCAAATCTGATAGTCCCTCGAGTAGGTAAGATCTTTAGAAATACATGATCTCCTACCTTGAACTCTAAGGGTCGTCGGCGAGAATTTGCCCAATGCCTCTGTTTATCCTGTGCTGCTCGCAGGTGCCCTTGGATCTTCTTTACCTTTTCTACTGTACGAACAACCAACTCTGGCCCAAGAATCTGCCTCTCGCCTATATCGCTCCAACATATTGGGGAACGACACTTCCTTCCATACAACGCTTCATAGGGAGCCATCTGGATGCTTGCCTGATAGCTGTTGTTGTAGGAAAATTTGACCAAATGCAAATGTTCCTCCCATGATCCTCCAAAATCAAGCATGCATGCTCTTAGCATGTCTTCCAATGTCTAAATGGTGCGCTCAGACTGGCCATCTGTCTGCGGGTGATACTATGTGTTAAACTTTAGGCGGGTACCGAGACTCTCTTGCTCCGCCAAAAGTAAGATATAAACTCGTATCCCTATCAGACACTATACTAACTGGCACTCCATGTAGTCGCACAATCTCCCTCATATATATATCTGCTAGGACCTCTGTAGATTGCCCAACTCTGAAGGGTAAAAAGTGTGGGGACTTGGTGAGTCTATCTACGATTACCCATACTGCATTACGACCACTAGGGCTCCTCAAAAAGCCCGTAACAAAGTCCATAGTGATGTGCTCCCATTTCTACTCCGGTATCTGGAGCGGTTGAAGTAATCCTGCGGATCTCTGATTCTCAGCCTTGACTTGCTGACACACCAGGCACTTCGTCACAAAGCGGGCTATCTCTCTCTTCATTCCATACCACCAATAGTACTGCCTCAAGTCTCTGTACATTTTCGTGCCTCCTGGATGAATAGAGTATGTTGAACTGTGTGCCTCTGACATCAGCTCCTGACGAAGTTCTCCGTTTGGAACATAGAGATGATCTCCATATCTCAAAGTCCCGTCTTCAAGTATGCGCAATCCTGTCTATATTCCGGCCTCTGTCCTCTGTCGAAGCCTCTAGAATCTGGCATCTGTCAGCAAAGCAGCCTTGATCCTCTCTACCAATATCGATTGCAATTAGAAACTCGACAAATGTTCGTCTACTCCGGGCATAACGACTTCTATACCTATATGCTCTAGATCTCTCAACTGATGTTGCTGGGTAGTCAAGAAAAATGCCATGGGTCTTCTGCTCAATGCGTCAGCTACTACGTTGGCCTTTCCCGGGTAGTACTGCAGCTCAATCTCAAAGTCTGCCATCACCTCGAGCCAAGTCTCGGTCTCTGGTTCAGGTCCTTCTAAGTGTAGACGTACTTTCGGCTCTTATGATCAGTGAATATCTCCACTCGTTCTCTATATAAGTAGTGCCTCCAAAGCTTCAAAGTAAAAATCACTGCGGCAAGCTCCAAGTCGTGAGTAGGATAGTTCTTTTCATGGGTCCTTAACTGCCTAGAGGCATAGGCCACAACCTTTCTATGCTGCATCAAGACACATCCTAATCCCTTCCCGGATTCATCGCTATAGATCACGAATCCTCCCGGTCCAAAAGGTATGGTCAAGATATGTGCCGTAGTCAAACGCTTCTTCAGCTCATCGAATGTCGTCTGACACTCCTCTGTCTAGGTGAACTCTTGCTCCTTATGGGTCAAGCGGGTCATCGTCTCTGCGATCTTCGCAAAGTTCTCTACGAACCTCCGGTAATATCCGGCAAGTCGTAGGAAACTCCTCACCTATGAGACATTGGTAGGGGTTGGCCATGTCTCTACTGATGAAATCTTCGTCGGATCTACTGAAATGCCATCTCCTGAGATAACGTATCCAAGGAAAGCGACATGATCTAGAAGAAACTCATACTTGCTCAGCTTGGCGTAAAGCCTCTCTCTCCTCAGCATTTCCAATACTTTCCTCAAGTGCTCTTCGTGCTCCTAATGGCTCTTCGAATATACCAAGATGTCATTGATGAAGACTACCACGAACTGGTCTAGGTATTGGTGAAAGACTTTGTTAATCAAGTTCATAAATACAGTAGGCGCGTTCGTCAGTCCAAAAGGCATCACTAAGAACTCGTAGTGACCATAACGAGTCCTGAATGTTGTCTTTTGAATGTCTTCTCTTCGCACCTTTACTTGATGATAACCCGATCTCAAGTCGATCTTTGTGAACACTACTGCTCATATCAGCTGGTCGAACAAATCATCAATTTGCGGGACGGGGTACTTGTTCTTGATAGTCAAAGCATTAAGGGCTTTGTAATCAATGCACATATGTATTGTCCCATCTTTTTTAGGTACAAACAACACTGGTGCTCCCCAGGGTGATGCACTAGGATAGATAAATCCCTTATTCTGCAACTCCTCTAATTGTAACTTTAGCTCATCTAGTTCCTTCTTTGCTAATCGGTATACATTAGAAAATACCGGTGCTGCTCCGGGTACTAGCTCAATAGTGAACTCCACGTCTCTATCTGGCGGTAAGCCTGGCAATTCTTCAGGAAAAACATCCTCAAATTCTATAATTATTGGTGGGGGTACCAACTCCAAAGCCATGTAAGCTCCAGCTATCTGTCCTACTCCTTGCTCGACTGTCCCTTGTATGTACTCGAACTCCGGTTGATCTGGCGGTCTAAAGTGATGCTACCCTTCCGGCAGTCCAGTACGGCATTATACTGGCTTAACCAGTCCATGCCTAGCACAACGTCAAAGTATGGCATGAGTAATACCAAGAATTGCGCTCTCATCTCTCTACCACATACGACTACCGAGCACGTTCAAATAATGCTGGTGACCGGCACGATACCTCCTCCGGTAAGAATCTTCCAACTCTTAAGTTAGGGGAAGTAGCTACTCTATGCATTGCTATGAATCCACTAGATATGAACGATAGTGTAGATCCAGAATCAAATAATGCAGTTTCAGGTAATGATGCAACTAAAATTGTACCTATGATAGCTTCTCTTTCTGTTTTCTCCTCAGTAGCTGCTAGTGTAAAGGCCTGTCCGTGCCTCTGTCCTCCAGTCTGCTGTCGGGCTCGATCAAACTGTTCCTCCTGTAGGGCCCAGGGTGGTCCCCTCTAAAATCCTCCGGGTGCTGGTAGACGTTGACCTCCTGGCGGGGGTAGTATCCTCTGGGCTGGTGCTGCTAGCCTCGGTCCTGTCTGTGGTGCTATGCCTCTGCGCTATGGGCAGTCTCGGGCAAGGTGCTGACTTGCTCCACATATCATGCATAATCCAAGCTTCTTTCGATAATCTCTAATAACGTGGCCCTTCTTGCCATAATGGTGAAAAGTCGAAAGCTCCTGTTGTGGGTATGGTGGTGCCCTCTGCGGTGTCTGTATTACGGGATGACAGCTCGGTCCTCCTGCTCTGGGCTGGACTCTGGCTGGTATGGTCATGCTGGAACGTCATGCTCCTCTGCCGATGGCCTCCTGGATCCTCGTCTCTAAAAGAACCTCCTCATAAGAAATACTCGCCTGTGTGGTGGTATACCTCTGCAGCTCAAAAGTAAGGCCGTGATGGAATCTCTGAGCCTTCTATAGGTCATTGGGTATCAGGACTGCACCAAATCTGCTAAGACAGCTAAACTCGGCGTCATATGCGTCAACAGTCATATTTCCTTTGTTCTAGATGTAGAAACTGGGAGTACAGGGCATTTCTGACTGTAGCCGAGAAATACTACGCATTGATGTATTCTAAGAACTGTTTCCAAGTCTGGTTTTTGCCTACAGTGCGCTCAACAGAATCCCACCAGTGATGGGTGTTGCCTTTTAGTTGGGCCCTCGCTGCGGTCATCTAAAGGTCTGGATGCAATTGTGAAGTCTCTAGTAGCATCTTCGTGTTGACGACCCAATCGGAGATCTCCTCTACAGTCTCGTTGCCTGAGAAAGTATCTGGTCCCATCTGTCGGAACCATCTTACAGTGCCATCTGTCTAGGCTGATGGAGGTGCTGGTACTGGTGCTGTGACATGTGTCCTCTTTAGTACTGCCATCAAACTCTGTCTCAACGTCTCGGTCTGATGCCACTGTGCTTGCATCATAGTCTGGAAGAATTGAAGCATTTGTGGCTGTCCATCCAATTGTGGCATCTGTGGTGGATAAGATGGAGGTAGTGGTAATGGAACCTCTGACTGTGTAGTAGGTGTCTCCTCAGATATCGGCCTCTCAGTTTGCGACATCGGTGTAACTTCCGAAGTCTGGCCCTCAAAATGCTGCGTGGGGATCGTCTAAGAACTCTGTCCCTTGTATTGTTAGGTAGGATTGCCCTGAGAAGTCTAGCACCAATGTATCAGCGGGGCCTGTAGTGGTGGTTGCTCTTCAGGTAGTCCCTGGGGTATCTCCTCTCTCTGGGTGGTGTCGGTTGGTACCACGGCACTGGGTGCTCCTCGTCCACTGCGCAAGTTCATCTTGCTGCAAGAGATAGGACTTCATAAAAAAAAGAGTACGGAATCAAGCAAACAGGATGCAGATATTTAGAAGTAATACGAAAGAAGTTCAAAGATGTAATCAAAGTGGACGAGACCTAGTAATTTCTATCCAATTGTAGGCATCACTGGGTATGTTACCATACCACAAGCGATAACATTGACCTGCATGGGCCACCACTAAAACCCTGTCATGCCCCAGTCCCAAAAATATACGGGACCAAGCCACGTTGCAATAGCCAACTGTCACGTCTCCGAGGATAACCCAATTTAATGGATCCTAGCGAAGAGTGCTACGCTGTCCTAAATACTAACAAGTCCAATATCAATCAACAAAAGGTAATCTAATCTCATCCACAATATAAACAGCAAAAAAGTACTAAAATAAATACTGGAAGATAAACGCCAGTCTTAAAATATCATAGTACAACCAAGAATGTCTGGTGGGGACAGATCCACTACTATGACGAAATAGAAGTATTGAATGATAGATAAAAAGAGTAATGACTAGGGCATCGACTGACTAGATAATGATGCTCCCAATCCAAGGCAGAAGGCCTACCAACTGATCACAGAAACTCTGACGGTAGCACCTCTAGCTCCTCCGCGGTAGGGTACCTCCTCTCCTGTCCTGGGCCATATACTGTGGGGTAATATGCCTCGTCCAAATCTGGAAAGGTACCAGGTCCTCAGAGGGACGTAACAAGATACATAAAAGCATGTCATATATAAATACTGAATAAAATGAATATAATAAAGGGTGTGCTAACAAATAAAGTGAATGCAATATGAGAAATTTTTTTGTACGTATGGGTAGGTGTAGGCATAACGTCCAACACTCCGAAGAGCATAGTATCTGTAACATCCTTTATTTCGAAGAATGAGGTATCTGCAATATATATATATGTCTGTATCACTCCGAAAAGTGCGGTATCGGCAATAAAGGAAGTCATTGGATCCGTGGCTCCTCCGGATACTATAAAATCTAATGTGTGTATCCTATACGCCTACTAGTTATCCTCCCCGCCCAATGTGGATATACAAGTCGAATACACGACGTGCATACCACGTATCTATATGCCAAGTCTCTACTAATACAAAATCTTGAATTACGCGCTAACCCTGATGCATGTCACACGCACTGGCTAGTCGAGTACGCGAACCCGCATCCCAATATGACTTTGTCACCGTGAAACATGTAAGTGTGTCAGGTCTCGAAAGATATCAGAGTATCCTCCCAATGGGGTGAGTCTGCTAGTGACTAGGTCAAGTACACTACTCGTCGACGCATTCATCGACTACAACCGAGTCAATCTCGGACACGCATAGTCTTATGAAATAAAACAACAAGATATTATACAACATATGCTTCATTTAATTAAAACAGTAAATATGGCAAGGTATCTTGCTTGGGTCCTCAAGCTGTGAATGCCAATAGTCTGCTCCTGCAGTCTCTCCTGGCTGGTCCAATGACCCTAAACACACAATATAATATAGCAAATACTGTCATCAGACACTAAGCAATACATACACACAACTATAACGCTGCTCTTAGGTACTGACGCAAGATAACGGCTGGTCGACTACAGAGTCGCGTGTGCACGTAGCTAAGATGCACACGTGTCATGTCCTCAGTTACCATATACCTCGAGACAATAAATTATGAAAGTTATGGGTTACGAAACTATTTATGTTTTGTTCGAATACAGGTCCTTATTTCTCATGCTGAAAGTACTTGGTTAATGTCTAGGTTTTTAGGTGAAATACAAGTCTCTTATACAAGTTATCTCATTAGGGTAATATTTAATTCATTAATTACTATTTAATCTAATTAAGCATACACTCACACCTATATATGGTTTAATATTATTTACTTGTGTCCATACAATGACACACGACACAATCGACACCAAGACACAATGCCATAAAGATACAACAAAACCTGAAGGAAAGAGGGTTAAACGTCGTTTACCTAATCGTGACTGGACGGGGGCCTGTCTCGTCGACGTGCCCGCTCGCCGGTGGTCGACGGAGCTCCGGTGACGTGCAACAGACAACGGCAGCAGCGACAGCAGCGACAGTAACTGCAGTAGTTGCAGCAGCGGCAACAACGGCCTGGCAACGGCGACAGCGGCTTAGGGCGGTGCTGGGACAGTGCTGGTCGGGGGAGAGGTGGATGGTGGTGTTAGGGTGGTATTGCTGGTGGAGTCTGGCGGCGGAGGAAAGTCGGAGAGGGATGATCGGGGTCGGGCTGGTGATGGGTGTTGATGATGGCGTTGGAGTAGTTCGGCGGGTACAGGCGGTTGGGGGTGGTGTTTCGGCATCGTGGGGAAGTGCAGGTGGAAGAGGCTGTGGTGGTGCCGGCTTGCGGTGGTGGATGCCAGGTCGGGGGAAGGAGAGAGTGCTTGGGTTGTCTAGGGGAGTTCGGCTAGGTAGTTGATTTTTAGGGTTTCAAAAAAGAAAATGTGTATTTATATAGAGGAAAGATTTTGGGCTGACCTCAAAGTTTGGGCCGGCTTGGGCTCCTTGGGATGGGTGCTTGTTCACTTGAAAGGGTGTAGAGTGTACACCGGCTTGGTTGGGTCTTGCTTTCGGTGAGTTTGGCCTCTAATTCAATTAAATTAAAAATAATTGCATACTGCGTTCTTAAATCAATAGAAGACACATGGGGTTAATATTAGGTAGTATATAAGAGTCATGGGCGTAGCAGCCTCAGAATAAGTTAATAACCTAATTTGGGTTATAGGGAATTGGGTTATGGTTGTACCTCAAATTCAAATGGGAATGAGAAATTATAAGAAATTGGGTTTATTGGAATTATTCAGGGGCGTTTGTAACGAATATTGCACAGCTAAAATGAAGCACAATTTTGAGTATCTAAAAGTTAAACAAGGGTCAGATGTGTAGTCTGCCATATCTAGGAAATGTGTATTTAATTAGTTTGAGGGTAACTACTAGTGTAGCACTCCAAACATCAAAGCTATGGTACGGTGTATTAAGACATATAATTGTTGCACATTAAACCTAATTGTATTGAAATAAATCCTAGTCTCTCAATCTAAATTAAAATAATTCTAAATTGGTCGAGGGGGTTTACAGTTCCAATTAATTGATAATGACTATAAACAAAAATAGAGAATATAATACAAGACGAGAAATAATAAACAATATCAACTATGGTAGAAAAAATAGGTAAACAATGAACAATGTGGTATACACTGATCACGATGAATATAACAAGATAATAGAATGAAATAATAAACTAGAATGTGGTGAGGAACTATAACTATGCCAAGTGATTGAAATACTAGTTAGATATGTGATCGGCTTGGGTGAACATTGTCTACTTTAACGTTGGATAAATATTGTCTAAGTTAAATATTGAACATTGTATAGGATTTGATCACATATCTAGCTAACACTTCTCCTTTCCCCAACTAGTACAATGGATCCAACCATGACACATTGTGATACAAGATACTCAAGGCCATATAAACAACAAACCTTGAATATTAAATATTGAATATTGAATATTGAAATATTGAAGCATTAAACACTGAACATTAAACATTGTCTAAGTTAAACATTGAACATTGTCTAATTTAAACATTGAGAACACAAGAAATAATAAAAATATATATAACATCTCATGACTGATCCATTTGTATACTAGTCCGTGCAGCACTGTGTCAAGAGTCATGTAAAATATTTCTAAATACTTGCATTATAGTAATTATCAAATAATGAAAACTATCAGAGAATGAACTCGCCTGTCGTCCAAGCAATGAATGTCAAACTATGTCCCAACTGGTGTCACATAAACCTATATATGGAATATTATATTAATACAAGGTGTTGGAATAAAATTAAGTTAAACTAGCCAACATCTAGGTCACAAGGCTATTTCTAAGTCAAACCGACTATTTCTAGGCTACAAGAGTCTAACACTAGGATACTAAGACAATACACTATGACACTAAGCAATACTAACTAATCTAAGATACTAAGAACCATACAAAATATCGTATCCTAAGATACGCAAGTTTTAATATATGAAAATATTTGTTTAGATATATATACAAGTCAATACACATAGTATCTCAATTACTCAATGAATTTAGGATACCTTGGCCTTGCACCAATGCACATCACATTACCATACACCTATCCCGATACTCAAACCCAATACCTTTAGTATGGACCCAAAACCTTGATATTACTTTGGTATTTCGAGGTAATTCAAACCCTTGTCAATAGCTAATATATATATATAATTCCCCAATACTAATTATGCTAACTATAACAATATATATACTAAGTACTACAATATATATATATATATATATATATATATATATATATATATATATATATATATATATATATATATATATATATCAATACAATATTTAGATACTAATTACAATACAATATTAACTTACCAATACACATATCTATCTAACTATATATAAATACTTACTAGTACTTAGCTCACTATTAACATAATCAAGTATATAACTAAATAACTATTTAACTACACTAACTATTTATTAACTTAATACTAGACCAACTAAACACTAATATACTAATACAATACATCTATTTACTATCTTAACATATAATACTTACTAAATACATAGATACTATAGGTACTTACTAATAACTTACCTACATAGATATATATATATATTACTATATACTAATCATTCTAACTACAATACTGACATTGCTACTGACCAATTAATCATAACTAACTAGAATATCTATACCATTTAGACCCAACTAAAAACAACTACCCAATATTTTGCTGATTCTGGCCAGATACCTGTTTGAGACTGTGAACGATACTGATACTGTGCTCTTCAATGGTTGATGCATTTTTGCACCGGCTCAAGATACTTGCTGTGCAGCTAGATCTACTTGCTGAAAGCCTACTGCATGCTACATACATATAAATGGTATTAGCTGCTGCTCTTCTTCGATTGTGCACTGAGGCACACTCATCCATTTTGCAGTTGCAGATGTTCAAAGCTCTGCTGACCATCTGCTGCAGGTGCCCGAGGTTGCACCTTTCTGTGTTCTTGCTACAATTGCTAACTACCTGTTGGATGCATGAGTTGCTGTGCTGATACTTGTATTATTGGATCGATCTGCTGTGCATCCTTGAGGTGATGAAGCTGTTGTTGCAACTAAGCTTCCTGTGCTGAACTGTGCAGTTGGCCACTGCACAGTATCTCCTCCTTGCTGCCACGAAGCACGAGCTTTCCTGCAGTTAGACCTTACCTTGTTGTGCAGTAAGGATACTGCACAACTGATACTGCCGTGCTTCACTGGATTAGCTAAAATGATACTACACCTCAGTTGGTGTACTGATGATGCAAATGCATCCTCCTTGTTTTGCTGAAATGATACTGCACCTCAATTGGTGTACTGCATCAGTACTGCTAATGCTAATGCATCCTCCATGTGCTTGCAGAAATAATACTGTTAGCTTCCCTTGTTGAGCATATTGCTCAGTGATGCAATCCTGGAGGCACTGCTCTTCCCAGTGGAAGTATGCTGCCACTGTGCAAATATCGGCTGATGCATCTACTGATACTTCTTGCTGTAAGAGGACTGCTACTTATGTTGATACTGCTCGACAAGCTGCAGGTGCTCCCTGCTGGAGCTGCTACTGCTAGCCTTCCCCTGCAGTTGCTTACCTAGGAAGTGGTGCTCCCCGAGTCCCCCCCCTAGCAGCCTCTGTAGTTGCTTGTATCCCTTTCAGTTTGATACTGCAGAGTTTGTTCCCTGATATTGCTACTGTGCACGATACATCCCTCTACTAAGCCACTGAATACTCACTCACTATCTTATTCACTCACACACACACAAACATAAACACTATATAGCACACATAACTCACATACAAATACTGAAACACCTCTATGTATATAAATCTACATATGCATATATGTCAACTCACACACACTCAAATGAATATATACATATATATACTCCTATACCCAATTATATATATATATATATATATATATATATATATATATATAAGTATCTTAATCTATATATATATAGTTATACATATACACTTAAACATATATATATACACACATATCTATATGTACACATCTATACTCATATAAATGCACACTCGTATATATACAAATACCCTATCATATGACTTACATATATAAATACACAAGTACATATAGAAATAAAGGCAATAAAGCAAAAACGTGGAGTGCACCGCACCCGTAACACACTCATTCTATGATACGCTTGCGATACGGCTACAACACACAACAAAACGTATCTCGAAGGACACGAGCAAGTCTAATATACTAAATATTAGCAATACGTATAATAATTAGATCAAATACATATCTGTGTCAAGAATTGATATGCACAAGTCCCCGTGTCGGAGAAAAACCTCCAAACTCAACCCGTTTTGTAAAATTGACGAGATACGGCCTACACGTACCCAATTATGGACATGATATTAGTCACAAACAAGAAATCATATATCATATTGATATATTTAACCAAAGGCAAAAAACACACCTGCCAATCTCACAATTCTCCCAAAATTGGCCCCAAAATACACACAACTTCTACCATAGGTCTCCTATGAATCTAAAACCAATTCCTATGGGTAGCCTATGCATGTAGGTTGATTTCTCATGGTTAAATTTCAGATTTATAACCTAATAAAAGGAAGAAAATTAAAATTTACCTATTAAGAGATGGATTCCCAATAAAAAATTCTCAAATATTGAAAGTAGCTCCTCCTTATAGATCTTGGCCTCCTCCTTTGTCACTACCACATTTTCTAGGAAAGTGTATTTTGGTTATTTCATAATTAATTAAATATTGTACATATTGAATATTTATTTATTATATTATTTATTTATTGTTAGCATGTTAGATTTATTTTTGGACTTATGTAGTGGACCTAACTAGTTAGTTTAGATCCATAGACCCAACATTTAATTCTAGTTAGAATTTAGCCCAATAATTAGAAGCCCAGTCATTAGGAGGAGGATTAATGAAGTTGAACCCATTAGACTAGAACCTTTCCTCTTTAATTAATTTTTTTATAAGAGGCCCCAAGGGGTATTTTAGACTTTCCATAGTAGCTTGAGGGAGGGGGCAAGTGAGGCATATATAAAGGGGTGAAAACTTTCTCTCTTCATTTTTTATTCCAAATCTATATCTAGAATTTTTTTCAACCAAATTCCATCATTTCACACCAAATTTCTTTCCAATTTCTTTCCAAATCACCATTGGAGACTATTAGAGCAAGAATCTATAAGGAGGAAGTAAGGATCTACAAAGAGGAGCAAGGATCTACAAGTTGAAGGGTCATTTCACCATTTTTGGAGATTTTATTGAAAATCTATCTCCCAATAGATATAATTCAGTTTCTCCCCTTTAATTAGACTCTAAATCTATAATTTAACCATAAGGAACCACCCCACATGCTAAGGCTACCCATAGGAATTGAAATTAGGTTCATAGGAGGCCTATGGAGGAAGTTATGGTGTGTTTTGTGTCATTGGAAGAATTTTGAGATTGACACATGTTGTATTTGTTAATTGGTCAATTAGACCAAATTGACATGTGTTTGATTATTTATGGCTAGTATCGTATCCATTATTAGATACGTGTAGGCTATATCCCAATAATTTGGCGATACGGGTTATTTTTGGGGGTTTTCCTCCGACATGGGGGTTTGAGCATGTCATATTTTGACACAGATACGTAGTTGAGTAGTTAGCTCTTCGTATTATTCATAATTATTATTTTAAACTTGCTCGTGTCTGTTGGAATATATTTGGTTGTGTGGTGGGGCCGTATCGCAAGCGTATCATAGATCTAATGTGATACGGGTGCGGTGCACTCCACGTGTTTGTTCTTTGCATTCTAATATAATTTACCTTGGTTATAACTATTATAATATTATAAATATAATTATTATATGAGATATATGTATATATACAACTATGCGTATGTTATATATTTTTTTGTGATGTGTTTGTGGTCATTGGAGAGTAGGAAGTTCATATGCTTCTCTAATATATATATATATATATATATATATATATATATATATATATATATATATATATATATATATATGATGTGTAGATTTATATATATATGAGGTGTGTATTTATGTGTGTGAGCTTGAGGGGAGAAGAAACAATGGAAAAACAGTAAGAAAATAATAAAAACAGTGAAGAAAAGCAATGATAAGCAGTGGAAGAAAAGCTGAGAGAAGCTGCTGAAAAGCAGAAGGAAGCAGTAAGCCAAGAAGCAGCAGAAAGCAGAAGCAGCAGCAGAAGCAGAATCAGAAGCAGCAGTAAGCAGCCGCAACAGAAGCAGAAAGCAGCAGTAAGCAGCGATAAGCTGCAGTAACCTGCAGTGAGCTACACTAAGCTGCAGTAAGTTGTGCTTAATGTTATATATATTGATAAGTTAGTGTATATATTGATAAGTTAGTTATATATATTGACAAGTTAGTGTATATATTGATCAGTTAGTTGTATATATTGATAAGTTAGTGTATATTTAATAAGTTAGTGTATTTATTGTTAAGTTAGTTGTATATGTTGATAAGTTAGTGTATATATTGATAAGTTAGTTGTATATATTGATAAGTTAGTTATATATTTTGATAAGTTAGTAAGTTATGTATATATTAGTAAGTTAGTATATATATATATATATATATATAAGCACTAGTTAGCATTGGTCAGTATTATTTCTAGATTACCTTGAAGATTACATCAGGGTAATGAGAGTGAGGAATCTTAGGTACGGGTATTAAATATCATGAGGTATATTAGTATGTTCGTTAGTATAATATTGTTATAAGTTTAAATAAATTTTAGTGTATAGTGAGGTGTATGGGTAGTTAGTTTTATGTTAGATATTGAATTACCTTGTGATACCAAGGTAATGTCAAGGTATTGGTTTATACTCATGGTATTGAGTTTGTATATCAAGATGGGTGTGTAGGTGGTGAGATACGCATTGGTCCAAAGCGAAGGTATCATCCTTGCATTAGTTAGCATAGCTACTATATGTATTATCTTGTATATATATATATATATATATATATATATATATAATATTTTTATATCAATAACTTGTGTATCTTAGGATACAGTATCTTGTTGGTTTTCTAGTATCTTAGCGTAGCTAGTGTGGCTTAGTTTAATAGTGTTTGGACCTAATATCCTAGAGTTGGATGCATACAACTTAGAAATAGCTAGTTTGACCAAGTTTGACTACTTTGGCATAGAGTTGACCTAGTTTGACTATTTTGACTTAGAAATGACTTTATGACCTAGAAGTTGACTAGTTTAACTTATTTTGATTTCAAAATCTTGTATTGATGCAATATTCCAAACATAGGTCTGTGATACCAGTTCGGACACCGTTTTGTATAATTTTCTCTGGACCACAAGCGAGTACATTCTCTGATAGTTTTTATTATTTGATTACTACTATAATTTAAGTATTTAGAAATGTTAGTTATGACTCTTGACACGATGGTACACGGATTGGTATTGTTATTGGAACGTCAGTCATGTGATATTATCTTGATTATTGAGATGGTATGGGATACTTTCCTTGTTGGTATTAGATAACATTGAATATTGTAGATTAAATATTAGATAAATTGGCTAGTAACGTATCTTGATTCGATCCATCGTATCAGTCGGGGCGGAAGAAATACCAATTAAATATGTAATAAAAAACTATCGCTAGTAGTGTAATCATTGGCTACTAACTAATCATGCACTACGTATGGTTGAGTTAGCTCCTTAGTGTAATCATTGAATCTCCCAGGCCGATCACATATTTAGTTAGTATCTCAAAACACATAGTATATTGTAGATTCCATATTCAGTTCATAGATTACCTTGTTCTATATCTGACATTATAGTTTATTCATTCATTCTTGTACGTATTGATTATAATTCTAATGCTAGTATTGCCTATTCTTTCATTGCTCTTGGCCATCAGTTATACTTCGCTCCATTCCTGACTAGTATTGCCTATTCTTTCATTATAATTCTAATGCTAGCATCCTCTATTTTATTGTTTTATAGTTTTTGTCAATTAATTGGAACTGCTATTTGGTTGTACTTCGCTCCATTCCTGACTAGAAAATATTTTTCAGAGGATCCGGGAGATTGGTGTCCGATATACTACGGACCTCGACCTATAGATGGCTCAGACTTGGACTCACTAGTTCTGAAATGACTGCTAGGAGATCTAGCCAGAATTACTTGTTAACATAGTTAGTTCTCTTTAGTATTTTGGTACCGGATTTTTTTTCGGCTTATATTTTGAGATTTGATTATTATTTCTATTATTGTTGTTATATTTGTTTAGATTGCATAGTTATGTTAGACTTCTTTGATATCTTATCATGCTATAGAATTATGATTGAGTATTGTGTTGAATTAAGTTTATTACTCTCTTCTTGGAGTTAAGATATTATTGGAGGATTGTGCATTATTGTGAGATATTTAGATAGTATAGTCGACCTAGACAGCGTTCTACCACCGATGCTACGGTGTAGGCTGGACGTGTCTTGCCCCAATCTTCCACAAGCTCAATAGTCCCCACTGAATGTGAATCACCATGTTGCAGCGCTCCCACAGGACAATCGTTCTCATCGACACGTGATGTCATACGAGCTTGGAGTTGCGCTCGTCCAAGGCGATATTGTCAAACACCAAAGTTATCATCGAAATGACCAAGTTGCAGCGAAAGTCAAGTATTGTGTACCAAGCACACATCAGAGTATACGCAGCGAAGCTCTTGATAGGGTCCAAATGAAATACCGCAAAGGCGATTGCCACAAAGGCAAATGCAATACTCTTGCTCTTTCTCTAGCCCACAAAGATACTTACCGTTCATACATTATTTCCCGTATATCCAAGCAGTGCCATTACACCTGCGTACTTGAAATAATGCCTACAAACGTGGGTCAGTACACTGCCGTACTAGTGAGCGGGGTAACCCATTCGTCTAAGCCGATACTAAGTAGAATAGTGAATGCAAACAGTTATATGGTGATCTTTCTAGTTGAATCCGACATTCGTTTCATGGCATAGGTATGACATGTTAAGGAAAGTTGTAAATCAAGTTAAGCATGTAAGCATTCAACTCAAGCCAATCGACAAACAATAAATAACCAACTCGAAGAAAACTAGAATGCAACCGTCCTACTCATACCCAAGCAACACGAGAACCTATCGAACCATTTCCAAGCCTCAATATCCATCCTCAATCCAAACCACAATCCAATCTTGATATGCACACTTTTGCCGAGGCAAGGTGGCCGCTGCCTACGCGAAAAGCACAAACCCAACCAAAGTAAAAAAAATCATCTCTTATCTATATGAAGTCACTGGCCAAGCCATAAAATATTTTCATCGGACTGATCAAGTATAGTTCTACCCGATCTAGACCGAGTAGCTAGCCCGTCTGGTCGTATCAAACTATCGGCACCGCGCCCAAGGCACATTACCATTGTCTCCTCCATGGCTGAACGGTCCCGGTGCTCCGCAGCCTATCCCGTTCGAGGAGATGATACCCTGTGCAATACAGGTTGTCCGTGACATACAGACACCAAGTAGGTATGACTAGAGGATCGATCATTCTCGCCCCACTAAGCGATCCTAGACTCATCCAACCATATATCAATAACCATTCTCCAACACATAGCCCAAGGCAAAAATCTCAAGTTATTCCCATAGGCACTATGCCGCTTCTCGACACAATGTTCCAATTGGTGCAATACCCCTCGCTCAGAACAATCCCTTGGCACAATGCCCCAACAGTGGCACAATGCCCTCGCCGATGAAGTTGTTCAGTTTTGAACCACAACTGCACGAATTGCTTGACAAAGCGTCCAAGTCATACTCGTGCACGGATGCACGCTCGCTCGCCTGAATTCCTGATGTTCCAACCAACTTGTTCCGACTATCCAAGCACAATTCTAATTATTTTTCTAACTGCCCCAAAATGTATATAATCCAACTCTAGCTCTATTTATCCAACGCGAAAACCAATTCAAGCCACAATTCCTATCCAAGCAAACGACGTACACTCTATGCATGCCTCAGTGTAGTAATTTCCAAGTTCTAGTCCAAGTATTCAAGCCTTTACATGTTTGCCATATTATTAGGCGTAAAGGTGTAGAGGAGAAGGGACAGATCCCACTTACCAAGTTTGATTCTGTTAAGCATCATGTCCTGCCGATACGGCTGATCCCTTGAACCCGTGGTCCGATGCAAAGCACGATCTACTCAACTAGTATGACCGTGCGAGCAGGTCGTGCTTTCCAAATCATCCGACCGATCGGACTAAGGAAGACGACATTATCGCTCCAATCCAGCTATCTCATTACTGCTCTGAACGAACGTCTGATTTCTATCGAACTCTGCTAGCATTATGCACATGAAACCAACTCAATCAATACTTGTTCCCAAATCCAACAAATTAAAATATAACCAGCTATTGCCTCATTCAATCTGACTCAACATAACGTACCGTGCGGTTGTGGGGAGTTACATATTATACCACTTAGAATCAGGTTCATCCCCAAACCATGCTAGTTTCCATTCTTTACTAGCATGCCGCAATCTAATTTCATAACTCTGCTCTATGCAACTCACATTTTCTGATCCCGATTCAAAATCTCGCTTACGCTGAACTCTCGCACAAATTCCATATTCCCACATCCTCCTTGCAGCTTACTACAAATTTATCATATCGCTTAGTTTTGGATCATACACATATTTAAGGCGTCCCTGAAATACATGTATTTCAGCCGATCTTAGCGATAGTGAATTTAGACAAGTTACAAGGGTATCTTTATGTCCGAGGCGTGCATTTGTTTTACTCTCAATTAAACCAATCCTGATATTCATTCCAACATATTCAAATAAGCATTATTCTCAAAATATGATGATTTCCCATCGACGATATTCCTACCTGACTCAAATTAGTTCATGTTCCAACTCGATGCATCCAACTATTCCTGAATCCATACTAGCACCATCTCAAAATATTATCTTATGCTCTGAACGATCATGACAACTGATACTACCCCAGCTAGGCGACTTACCCAAATATCAACTTTGCTTTAGATCAGCTCAACCCAACACCATTTTCTTAAATCTCAATACCTCATTGGGTGAACATCTACATTCAGGTTCGTGTGATCCACGAAGATCTTGCCGCCACACCAAAGGGATAGTGTTGCCACGATTTCAACATGGACACACTCTCCACGATTTCTAGGTTGCACATGGAATAGTTCTTTGCGCTGCTTCCACTGCCTCGAAGATGCATCTTGTAAATCTGAGGCACATCTGTCCCTTCCAATATTGTAATTATTTGATTCGAATTAGCCGCTGCTTTAACTTCACAAGCTAGTTTTACAGTCGTCAATTCATAAGAATGCTATTCCCTTCCGGGGCACGACGAGTCAGAGGCGATGCTATCTTCAAAAATTTGCAACTCAGAATCTCATTAGTAGACTTGGGCCATTCCCACCATCGCTTCGATCTTCTGGCTGCATCTTCAGCTGAAGACTATCCCAAGGATCTCTCAAATCCAACACACAGTCAGTAGGCCAATCTCCAACACACACTACTCACATATGCCCTCGACACATCCCCAAATGTGCCATTGCAAGGGTCGTTCTATGGGTCTACAATATTTATCTCTTATTTGGCGGTCAAGTCGCTAGGGTCAGTTGTCATGAAGCTACACTCGATAATTATAAGTCATCACGATGGACAGTTACTATGAACCAAGCTATATCTCCTCTGTAAATCCGAGCCATAATCCAACCATTCCATTCGAGCGAACATCCAAATTCGATCACTTCATGCACTACCTCTTTACGATCTATCAACCAAACGCCGCTTAACCACTTAGAATCTTACTATCTATCCAAGCTTTAAATCGAGAACTGCGCTCGTTGAAACCGTCTTCCATCGATCCGTCGTTCTGTCCTGAATCCATCAAAATTTCTGAACTGCCATGTTCAACTTCTCGCACTACCACTTGCAATGATTTCTGAAACCAAAGACTTGCTCCAATTCTTATCCGTTCATCGCGTTCCATAATGCACGTCCAACTTTCTCGAGCAGCATAATATTTTGCTCTAACGTTACCATCTTATTTAGCTATCTTCGAATGTTCATCTGCCACAATCCTTGCCCTCGTTCTATTCCTTAGTCTGTCTTATTTTCCCCATGTTTCGATCAGTCCATACACTCTCAATGCCTCGTGCATCAGTTCCAACATAAATCTCAAATCTGTATTGCCTTTACTTGCTGCCTCAATCTGCCTCAGTACTGTAAGTGTTAACTTCCAACCCGACTTAACATTAACTCGACTTGCCTTATGCTCGTTTATGTCTTCTGAAGAATTCGTCGACCATCGTTGTACCATTCCACCAAATTTTCACTTTCGCCTAACCTGAGTCAAACTTCCCGAGCACCAATATCCCAAAATACTTTAAGTCCGTGTGAATCCACAGTGTTGCCCCTCCAAACCAGATTGTGTTTCATTGCTCAACCAACAGCTCCAATGTGTTTCCAAAATTTATAGTCCATGCTCACGATCCTTTGATTCACCTATCGCTCATTTAAGCGTATCCCAACTGTTCGTTCCTCATGCTCAACTCTCTCATTATATTCATGAATGCTCCACCGAACTCCCAAATCGTGCAAGCGAAATCCAATATTCAGCTTTCCATCTGACTATCTCAACTTGTTTCTAATACTTGGTCTGCCTCAATCCTTCAAATTTCCAAACACTCTTTCTATTTGTTTGTTCCGATCTTGTCCACTCTCAAGTCCAACAATGCTTCCATTTGCACAAGTCCGTTCTCGATTGCTCAACTCAATATTTTCTTGCTCTATTTTTCATTCTTTCCAACTCAGCCGATGTGCACCAACCAACTTATATTCCTTTTACCCGAGTCCGTTCAAGCAATTCCCATTGATGTTTCTCCAAATATTTCAATGCCTTGCTCACTATGTGGTATCCCATATACCACTTCGAATAAAGTCACTACTCGCATTATGATTCTTTTGCACAAATTCATGATCCGTTTGAACCATTCCTTATGCGTGATCCTGCCATCCCCAATTCAAGTCTGACATGAAACTCAACCAATTCTTTAACCATCCAACTCTTTTCATCAATCTCGCTATGCAATTTATGTCATGTTACATTCTGAATACTTTCAACTATTTTTAACACAGTATGATACTTTCGCAACACGAGCAACCCGTGCAACGAGCTCTCTTCCAAGTAATCCAACCCAATACCCAACTATTCCTTACATTTATTGTATGAGCAACTCTTACAATGCCATCCTGATATTCCTAAGCCAAACTCAAGCCTGCTCAACCAATGCACCACACGAATAACTCGTGCAACACTCTTTGCGATAAACCCAGCCAAAAATCAAGCTCCATCCAATATATTTGCTACATGAGCAACTCGTGCAACGATCCATTCTCAATTGATGCTTCTACTCACAAAATGCTCCAAAATCAATCTCGTCTGCCAACCAACTGATCCACTGATGCAATCAGAAACTCCCAGAATGATAAGCCAAGCCAACACAATGACATACCTCTTAACTTGTTGCACAAATGCAATAACGCCACCCAACTTGATGTACGAATGCAACAACGCCTAACGATGTTAAGCGATTTAATGAAAACCAACAAAATCAATGCAACAAAGCACAACATGCAGCCACGAACAGCAATATATAAACTTATTGTATGAAATATCCAATGCGGCACCGAGTAGATCCAAGAGCTAAACAACATGCAGAAGCTATTTAGAGTTTATGGTGAAGCAAAAGACCAAGTCTAAAAAAATGAACCAGGTGCTCTGACACCAATATATCATGCCCCAATCTTCCACAAGCTCAATAGTCCCCGCTGAACGTGAATCACCACGTTGCAGCATTCCCGCAGGACAATCGTTCTCATCGGAACGTGATGCCGTTCGAGCCTGGAGTTGCGCTGGTACAAGGCAATGTTGTCAAACACCAAAGTTATTATCGAAACGACCAAGTTGCAGTAAAAATCAAATATTGTGTACCAAGAACACATCAGAGTATACGCAACGAATCTCTCGATAGGGTCCAAATAAAATGCCACAAAGGCAAATGCAATAATCTTGCTCTTTCTCTAGCCCACAAAGATACTTATCGTTCATACATTATGTCCCGTATATCCAAGCAGCACCACTACACCTACGTACCTGAAATAATGTCCACAAATGTGGGTCAGTACACTGCCGTACTGATGAGCGAGGTAACCCACTCGTCTAAGCCGACACAAAGTAAAATAGTAAATACAAACAGTTATATGGTAATCTTTCTAGTTGAATCCTAGATTTGTTTCATGGCATAGGTATGACATGTTAAGGAAAGCTGTAAATCAAGTTAAGCATGCAAGCATTCAACTCAAGCCAATCGACAAGTAATATATAATCAACTCGAAGGAAACTAGCATGCAACCCGTCCTACTCAAACCCAAGCAACACGAGAACCTATCGAACCATTTCCAAGCCTCAACATACATCCTTAATCCAAACCACAATCCAATCTCGATATGCACACTCTTACCGAGGCAAGGTGGCCGCCGCCTACACAAAAAGCACAAACCCAACCAAAGTAAAACAAACCATCTCTTATCTATAAAAAGTTACTGGCCAAGCCATAAAGGACTTTAATCAGACTGATAAAGTATAGTTCTACCCGATCCAGACCGAGTAGTTAGCCCGCCTGGTCGTATCGAACTATCGGCACGGCGCCCAAGGCACGTTACCATTGTCTCCTCCATGGTCGAACGGTCCCGGTGCTCCGGAGCCTATCCCGTTCGAGGAGAAGAAACCCTGTACAACACAGGTTGTCCATGACATACAAACACCAAGTAGGTATGACCAAAGGATCGAGCATTCTTGTCCTACCAAGCGATCCTAGACTCATCCAACCAAAAATCCATAACCATTCTCCAACACATAGCCGAAGGCACAAATCTTAAGTTATTCCCATTGGCACTATGCCGCTTCTCGATACAATATTCCTATTGGTTCAACACCCCTCGCTCAGAACAATCCCTTGGCACAATGCCCCAACAGTGGCACAATGCCCCAACAGTGGCACAATGCCCTCACCGATGCAGTTGTTCAATTTTGAACAACAATTGCACGCTTTGCTTGACAAAGCGTCCAAGTGATACTCGGGCATTGATGCATGCTCGCCCGAATTCCCGATGTTCCAACCAACTTGTTCGAACTGTCCAAACACAATTCCAATTATTTCTCCAACTGCCCTAAAAGGTATATAATCCAACTCTAGCTCCAACTATCCAACACAAAAACCAATTCAAGCCACAATTCATATCCAAGCAAACAACGTACACTTTATGCATGCCTAAGTGTAGTGATTTTCAAGTTCCAGTCCAAGTGTTCAAGCCTTTATATGTTTTCCATATTATTAGGCGTGAAGGAGTAGAGGAGAAGGGACAGAGCCCACTCACCAAGTTCGATTCTGTTAAGCATCATGTCTTGCCGATATGGCCGATCCCTTGAACCTGTGGTCCGATACAAATAACGATCTACTTAACTGGTATGACCGTGCGAGCAGGCCGTGCTTTCCAAATCATTCGACCGATCGGACTAAGGAAGACGACATTATCGCTCCAATCCAGCTATCTCAGTAATGCTATGAACGAACACCTGATTTCCATCGAACTCCGCTAGCAATCTGCACATGAAACCAACTCAATCAATACTTGTTCCCAAATCCAACAAATTAAAATGTAACCAGTTATTGCCTCATTCAATCCGGCTCAGTGTAATGCACCGTACGGTTGTGGGGTATTACAGGACAGACCCACGTACTCGTACCCCTTCACCGGGTGCGGGTCGTGACATATTTTATTGGTGGCCCATGTAGGTCCAGCTTTGTAATTTGTGCAAAGTCGTGGTAGTGCAACGGCTTAGTTGTACTGTGAGCCTGTGATAGGATATAGAATATAGGATATAAGATATTAGGATGAGAGGATACTCAATCATAATTTCTTGAGATATTCCTGGGACGACCCTTGAGAATCTTATTATAAATTCTAATTTTAATATTTTCCCTTATTTTTCGTCCGATCTTACTTGTTGTTATTGAATTAGATTCTTGGTGATTGGTTGTTGAATTTAATTCTTGGTATTCGTTGTTGTGTTTGATTTTATATGGAGATAAATTTTATAGACTAAATTACGGTTTCATCTAAGGACATATGTTGATGAGGACAGTGAGAAAGGTAAAACGTCTGCTTTGGTTATGGAGCCTAGAGTTTATCATAACCATATTAGCTTGCGTGGCAAAAACGTAGGGACCAGACTTCGGATGTACATATCTTAGTTATGAAATTTTGAATTTCTCGCAGCTATTCTAGTCGGCACAACGAGGATTCTAGACGACAAGATTATAGAGGTGCATACCTATGTTATAGAATCTATCTTTTATCGCAGCTATGCTTACCGGCGTGGTGAGGATTCTGAGTATCATAATTTCGGACAGACGTGTATGATTATCAGGTTGTATCTTAAATTGGTTCTTAGAGTATCATCTTAATACTTATCCACTCCTGTTATTGTAGGATTTTGTTCCATCATTCTTTAGCTTAGAAGTAGATCATTGATGTGAGTAGATAAGAGTGTACCAGTATATGACTAGTGATAGGTATATCACCTGATATTGAGGCCAGTGATATATTGAAAGCAATAGGTAGAAAAAGTATCTAGAAATTGTGTGTAGGATGCACAATGGGTGATGAATATCAGAAAGTAGAATTTCATGGAAGTGGAAGCCTGAGTATCAGAAAGTGGAAGTCTGAGTATTAAAAATTCTAATGGTGTATCATAGGTTGAGAAGTATCAAGATTGGTTATGGAAGATATGTAGTGTATCACTGATTAGTAAATCCATTATAAAAGATTTAAGGGAAGATACATATACATCAATAGAGATATGGAACCATATACCTGTCTTTGAGAGTGAAGTGAAACATGTGTATTATAGAAGTTAATAACTAGTACAAGTGATCATGAGTTCTAGTGAGTATGATGAGGTGATCTAATAATGAAGATTGTGTCCTACAATATTAAGGGCATATGTTGAGTAGTTAGGAAGCTAGTATTACTATATCAAGAGTGCTAGTGTTTCTATATCAGGGATAGTTGAGTAATGTGCTAGTAACAGTAAGTACCTTATGTGATAATATTGGATTGGTGTATCAGTTAATATGGATAAAAAATTATTTGGAAGTAATAGTGCAAGTAATCCAAGCAGTAGAGGAGAGACATGAGTAACATGGTATGAGCATGTCATCTAAAATGCATATGATAGTCCGTGTCTTGTGTAGACAGTAACAAGATTTAAGTAGGCATCCTATTGGGGGTATTCAAGTTGGACAATAGTGTGCTAATAAAATACATGATTGAAAAAGTATACAAGTGTTCTTTGCAAGAGAATGGTTGAGAATTTTTGGTGATTACAAGAACTGAAATAGATAAAGGAGGCAGTATCTTAGCGGTATTTTGTATAGTATCCTAGGTAGCAAGTGTTAGGGAGTGAAGCATATCCATGACCTAGAACTATAGTATATCACTAGTATTTTGTAACCCTCAGTATTAAAAATATCTTGACTAGGTTGATAATTAGTGAATGCTTAGTGTGTGATGGAATAGGCCACATGTGGCTTAGTAGATTATCCCACACCAGTAGAGGAAGACAATCCAACAGTAAAGAGACAGAAATTCATGATAGTTAGAGTATGATTTCTCTTTCAGTAGAATGGTAGGATTGTATGTTATATGATACGACTATTTTAGACTGTGATTGATGGGGGTTTGACAAAAGTAAAATTTGTATAAATATGTTGTGACTGGCCAAAGAGAGATGGATGAGAGTTTTAATTTCACGAACAAAATTATTTTAAGGGGGTAGACTTGTCACTACCACATTTTCTAGGAAAATATATTTGGTCCTTTCATAATTAATTAAATATTATGTATATTGAATATTTATTTATTGTATTATTTATTTATTGTTAGTATGTTAGATTTATTTTTGGACTTTTGTAATGGACCTAACTAGTTAGTTTAGATCCATGGACCCAACATTTAATTCTAGTTAGAATTTAACCCAATAATTAGAAGCCCAATCATTAGGAGTAGGATTAATTAAGTTAAATTCATTAGACTAGAACATTCTCTCTTTAATTAATTTCTTCATGAGAGACTCCAAGGGGTAGTTTAGACTTTCCATAGTAGCTTAAGGAAGGGGGCAAGTGAGCCTATATAAAGGGGATAAAAACTTTCTCTCTCTTTATATTTTATTCCAAATCTAGATATAGAATTTCCCTCAACCAAATTTCTTTATTTCCACACCAAATTTCTACCAAATTTCTTCCTAATTTCTTTCCAAATCACCATTGGAGACTATTAAAGCAAGGATCTACAAGGAAAAAGCAAGGATCTATAAAGAGGATCAAGGATCTGCAAGTTGAAGGCTCATTTTCACCATTTTTGGAGGTTTCTTTGGGAATCCATCTTCCAATAGGTATAATTCAGTTTTACTCCTTTAATTAGACTCTAAATCTGTAACTTAACCATAAGGAACCACCCCACATGCTAAGGCTACCCATAGGAATTGGAATTAGGTTCATTGGAGGCCTATGGAGGAAGTTATGGTGTGTTTTGTGTCAATTTTGGGAAAATTTCAAGATTGACACATGTTGTGTTTGTCAATTGGTCAATTAGACTAAATTGACATGTGTTTGATTGTTTATGGCTAGTGTTGTATCCACAATTAGATACTTGTAGGCCGTATCCCAATAATTTGGTAATACGGATTATTTTTTAGGGGTTTCCTCCGATACGGGGGTTTGAGCATGTCATATTTTGACACGGATACGTAGATGAGTAGTTAGGTCTTCATTTTGTTCATAATTATTATTTAAATTTGCCCATGTCCATTGGGATTCATTTGGTTGTGTGGTGGGGCCGTATCGTAAGCGTATCATAGATCTAGTGTGATACGGGTGCGGTGCACTCCACGTATTTCTTCTTTACATTCTAATTTAATTACCTTGGCTATAACTATTATAATATTATAAATATCATTATTATGTTTGATATATGTATATATATAATTATGTGTATGTTCTATATTTCTTTGTGATGTGTTGGGGGTCATTGGAGAGTAGGAAGTTCATGTGCTTCTCTAATATATATATATATATATATATATATATATATATATATATATATATATATAGAGAGAGAGAGAGAGAGAGAGATATGATGTGTAGATGTATATATATATATGAGGTGTGTATTTATGTGTGTGAGCTTGAGGGAAGAAAAAACATTGGAAAAACAGTAAGAAAATAATGAAAACAGAAAAAAAGCAATGATAAGCAGTGGAAGAAAAGCTGAGAGAAGCAGCTGAAAAGCAGCAGGAAGCAGTAAGCTGAGAAGCAGCAGAAAGCAGAAGCAGCAGCAAAAGCAGAAGTAGAAGCAGCAGTAAGCACCTGCAACAGAAGCAGAAAATAGCAGTAAGCAGCGATAAGCTGCAGTAAGCTGCAGTGATCTATAGTAAGCCGCAGTAAGCTGTACTTAATGTTATATATATTGATAAGTTAGTATATATATTGATAAGTTAGTGTATATATTAATAAGTTAGTTATACATATTGATAAGTTAGTATATATATTGATAAGTTAGTTGTATATATTGATAAGTTAGTGTATATATGGATAAATTAGTTGTATATATTGATAAGTTAGTGTATATATTGATAAGTTAGTTGTATATATTGATAAGTTGCTTATATATTTTGATAAGTTAATAAGTTATGTATATATTAGTAAGTTAGTATATATATATATATATATATATATATATATATATATATATATATATATATATATATATATATATACATAAGCACTAGTTAGCATTGGTTAGTATTATTTCTAGATTACCTTGAAGATTACATCAAGGTAATAAAAGTGAGGTATCTTGGTTACGGGTATTAAATATCATGAGATATATTAGTATGTTAGTTAGTATAGTATTTTTATAAGTTTAAATACATATTAGTGTATAGTGAGGTGTGTGGGTAATTAGTTATATGTTAGATATTGAATTACCTTGTGATACCAAGGTAAGGTCAAGGTATTGGTTTATGCTCTAGGTATTGAATTTGTATATCAAGATGGGTGTGTAGGTGGTGAGATACGCATTGGTTCAAAGCCAAGGTATCCTCCTTGCATTAGTTAGCATGGCTACTATATGTATTGTCTTGTATATATATATATATATATATAATAATATTTTTATATCAATAACTTGCGTATCTTAAGATACGGTATCTTGTTGGTTTTCTAGTATCTTAGCGTAGCTAGTGTAGTTTATTTTCATAGTGTTTGGACCAAATATACTAGAGTTGGACGCATACAACTTAGAAATAGCTAGTTTGACCAAGTTTGACTAATTAGGAATAGAGTTGACCTAGTTTTACTGTTTTGACTTAGAAATGGCTTTATGACCTAGAAGTTGACTAGTTTAACTTATTTTTATTCCAAAACCTTGTATTAATGCAATATTACATATATATAGGTCTGTGACACCAGTTCGGATACCGTTTTGCATCATTTGCTCTGGACCACAAGCGAGTATATTCTCTGATAGTTTCTATTATTTGATTACTAATATCATTTAAGTATTTAGAAATGTTACTTATGATTCTTGACATGATGGTTCACGGATTGGTATTGTTATGTGATCGTCAGCCATGAGATGTTACCTTGATTATTGAGATGGTATCGGATACTGTCCTTATTGGTATTGGATAACATTAAATATTGTAGATTAAATATTAGATAAATTGGCTAGTAACGTGTCATGATTCGATCCATCGTATCAGTCGGGGCGGGAGAAATACCAATTAAATATATGATCAAAAATTATCGGCTAGTAGTGTAATCATTGGCTACTAACTAATCATGCACTTCACGTATGGTTGAGTTAGCTCCTTAGTGTAATCATTGAATCTCCCAGGTCGATCACATATTTAGTTAGTATCTCAAAACACATAGTATATTGTAGATTCCATATTCAGTTTATAGATTACCTTGATCTATATCTGACATTATAGTTTATTCCTTCATTGTTGTACGCATTGAATATATTTCTAATGCTAGTATTACCTATTCTTTTATTGGTCTTGGCCATCAGTTATATTCTCATCGTAGATAGCATCCTCTATTTTACTGTTTTATAGTTTTTGTCAATTAATTGGAACTGCTATTGGGTTGTACTACCCTCCATTCCTGACTAAAAAAAAAAATTTAGAGGATCCGGGAGATTGGTGTCCGATATACTACAGACCTTGACCTATAGATGGCTCAGACTTGGACCTATTAGTTCTGAAATGACTGCCAGAAGATCTAGCCAGAATCACTTGTTAGCATAGTTAGTTCTATTTAGTATTTTGGTACCGGATTTTTTTTCGGCTTATATTTTGAGATTTGATTATTATTTCTATTATTGTTGTTATATTTGTTTTGATTGTATTGTTATGTTAGACTTCTTTGATATCTTATCGTGCTATAAAATTATGATTGAGTATTGTGTTGAATTAAGTTTATTACTCTCTTCTTGGAGTTAAGATATTATTGGAGGATTATGCATTATTGTGAGATATTTAGATAGTTTAGTAGACCTAGACAATATTTTACCGCTGATGCTGCGGCGTAGGCTGGACGTACCCACGTACTCATGCACCTTCACAGGGTGCGGGTCGTGACATCCTTATTGCTTCTTGCTTCCTTCTTGTAGATTATTATTGTAGAAGCCTCCAATAAAGAATATGGATAGAATTTGGGTGGAAATTTGTGAGGGGTTGGTGAGGAAAAGAAGAAATTGGAAAGGGAAAAAAATCTACATGTATATGAAATATGAAATAAGAAGAGACTCTTTCTCTCTCTCTCTCTCTCTCTCTCTCTCTTCCCTCCTAATGTAGCCGGCCCTAACCCTCTTCCTCGAGCAATATAAAATATCTAATTTGTTCCTTGAGGCCTCCCATAAAGAAATTAGTTATGGAGGGAAGATTCTAGTCTAATGACTTTACTAATTAATTCATCCTCCTAACCATAGCCTAATCTTGGGCTCAATCTAAACTAAACAAATATTGGGTTCATGCATCGAACTAAACTAGTTAAGTCCACTACACAAGTCCAAAATAAATCTTACACTAACAATAAATAAATAATACAATAAATAATTAATTATACATGCATAATATTTAAATACAATACTCCTAAAATAAAATACCCGTGTCAATTACCAAACTACCCTTAATTAAAAATATGAGGGTGACACGTTGCCTTCAGATAATGAACGTCGTCCAGTCTTGAAATTGACTTGGACCTGTCTAGATCCCTACTATAGGTAATTGGTTCTTTTGCAGGTATCAATGAATGCATAGTCTAGAATATTGGGGGGTAACTTCAGAGTTGCTTGCCTGAAATGCTCAACAAATTCATAAATGGATTCATTCTCCTTCTGTTTGATATCGGTGAGTGAAGACATCGTCATATCCATGCATCTCTCATAGAATCGTGAAATAAAAAGATACTTTATGTCATCAAACGAGGATATACAGTTATCAGATAAATTACGATACCAATCGTAGGCTATGCCGGACAAGCATCCCGTGAATAATCTGGTAAGAAGAGCATCCTCTTTCTGCAGATGAGCCATCATCATATTGAAGTAATTGATATATTGGCTCAATGATGTCCTGCCTTCAAATAAGAAGATCGATTAGGGTTTATATTTTGGAGGGACCATAATATTATCCCAATGCGGAGGATAATGTTGTTTCACCCCCAGCTTGCGAATTTGGTCTTTGTTCTTTAAAACATTGACCTATGCACGCAACTTTCGGATAGCTTTGAGAGGATCTTCTGGTTGGAGTGGTACGGCTGATTGATAGGATCATGGTTGAACTGGAATCATCATCGGCGGAGATCCATCCCCAATGTTGAGAAGATTAAGAGTTGATGCTACTAACTTTTTATTTATGACTGCTTTTGGATTTGTGTTATCCTACAGAGTCGTTGCTCCAGAATTAGGCTGCGTAGGCATGAATTAAGCCACTTGGAAGGGTGCTGGTGTAGCAGAATATTAGACAATCATCATTTGATGCATATTTTACATCATGGTGTACATGTCCTTGAGAGCGGTCTCTAATGAGTTGAGGCATTGTTCGGTGTCTTCTGATGGGGAAGCTTCTTGTTCAACACCGATAGCATAAATAATAACATCCCCGTGTATGACAGAGGAATTGGTAGAAAGAATGATGTAGTTGGAGTCTACACTGTCAGTTTCAAAATCAGGAAGATTGCTATCCCCAGCCTTCAATTCTGACGAATAGAGATTCTCATAATGAACGAGCTCCCATCTTCGAGAATGAGTATTTTGGTATAATCCTTCAAAGGAGTCGACGAGTTGGTCAAATCTCCTCTAGCTCGGTATTCGTGAAAACTTCGTCTTGATTGTCTCCTACCAAGGGGAAGATGCGAAGCCATATATGCTGAAGCAAAGAGCGGTTCAAAATTGTGCTCCTGGTTGTTAACTTGCTTTGTATATTGAGGCTTAAGAGACATAGTATATGTTAATCGGTCAAACAAAGACCATTTTGCTGATACACAGCAACATTCGATTATAACTCTATGACAATTGCAATGATGTTCATTAGGTAACCCTGTTGTAATGTCAAAATGGTCCCTCTCTTTATTTTTTTGTACAATAAGCTCACGTAAATAAAAAGAGGGAAGAGAAGAGAAGGAAGATGGCAGGCTCTGCCTCTTTATAAGAGATATATTGAATCTTATGTGCATATTTTTGGTTCCTTGTGTATAGTGTTGTCACGACCCGCACCCGGGGTAAGGGTACTAGTCGGAAACAACGCCCAGCCTACGCCGCAGAATCGGCGGTAGAACGCTGTCTAGAAAGTCTATCTAATATAATGAACCACCAAAAGATAGTGTACTCAATCACAGAACTAAGATAGAATGAACACGAATCAGATAAGAATAGAATAGTCACAATACAACTCATGAGTCTAAAATAATACATCAATGAGTCTAAAAAAAATACAGAAATATGCTGGAGACAAATCCAGTACAAAAGAATACTACAAAACTATAAAGCTACAACTCCAGGGTCAACTGTCTCAGTTGGGATAAGTCCCTCTTGAGCCAGGGTCTCAGAATCTAAACCCACAACATCCTGGGGTCCATAATAGGTAGGGTACTCCTCAGTGTCATCTGGAAAAATATATCCAGTCAGGAAAGGAGTAGAGTACAACCCTAACAGCAGTTCTCAAATAATGATAAAAACTATGTAACAGTAAGTAGCTGTGGATAAACAAGATGCATAAATAGATACAAGAAATGTATAGACAATAAGGAAGTACTGGAAAGAAATACAATAATGAACAATATGCTGATAGAACAAGAATACTAATGACTAAGTGTGTGAGTACTAGCTTTAACATGTGATCGGCTTAGGAACTTGCACAAGAGTATAATGGCCTGGCTGATTATACGTGCGGTGTATGATCAACACTCACAAGGAACAAGACATGCACAAGGAGGGTATGATCACATATCTACACTAAAATACTCTCCACCCCGACTGGTATAATAGATCCAACCATGGTACGTTATGGCACTAGATTCCCCAAGAAGATAGCTAGTCTCCCCGAGAATCGGTGTCTGTACATGTACAAGATAACCAATGAAACAATACTTGCACCATATACACCATATACCAAGGAATAACATCTCATGACGAGATCCGGATATACCAATCCGTGTAACCATAGTGTCAAGAGAACATGTATATCTACACTAGATACAACGAACATAGAGGATATCTTAAATAAGAAACTATCAGAGAATCTACTCGCCTGAAGTCCAATGAACAGTCTCACAAATGTCTGACTCGGTGCCTCGAAGACCTAGATATGGAATACCACATTAATACAAGGTCCCGGAAAGAGAACAAGTTAAACTAGGCAATTTCTAGGTTAATAAGTCAATTCTAAGTCAAAAGTCAACTATGGTCAACTCTAAAGTCCACTAAAGTCAAACATGGTCAAACCCAAAGTCAACCTCACAAAACATCCATAAAATAATTTAGAGATAAACTACAATAATTTAGGAATCAAATTAGATTCAAAAAGAACTCACACAAAGTATACTAATAATATAATTAATATATACCCTAAAATAATATATATACAACCCAACATTTATATAAATAACATAATATATTATTACAATTATTATACCTCACAAAACACATATATATATATATACATATAAATATATACAAATACAATATATAATATATACATTAAATCACAATACAATATAATTAAATAACTAATAATTATATACTTATATATATACACATCTACAATTATAATTAAATATCAATTGTTACAAACTCATGTACATATTAATGTACATATTTTATATGGCTAGAAGCACACCTAAAATATATACATTAATATACAATAAGTTCATAATAATTATAAATAATACAATTACACAATCAAACACATAAATATATTTTATAAAATATTTTATGTATAAATTATATTATTTAACAAGTAGTAACATATATATTTGCATGCAAGAAAGCTACATATTATATTGTACATTATATTAGCACACACAAAATATAGATCTATGCTACAATAATTACTATAATAAATACACAAAATAAATATATAATATTCATATATATTTACTAATTATAAATAAAGAATTGAACCACAATTAATTAGATCTATGCAAAAATACACACAATTGGAGAGTATCTCACCGTATCCCACTAGATCTAGGATACGCATGCGACACGAGTCCAACACACAACCAAATGCACCCCGAAGGACACAAACAAATCACAAATAATATTTATGAACAAATCAAAGCGTCAAAAGTAGATCTATGTGTCCGTGTCAAAATACGACATGTTCAAAGCCCCGTGTCGGAGGAAAACCCCCAAATGACACGTATCACCAAATAGTTGGGATACGAACCACAAGTATCCCAATATGGACACGACACTAGCCTCAAACACAAATCTCATGTTCAATTGATCTATAGGATCAATTGACACACACAACAAAATATAAATTCGGAATTCCAACAAAATTGACACAAAAAGCACCATAACTTTCTCCATGGGTCTCCTATGAACACAAAACAAAGTCCTATGGGTACTACATACATATAGGTTGATTTTACATGATTAAATCTCAGATTTAGAAGCTATTTAAATGGGAAAATCTGAATTATACCTATTGGGAGATGGATTCCCAATGAAACCTCCAATTGAGATGAACTTGCTTCCAAATTGTAGATCCTTGCTCCTCTTTGTAGATCCTTGCTTCCTTCTTGTAGATCCTTGCTTCCTCCTTCTCTAATGGTGAATTGGGAAGAATTTGGAATGAATTTGGTAGGGAATTGGATTGGAAATGGAGGAAATTTGGTAGTGGGAGAATTCTAGATCTAGATTTGGAATGAGATGAGAGGAGAGAGAAATTTCCCCCCCTCTTTAATAGGCCGGCCATAGCCCCTCCCCCAAGCAATTGTAAAATGTCCAATGTACCCCTTGGGGCCTCTCATGAAGAAATAATTAAGGAAGGAAGCTTCTAGTCTAATCATTTAATTAATTTAATCCATCTCCTTAACTATGGGCTTTCTAAATGGGCCAAGTCTAACTAATTAATTCATGTTGGTCCATGGGTCCAAACTAAACTAGTTGGGTCCACTAAAATAAGTCTAAAATAATTAAATAATAACTAACAACAATTAAATAATACAACAAATAATTATTTACCATGCACAATATTTATTTAAATAGGAAATTACCAAAATACCCTTTCCTAGAAAATGTGGTAGTGACAAGTCTATCCTCCTTAAAATAATTTCGTCCTCGAAATTCAAAGACGAAAACTACCCCCAGAAAATCACAGAACAGAACTAAAGAATCACAACTAACTAATGAACAGAACATAACAATGAACAGAACATAACTAGAAATAACATACCTCAAGGTACAAACAAATATGGATAACGCTCTCGCATGTCATCCTCTCTCTCCCAGGTAGACTCCCCCGGAGAGTGATGCCTCCATGCGACGCGCACCAAAGGAATAGTCTGGTTCCTCAGCACCTTCTCTCTCCGATCCAGAATTCCAACTGGCTGCTCTGGATAGCTAAGAGTAGGGCCCACCTCTATCTCTGAGTGATCCAATACATGACTAGGATCTGCCACGTATCATCTCAACTGCGACACATGAAACACGTTGTACACTCCCTCCAATGCAGGTGGCAAGTCTAGTCTATAAGCAACTACACCGACCCTCTCTAGAATAGTGAAAGGTCCAATGAATCGCGGACTAAGCTTTCTGCCTCCACCGAAGCGAATCGTGTCTCGTGTCGGAGAAATCCTCAGAAACACCAAACCACCCACCTAGAACAAAACACCACCTTAAGAACTTATCTATAACAAACAACCAAGAACAAGCACACAAAATAAAATCTAAACTATACCTCAAACTCCAAGGGTCTCCGATGGCTATCGGCCCAATGCCGTTGTCTGTCATGTGTCACTCGAAGTCTGTTTCTGATCAACTGAACCTTCTCTGCTGCATCCACAACCATCTCTGGCCCAAGCAAAACTCTCTCTCCAATATCGTCCCAAGACAAAGGAGTACGACACCTCCGACCATATAGAGCTTCAAAAGGTGACATCTCTATACTGGCCTGGTAACTGTTGTTGTAAGCAAACTCTACCAAATGGAGATGGTCCTCCCAAAAACCCCCGAAATCTAGTACACAAGTGCGCAACATATCCTCGAGAGTCTGGATAGTCCTCTCTGACTGCCCATCTGTTTGGGGATGATATGCAGTACTGAACTTGAGCTGAGTGCCCAAACTTTCCTGCAAACTCCTCCAGAAATGAGAAGTGAAACGACTATCTCGATCTGAGACTATGCTGACGGGAACTCCGTGTATCCTAACGATCTGCCTCACATACATTTCTGCCAGCTTCTCCGTAGACAAACCCACTTTGAAAGGCAAAAAGTGGGCCGACTTGGTCAATCTATCAACAATGACCCAAATCGCGTCTTTCCCTCCTGGAGATCGTGGTAGTCCGGACACAAAATCCATAGTAATGTGTTCCCACTTCCACTCTGGAATGGGTAATGGCTGAAGTAAACCTCCTGGCCTCTGCCTCTCGGCTTTCACCTGCTGGCACACTAAGCATCTGGATACAAACTGTGCCACTTCCCTCTCCATGCCATACCACCACACACTCTCTCGTATATCCCGATACATCTTGTTAGCACCTGGATGTATGGAATACTGAGAGCGATGCGCTTCCTGCAATATCTCCTCTCGCAACTCCCCACTAGGCACACGCAATCTAACTCCATGCCTCAAAGATCCATCCTCTGCAATAGTGAAATCATCCTCCAATCCTGCTCTCACCTGAGCTCTGATACTCCTCAAAGATACGTCATCATACTGTGCTGCCTTGATCCTATCCATCAAATCTGAATGTATCTGCAATCCCTATATCTGCATAGCACCACCCGGAACAATCACCTCAATGCCCAAGCTCTCCAAGTCCTCCAACAAATATCGATCCTGCGTCAAGAACATAGCTACCGGATACCTGCTCAAAGCATCGGCAACTACATTGGCCTTCCCAGGATGATATTACAAAGAGATATCAAAATCCTTCATCAGTTCCAACCACCGATGCTGCCTCATGTTCAACTCCTTCTGCGTGAAAACGTACTTCAAGCTTTTGTGGTCTGTGAAGATCTCCACACGCTCTCCGTATAAATAATATTTTCACAACTTCAGGGCGAATATGACAGCTGCCAACTCCAAATCATGGGTAGGATAGTTCTTTTCATGAGGACGCAATTGCCTGAATGCATAGGCAATCACTTTCCCATGCTGCTGAAGAACACAACCTAAACCCTTTCCCGATGCATCACTATAAATAGTGAAACCTCCGGACCCTGATGGCAATGTCAAAATAGGAGCAGACGTCAACCTCTTCTTCAACTCCTCAAAAGCGGCCTGGCAATCTTCCGTCCAAACAAACTCCACATCCTTCCTTGTGAGTCTGGTCATCGGCTCGGCAATCCTCAAAAAATCTTGCACAAACTTTCTGTAGTAGCCTGCCAATCCCAAGAAACTCCTGATCTCTGCTACCGAACTCAGAGTCTTCCAAGATTTCACTGCTGAAATCTTCTTCGGATCCACTGAAATACCATCACCAGTCACAACATGCCCCAAGAATTCCACCTTGTCCAAGAAAAACTCACATTTGGATAACTTCCCATACAACTTCTCCTTCCTCAGCACATCCAACACAATCCTCAAATGCTCCTCATGCTCCTCCGGTGTCTTCGAGTATATGAGTATGTCGTCGATGAACACCACCACGAACTTGTCAAGGTACTGGTGGAACACCTTGTTCATCAAGTTCATAAATACCGCCGGTGCATTAGTCAAACCAAACGGCATCACCATAAACTCGTACTGACCATACCGAGTTCTAAAAGTAGTCTTCGGTATGTCCTCCGGCTTCACCTTCACTTGATGGTAGCCTGATCTCAAATCTATCTTAGAAAATACCTTCGCACCACTCAACTGATTAAACAGATCATCAATCCGTGGCAAAGGATACTTATTCTTGATAGTGAGATTATTCAAAGCCCTGTAATCAATGCACATACGCACCGATCCATCCTTCTTCGGTACAAACAATACCGGGGCTCCCCATGGTGAAGAACTCGATCTGATAAACCCCTTATCCTGTAATTCGTCCACCTGCTTCTTCAACTCGACCAGCTCACTGTTGTTTACTCTATAGACATGCTGCGAAATCGGTTCTGCACCTGGCACCAAGTCTATAGAAAATTCAACATCTCGATCTGGCGGCAATCCTGGCAATTCTTCAGGAAACACATCCAAAAATTCTGCTATCAACGGATGTGGCAACTCCTTGTCTTCCACCATAGCTCCACAAATAATGCCTTCTTCCTGCTCCGCAGCTCCTCTAGCAAACTTGAACTCTGGCTCTCCTGGCGGACCAAATAAAACTCTACCTCCTCTACAATCTATGCTAGCACGGTGCCTACTCAACCAATCCATCCCGAGTACAATATCGTAGCTCGGAAGTGGCATTACAAGTAGACACGCACTCAACTCCCGGCCTCCCAGAGTAACTCTCCGATCTTTGTAAATATCATTAACCAGGATAGTGCCTCCCCCGGTCATGATCTTGCAAGTCCTAAGCAAAGACTCAGCTACCAAACCATGCTTTAGAGCAAAAGAAACAGATACAAAACTATGGGAAGCACCACTATCAAACAAAGCTAAAGCTGGAATGGAATCAAGAAGAATAGAACCTGCGATGACATCTCCGGTGGGTTTCTCCTCTTCGACTGTCATAGCAAACGCTCGTCCCTGCCGAGCACCTCCCTGCTGCTGATGCTGGACAAAACGCTGCTGCTATGTCGGAAGCGGTCCCCTCGGTTGTGCTGCAGGTGGTCTCATCTGTGCCCTCGGAGCTGGAGCTGCTCCCTGAACTGCACGACGAGGACACTCCCTCAATTGATGCCCTTCAGTACCACAATACAAATAAACTCCTAGCCTCTTTCTGCAAACTTCCCAGATGTGGCCGGGCTTCTTGCAGAAGTTGCATAGAGCTTGCTGTAACTGCCTCTGCTGCTGAGGTGCCTGGTGAAAGGGCGCTCTAGCTGGAGTCTGGTTCTGCTGTGGCTGCTGGAAAGGTCTAGACTGGAAATGAGGATGTTTGGCAGATACTGCACTGCCGTTGGCCCCCTGAAAAGAATCACGGTCTTTCTTGGTCTTCAAACCCAGATCCCGCTCAACCTTGCGTGCCTCCGCAAGTATCTCCGAGTATGTCTCATAAAAAGACAGAATGAGAATCAATATGGCATAAGATGTAAGACATCAAGGAAAGGACAGTTTAAGAGATCAAGTATCAATATCAAAGGAGAATAGTTGAATCAAAAGAATTTTCCTAGATGTGATTGAGTATCTCAGCCTATATCCTATATCCTATTGCAGGCTCGCAGTAGTACAATTAAGTTGTCGCACTACCACGACATCACATACTTGTGAAGCTAGACCTGCATGGGCCACCACCAAAAACGTGTCACGACCCGCACCCGGGGTAAGGGTACTAGTCGAAAACAACGCCCAGCCTACGCCGCAGAATCGACGGTAGAACGCTGTCTAGAAAGTCTATCTAATATAATGAACCACCAAAAGATAGTGTACTCAATCACAGAACTAAGATAGAATGAACACGAATCAGATAAGAATAGAATAGTCACAATACAACTCATGAGTCTAAAATAATACATCAATGAGTCTGAAGAAAAATACAGAAATATGCTGGAGACAAATCCAGTACAAAAGAATACTACAAAACTATAAAGCTACAACTCCAGGGTCAACTGTCTCAGTTGGGATAAGTCCCTCTTGAGCCAGGGTCTCAGAATCTAAACCCACAACATCCTGGGGTCCATAATAGGTAGGGTACTCCTCAGTGTCATCTGGAAAAATATATCCAGTCAGGAAAGGAGCAGAGTACAACCCTAACAGCAGTTCTCAAATAATAATAAAAACTATGTAACAGTAAGTAGCTGTGGATAAACAAGATGCATAAATAGATACAAGAAATATATAGACAATAAGGAAGTACTGGAAAGAAATACAATAATGAACAATATGCTGATAGAACAAGAATACTAATGACTAAGTGTGTGAGTACTAGCTTTAACATGTGATCGGCTTAGGAACTTGCACAAGAGTATAATGGCCTGGCTGATTATACGTGCGGTGTATGATCAACACTCACAAGGAACAAGACATGCACAAGGAGGGTATGATCACATATCTACACTAAAATACTCCCCACCCCGACTGGTATAATAGATCCAACCACGGTACGTTATGGCACTAGATTCCCCAAGAAGATAGCTAGTCTCCCCGAGAATCGGTGTCTGTACATGTACAAGATAACCAATAAAATAATACTTGCACCATATACACCATATACCAAGGAATAACATCTCATGACGAGATCCGGATATACCAATCCGTGTAACCATAGTGTCAAGAGAACATGTATATCTACACTAGATACAACGAACATAGAGGATATCTTAAATGAGAAACTATCAGAGAATGTACTCGCGTGAAGTCCAATGAACAGTCTCACAAATGTCTGACTCGGTGCCTCGAAAACCTAGATATGGAATACCACATTAATACAAGGTCCCGGAAAGAGAACAAGTCAAACTAGGCAATTTCTAGGTCAATAAGTCAATTCTAAGTCAAAAGTCAACTATGGTCAACTCTAAAGTCCACTAAAGTCAAACATGGTCAAACCCAAAGTCAACCTCACAAAACATCCATAAAATAATATAGAGATAAACTACAATAATTTAGGAATCAAATTAGATTCAAAAAGAACTCACACAAAGTATACTAATAATATAATTAATATATACCCTAAAATAATATATATACAACCCAACATTTATATAAATAACATAATATATTATTACAATTATTATACCTCATAAAACACATATATATATATATATACATATAAATATATAAAAATACAATATATAATATATACATTAAATCACAATACAATATAATTAAATAACTAATAATTATATACTTATATATATACACATCTACACTTATAATTAAATACCAATTGTTACAAACTCATGTACATATTAATGTACATATTTTATATGGCTAGAAGCACACCTAAAATATATACATTAATATACAATAAGTTCATAATAATTATAAATAATACAATTACACAATCAAACACATAAATATATTTTATAAAATATTTTATGTATAAATTATATTATTTAACAAGTAGTAACATATATATTTGCATGCAAGAAAGCTACATATTATATTGTACATTATATTAGCACACACAAAATATAGATCTATGCTACAATAATTACTATAATAAATACACAAAATAAATATATAATATCCATATATATTTACTAATTATAAATGAAGAATTGAACCACAATTAATTAGATCTATGCAAAAATACACACAATTGGAGAGTATCTTACCGTATCCCACTAGATCTAGGATACGCATGCGACACGAGTCCAACACACAACCAAATGCACCCCGAAAGACACAAACAAATCACAAATAATATTTATGAACAAATCAAAGCGTCAAAAGTAGATCTATGTGTCCGTGTCAAAATACGACATGTTCAAAGTCCCGTGTCGGAGGAAAACCCCCAAATGACACGTATCACCAAATAGTTGGGATACGAACCACAAGTATCCCAATATGGACACGACACTAGCCTCAAACACAAATCTCATGTTCAATTGATCTATAGGATCAATTGACACACACAACAAAATATAAATTCGGAATTCCAACAAAATTGACACAAAAAGCACCATAACTTTCTCCATGGGTCTCCTATGAATACAAAACAAAGTCCTATGGGTACTACATACATATAGGTTGATTTTACATGATTAAATTTCAGATTTATAAGCTATTTAAATGGGAAAATCTGAATTATACCTATTGGGAGATGGATTCCCAATGAAACCTCCAATTGAGATGAACTTGCTTCCAAATTGTAGATCCTTGCTCCTCTTTGTAGATCCTTGCTTCCTTCTTCTAGATCCTTGCTTCCTCCTTCTCTAATGGTGAATTGGGAAGAATTTGGAATGAATTTGGTAGGGAATTGGATTGGGAATGGAGGGAATTTGGTAGTGGGAGAATTCTAGATCTAGATTTGGAATGAGATGAGAGGAGAGAGAAATTTCCCCCCCTCTTTAATAGGCCGGCCATAGCCCCTCCCCCAAGCAATTGTAAAATATCCAATGTACCCCTTGGGGCCTCTCATGAAGAAATAATTAAGGAAGGAAGCTTCTAGTCTAATCATTTAATTAATTTAATCCATCTCCTTAACTATGGGCTTTCTAAATGGGTCAAGTCTAACTAATTAATTCATGTTGGTCCATGGGTCCAAACTAAACTAGTTGGGTCCACTAAAATAAGTCTAAAATAATTAAATAATAACTAACAACAATTAAATAATACAACAAATAATTATTTACCATGCACAATATTTATTTAAATAGGAAATTACCAAAATACCCTTTCCTAGAAAATGTGGTAGTGACAAGTGTGATATGCTGGCTTGATTGGCAAGTGATTCGTCATATCTCAAGTTTTTGCTCTTCAGGGAGGAGAAGAAGTTGTCTCTACCGTCCTCTTGTGCACACGCGCACAATCAACATATTGTGTAGCGATTTCTCCTATTTGGAGCACAATCTATGGCACAGACAAAGTTGGGGCAGTTTATCTATATGTATTTAATTTTTTACGGAGGTCTTGACCTGGCGCAAGAGTGGCACATAATTTTTCCTCCAATGTGCGCATAATCAAGATGTTAGGAGAAAAATTCTCCCTGACCAACACTTTATTTATGCTCTGGTTGGTTAGGACAGCGGTGTCCATGCCTTGATTGCCTCGCATATTACAATAAATATGCGCATGTTGAGGTGCTTGGGTATGGGTCACCCTTTGCTCAAAAATGTGCGAGTTGCACGAATTGTATCCCTTGTTTAACGTAAGTTATTCAAAAACTTGGGTGTGGATTACACTTTGTTTGAAATTGCGTGTTACGCGAATTATATCCCTTATTTAATGCAAGGGAATTGTCCACCAACTTATTGATCTGAACAGAATTGATAGGGGAACTCTCGTCAATCAGAATTCTCTTTTCCTTGTTGGCAGCAACTTTGGGATATACATGAGGAGGTTTGGGCACCCACACTTTGCGAGTCTTCCTCTACTTGAGTTCGGTTGAAGGGTGGGCACTACCCCCAGAATGGAGCATTTCTTCATATGCATGTGGGTCAAACTTTATGACCAAGGTCTTCTGCGCAGGGCCAACCGAAGCAATGTCGAGTTGAGCTATCACCTTCTTGTTTGAGGAGAAAGAAATCCCCAACTGAGTCGCCATCTTACTTGCAATGAAAAGTTTATACAAAACTTTTGTGTTATAAACTGTTGAAAAGAAAGAAAAGTACAAAAAAATCCTAAACGGGAATCTAAGTACAATTATTATGGGGAAGTACAGCTGTAGAGATCTGATCTGCGGACGATTACTTTACTCCTTGGACCACTCGACAGTGAAAAAATGCATACGATGACAAAGAATTGCACACAAAAATTAAGAAATATAGGAAAAGCTGCGAACAACTTAGAGAGTTGAACAATAAGAAAGCTCTGGCACAACGGTACGAGAAACTTCTATTTCTCTCTCTCTGCTCTTGAATTTCAAAGACTTGAAAATTCTAGCCCCTTTCTCTCTATCTTTCTGTATGTGCTCATTTTTCTGTATATTCTGAAGGTAGCCGATGCCTATCCCCTTAGTTGTACAGAACCTGTATTTATAGAGTTTAGGAGCTGTTATGAGAATGTGCGCATACTATGGACAATCAACACTGTTTTAACATTATACACACACTTTTGGTAGATTAATACCCTATATTTTGCATGAGTGGGTGCACAACTTGTTGCCTGCTTGACACATAGCTTCTTATACGAGAAAAGCATAGGTCGTGGAAGACATTTATTTGTACACCTTTCATGAGAAGTATGGCATGTAAAACACGCATTCTTAACTTCTTACTGTCAGGTAGGATAGTATGAGCACTTTAGAAGTCGTCTCGTGACTAGCGCTTTTTTAGTAAGATTGGCACTATGATGCATTTTTGAGGGAGTTGGCATTGCGGTGCACTTTTGAAGGAATGACACTGTGGCACACTTTTTAAGAAAATGGCACTGCGGTGCACTTTTGAAGGAAAGGCACTGCAGCACATTTTTGAAGGAATGGCACTATGGTGTACTTTTGAAGAAAATGGCACTACGACACACTTTTGAAGAGAATGGCACTGCGGCACATTTTTGGAGAGATTGTCACCGCAAAGCACTTTTGAAAAGATTGGCACTGCGGCCCACATTTGAAGGGATTGGCACTGTGGCACACTTTTAAAGAGAATAGCACTGCGACATACTATTGAAGAGAATGGTACTACGGTTGGGTTATTAAACGATAACCTAGGTTTGCGTGTCATAGCTCTGCTGAAATAATAAACTCTGACTCTTCAGTTTCTGTATCTGTTAGTTGTCAGTTTACTGCATTAAATATTAAGAGAGAGAAGATCGTTTGTGCGCCATCTTTCATAACATTAAGAAAGTGTGCCACTTTTCTACTCTCTAAATAGCGGGCCTTCCTCTGAAATTAATAAAAGTGCTCCAAAGTAAGAAAATGCGCATCTTCTTTTTGGAACAAGTAGATAGTGCGCCATTTTTTTTACTTATTGGATTTATTTGTAGAAAACTATACCATCTATCTGAGGCGCGCATTTTATGGGCAATCTATATGAGGCACACATTTTATGGGCTATCTATCTGAGGCACACATTTTATACTTCTACAATAACACCCTAAATATCATTTATATATTCTGAAATTTAGTATAAAATATAGTAAATATGGAGTTAAAACAAGTGTTATATGGCCCCATATATCATGGCAAGTTGATACAATAATTAGATGTTCATATAAATATTTTTAGGTTTCATTAAAAAAGTGCATGAAGTTCACGAAGAAAATAAATTTATGAAGTGAAGGGAAGGATCACTTACCAATGTGAGAAGGATAAAAAATATGGACTTAGCACAAATTGGTTCAGTTCTGGACTATTTTCGATTTTGCCAGTTGTTTGGGGCTGTTGTACGTGTTATAGGTATTGTGGTGGCTATTAGAGATAGAGGAGAGGTAGGGGAGGAAGTTAGGGTGGTCATGGAGGTTCTGGATAGGCTATGGTGGTGGAAGTAAGGTTTGGAAAAAGGAGGTAAGCTGGCGGGTTAAGTAGAGTCCAGTTTGGTTGTGGGACTGATTAGAGGTTGTTGTGGAGTGATTTGTGATTGAAGTTGTGAAGTAAAGATGTAGAGAAGAGTAGAAGTAGGATTTGGGGAGGTCGTGGAGGAGTTGTGGTGGTGGTGGGAGGTCGAGAATGGAAGATTATTGCTGGCGGGTTCAACAGGAGATAGGGTTCAATTTTGGTGAAGAGTAGGGCTGTTATGGCTGATGTGGGGGGGTATGGTGTGGTGGAGAGTAAGGAGAAGAAGTAAGGATGATGAAGAAATGAAGTAGGGGAGGAGTTATTAGCCGGTGAAGGGAAAGAGTGTATGTGTGTGTGAGGGTGATTAATGCAAGGGTGAGTGATGTGAGGTTTGTGTGTGAGTTTAGAATAGGGTAAGTCAATGGTTTAAGTTTATGGAGGAGTGGAAGATGAGTGAAAGGTGAGGGAATGGAAGCCTACTTTTTGGTTTGACTATAAATTGGTAGTTATTAATAGGTTAAGGGAGGGGGTAATGTGAAGGGTGATACCTATTAAAGGTAATGCTGAATTCTTCATTCCAATGGGTTGAAAGTGAGATTTGGCATGGGAAACATGGTGCTTGGTGTATTGTAGAGAGAGAGAGAGTAGTGTAGGGAATTTTATATGAGCCATATGAGTAAGTGTGAGGGTTTGGGTTGGGTGTTTGGAGTAGTTTAGGGCTAGGTTGTGTGTGTTATTCATCATGACTTAGAAAATGTGTCAATGTGATTATTGATGTGTTGGAAGTATGTAGGGTTTTATTTGGGTGTGACACATGTGTCATGGATGTTGTAGGCTCAGTGTAGGTCATGGTCATATAATTTGTTGCAATGAACAGGTCAAAGTTGTGTCTCCAATTTCGATTGAAAAGGACATAGGTGCATGACATAGGTTCGAATTGGATATTGTGTCATGAATGTTGTGCGATTAAAATAAAGCACAAGAGAGTGTGTTTATAAGTGACATAATGGTCCAGATTGAAGACTTGCTTGTCTAGGTCAAGGGTGGAAAATTTGTTGTAAGACAAAGGTTAGTGTAATTCTCTAAATATCGAAGGAACGGTAAGGTACACAAAGTGTAACAAAATAGAACATGTTATATTAAACTATAATTTATAGTACTAATCAACTCTAAATCAACCATAATCTCTCACTAAGCTATGTATACCTAAAATTGGGTGAGGGGGTTACAATCCATCCACCTTAGAAAATTTTGTCCTCAAAATAAAAAATTGATCTCCCCAACAACGATCACCTTATAAATATATATACATAACATATCACCACACAACTGTCTAACTTAAGCTATACAGTTGGATTGTCTAAGGCATTTGGTTCTCAAATTATATTCTAATATCCATGTATTATCATATCATTGTTATCATTATCAAAAAAATTATCACCTATAGGCCTAGGTTACTCAAGGATGCAGCAACACATTCTCGATTTGAATCTTCCAATATCTATAAAGAAAATAATGTCATACCATTACTTATGAAGTAGTGTAAGGGTTAGGCACTAAAATCTTACCGGCACAAAATTTTCAAGTCCACCTATGTAGTACTAAACCCCTTATTCTGCAGCTAAGATGGTTATTATCTCTCCATTCTTTTCTAGTTACAATATCATCAACCTATAGTATCCACAATAAAATCATCTAACCTAACTTCTTATAATTGCTCTTAGCAACAATAAATATAATCTAGCCAGTCAATCATACATAGTCTAGAAGCTCAACTTAATTTAATTTTTAGGAGAAATATATATAATAATATACAACATAAGCCTCTGCATATTCGAAGTCCTAGAAATTATGTAATAAATAACTATTCAATAACTCTAAATAAACTAGATACAATATAACCTATACAATAAAAAAAAAAAATTAGCAGAAAAAAATCCATCAACTAGGGTGAATTGAAAATAGATTTCCATATCATCACTCACTACTAAGGAATAGGTCTAGCAAGTTCATATCCTATTAGTCAAAAATCTATATCACTGGCCCTAAGAAATTTATGTGTAACCCATAATATTGAGCTATCATTGTTAGAAGAATTCTATATTCTATTTATACTCCTCATCAAAACTATACGGCTTCCATCTTGTTAGAACTTGCCATCTATTATAGGCAATTCTCTATGTCTAACTTAAGACAATAACATCTATCAAAACTCTCATCCTTAACCCATTTTCTCTATTACAAATACAAACTTATCTACCCAAGTTATCAATGGTGGAACTCAAGAGTCCAATTAACACTGGCAACTCAAATAATCAAGTATATCTAATCTAATTTTGAAGACTATACCATAATAATTGAGTAATTAAATTATTTAATATTAGGTCTAAAAATCTACCTATATATTTAGTGTAGAAGCATGGAAAATCTCTACCAATGCGCCACAGTGATCAAGACCCATGTGCCAAAGAATGCCAGAGCCATGCGCTAATAGCCTAAGAAGTATTCCCATGTGCCAGCAGTGCCTTGCGCCACTACTTCTCTAGTATTTCCATATCCCAGCAATGTCATGCGTCACTACTTCTCTAGTGTTCTCATATGCCCGCAGTGCCATATGCCACTACTTCTCTAGTATTCCTATGTGCCCGCAGTAGCATGCGACACGCTTCTCCAGTGTCCCATGCGCCAGTATTGCCATACGACACTACTCCCTAAGTAATCTCCATGCGCCAAGTGGCATTTTTCCCAAGGTGAAATCACAAACCTTAAAATTAGGGTATGACACGTGCCACGAGTATTATGGGCATCTACAACCCTAGATCTCGATTTACCATATGGCAGCCTTAAGGCTGCTTGCGCCAACATGCCAGTCGCGTACAAACCCGCATACATAAAGCCTTCTCAAGGCTATAAATTATGGGTGCTTCCCGTATACAAAAGAGGACCACCACGAGAACAGATAATACGTGAAGAAGAAAGAAGCCCCGAAGCCTCGTCAACCTTCTTGGTTCCAGATCATCAACAGAGTAAAAAATTGCTATAGTGCTCGATCTCCACCATCATAATTGCCCAGATCTTTGTTTTATTGTACTTAGATTCTTCTATATTAGGGATTCTTTTATAATATTTATAAATTATCGATGAATATAAAAGTTTTTATGACTTTTCCCGTGTTGCTTGTGCGATGTCGACAAAAATGGCTATTCTATTTGGGAAGAGCTTCTTCTCCAACGAGAAACTGGTGACGCAATCTGTTGTGACCAATTTAAGTTTGACTTAGAGGATGTTGGTCGTTCGCTTCGACCAACAGGCATTCGAAGACATGCTGGACGCGAAGCTCTCTAAAGAGGCTCTTACTACCTCGCAAAACTCCTGAAGCCAAGGCCGCTACACTAAGCCCAAAGTTGATACCAGATGTATTGCCAACCCTCGTCATAGATTCATATGTGGTTGACCTATATCCTGCCGACAAGTCGAGTTCTTCAACGAGATTCGCACGATCTCATAAAGCTCATAGGATTTGGGTTGCCAAAGCCATTGCACTAAACCTGAACCGTGTTCCAGAAGTGCCGTCAACCTTTGTCGGAGACGCACATCCTATCTCCATCTCCAGAGATGTTCCCAAAAGAGGTGGCACCAAATCCCAAGAATAGTGCCCATAGCAGAACCCTCGCAGAAGGAGACGTGTCATACCCAAATGTAGGTGCATACGACCCTCCACAAAGGTCCTGCCTCCCATAAGGATCACTACAGTCCTGACTTGGATTCCATATACTATGCACCTAAGAACGCTGGTTCAAGGAAGCCTAAAATATCTTGAGACATGCGTACTAGAGGGGCTACACCACCAGCTCCCCAAAAACTTGCGTCATTGTTCGTCATGCGTGCTACTGATGGAAGACTCGATAGGGCAGACTCAGTTGCACATGCGCCGGATGTGGGTTTACCCTTTGAGCCTTTCCAAACCTACTTGGACACAGCAGTTGCATTGAAACAAAGTCGGGGAACAAATATTGTGATAAAAGACCCATGCGCCCAGTTTGGATGCGCGTATATAGTATTTCTGTCTCATATCAAGTCTTCTACTAATGATCCGGTTGCAGTTTTTGTAGAAGAACTGGGCCAGGAAGCAAATATTCTACTTTTACCTCCATGCGAAAGGCTTGCCCGAGCATGTAAGATGGTTGCAAAAGTGAAGCTTCCATCGTCTAATTTATGTAATATTATTAATCACAAGCATAAGACGAAAGAGGAAACCCTTGCACATAACATGTCCTCTCCAAGACACACTTATTATAACATCATCATCAACTGTTGCTGCACCCAGGTGCCAGTCCCTCCAACTAGATAGTCGACATTCCAGCGATTGCAACATGCAATACCAACTTGACTGCATCTTAGGGAACAACAACACGATAAGGAAGAATTGCTCATCCCTTTATGTTGCGCAATATGGAGGTCTCCTCCTACGAAGAAGATCTCGAAGAAAATCTCACCTAACCTAAGGTTTTCGGTCAGCACACTGCAAAGCCGTCTGAAGGGTAACAAACAATACCTACTGTGGGGGTAATCCAAGGCACAAGCTCAAGAACAAGGGATGGGGGCATCAATATTGCCCCGATTAAAGCTGTAACCAGAGCTAGGGGTAGTAGTCCACCAGTGTTCCATGATAATCCATCCTTCCAAAAGAGCAGTGAATCTCTGTACACGGATGACAGCTTAGCTGGGGATAGCCAAACCCTCCATGGCGAGCTCGTAACTTAGACTAGGGTTAGCAATCCATATAATAATAAAAGTGACACAACACTATCCACTCTTCCCGAGGACAATGAGACTCATACATCAAAGGCAGAAAGAGAGGCATCCACCTTCCCATTCACCTCCTCCCACGTAATGCCAGTATACATAGCAGGAGACGAGCATGGCGCAAAATCCAGTAACTAACAATGCCTTAAGGTACTCGAAGCCATGATGCAGGATCTGAGCATTTCAATACAAACTTTGACTAACACAGTACTGGAACTCAGAACTTTGTACAACAAAGCCGCAAGCCCCGGGACGAACAAACCTAGACCAGGAAACCAACGAGGAATTTGGCATGCCTGATCAGGCTCCTCAAGTTTCAAGCAGCAAAACTGTACCTGGATCCTCTGCCGCTCTGCTACTAGATGATATATAGTAGAATCGTAAGTACTTGCATGCCCGTATTGATGCTCGGGATAACCAAGACAAGCTCTAGAAGCTTAGTATCCGGCAAGCCTATCCTCCCAAGTGTGATAACGTGGTATACCCTCCCAAGTACAAGCTACTATCTTTGACTATATTTGATGGAAAGACGTTACCCTGTCAATACATGAGATATTTCTAGTCCAGAATGGGTCATTTACCTCATGATGATGCCCTATTCACCAACTTATTCTTCGAATAGCTATCCAAAGTCGCTTTCGAGTGGTTCTGTAGCGTCCCGGATAGGTGCATCTCGTCTTTCGAAGACCTGAAGTCTCTTTTCCACGCCTGATTCTATGAATGAGGGATGAGTATGACTATGTTCTCCCTAATCTATATCACCCAAAGGGATAGAGATCATGCACGAGAATACATTGAACCCTTACGACAGACAACGCTAAAGTTATGTCACTACCATATTTTCTAGGAAAGGATATTTTAGTAATTTTATAATTAATTAAATATTGTGCATGTTGAATAATTATTTATTATATTATTTTAATTATTGTTAGATGTTAGTTTAGTGATTTGGACTTGTGTTAGTGGACCTAACTAGTTTAGTTTAGACTCATGGACCAACATGTATTAATTATTAGAATTCAGCCCAACTAGAAAGCCCATTGATTAGGAGGATGATTAGTTTAATTAAACCATTAGACTAGAAAATTCCCTCCTTAATTATTTCTTCATGAGAGGCCCCAAGGGGTATAATGGATATTAAATAGTAGCTTGAGGAAGAGGGGGGCCGCCTATTAAAGGAGGGGGGAGTTTCTCTCTCCTCTTTTCATTTGAAATCTATATCTAGAATTTTTCTCAACCAAATTTTTTTATTTCTATATCATTTCCCTACCAGATTTCTTTCCAATTCCTCCCAAATCACCATTGGAGATTAGTGGAGCAAGGATCTACAAGTTGGAGGCCAATTTTATCATATTTAGAGGTTATATTAGAAATCCATCTCCCAATAGGTAAAATTCAATTTTTTCCTTATTTTAGGTTCTAAATATGAGATTTAACCATGAAAAGTCAACCCATATACATAGGCTACCGATAGGATTTAGATTTGAGTTCATAGGAGGCCAATTGAGAAAGTTATGGTAGTTTTTGTGTTAATTTTGGGTGAATTCCGAGATTGACATTTATTGTGTGTGTGTTAATTGGTCCTATAGATCAATTTGGCATGTGTTTGTGTGTTTGTGGCTAGTGTCGTATCCACAATTAAGTATGTATAGGTCGTATCCCAACAATTTGGTGATACATGTTGATTTTGGAATTTTTCCTCTGACACGGGACTTTGTGCATATCATATTTTGATACGGACACGTAGATATGTGTTTGACTCCTCGTATTATTCATATATAATATATTAGACTTGCTTGGGTCCTTTGGGGTACGTTTGGATGTGTGGTGGACTCGTGTCGCAAGTGTATCATAGAACTAGTATGATACGGGTGCGATACGTTCCACGTGTTGGTTGTATTTCATTTCTAGATCTAGCTTCTATTGTTCTTAGTTTTTTATAATAAATATATTTATATGTATATATATATATATATATATATATATATATATATATTTAGGTATATATATACTTATGTGTTAATGTATCATATATCTATATACCTATGTGTTATATAAATATATGTAGCTATACTTCTACATATGTAATAGCTATTAAATAAGTAGTATATATATATATATATATATATATATATATATATATATATATATATATATATATATATATATATATATATATATGATACTGTATCTATAACTATGTGTGTATGTTATATCTAACTATATGTGTGTAATCAAGGATGTATATATATATATATATATGGATGAGCATGTATATATATATAAATATATATAGTTGGTATATATTAGTGTATATATATGTGTATGTGATTATATAAGAGAGGGGGGGCTCGACGCTATTTAGCGACAACAGCAATAGCGACAGCAGCAGCTACAGCAGCAGCAGCATTAGCGACAGCAGCAGCAGCAGAAATAGCAACAACAGCAGCTACAGCAACAGCAGCAGCAACATCAGCTACAGCAGCAGCAGCAGATATAGTGACAGCAGTGGCAACAGCAACAACAATAGCAGCATTAGCAACAGCAGCAACAGCATTAGCGACAGCTGCAGTAGCAAAATAGTGACAGCGGCAGCAGCAACAACAATAGCGACAACAGCAGCAAATGCAAGCTAGGGAGCAGCATCGTGTATCGGAGAGGGCTAGCAAGTTGTAAGTTAGCTAGTTGGGTTAGTAGTATATGCTTTGTTCGTATAATAGTTAGTTAGATGTGGGTAATAGTTGGTAACTATACATATATCTAAGTATGGTGAGGTATTAGTAATTAACTATATGTATGATAAGGTATTAGTTAGATTTTTAAACTATATATATTATAAGTATTGTATTGTATTAGTATGTTATATTTAGTAGATATTTGAATAGCATATATTTAAGATTGAGTGTTAGCTACAAATGAGGTTTTGACAATTACCTTGAGATACCAAGGTATGTGCCAAGGTATTGAGGATACCCAAGGTATTGGATTTGGGTACCAAGATGAGTGTTTAGTGGTGCGATACCGAGTTGGTTCGAAACCTAGGTATCCACATAGCTTTTGGTAATTCGGTTTTTTATATTTAATATTGTTTGTTATGCATATATAACTATTTCATATCTTTGTTTGGGTATCTTGCAATACGGTATCTTAGTATCCTAGATTTAGCTTGTATGACCTAGTTTCTTATTGTACGATCCCAACATCTTTGAGTTAGACTCATGCAACCTAGAAATAGGTAGTTTGATCGAGTTTGACCGATTTGACTTAGAGTTGATCGAGTTTGACTATTTTGACTTAGAAATGGCTTTATGACCTAGAAGTTGACTAGTTTAACTTATTTTCTTTCTGAAATCTAGTATTGATGTTGTATTATCTATCTAGGTCTTCGAGGTACTGTATCAGACATCTGTGAGACTATTTACCCGGATTCATGAGTACATTCTCTAATAGTTTTTTATTTATGATATCCTCTATTTTTATTATATCTAGTATAGATATCCTTGTTTCCTTGACACGATGGTTACACGGATTGGTATATCCGGATCTCGTTATGAGATGTTATTCCTTGGTATATGGTGTATCTTGTGCAAGCCTTGTTTTATTGATTATCTTGTACATGTGCAGACACTAATTCTCGGGAAGAGTCGCTATCTTCTTGGGGAATCCCGTGCCATAGAGTACCATTGTTGGATCCACTATACCAATCAGGGTTGAGGAGTATGTAGTGTAGATATGTGATCATATCCATCTTGTATCTTATTCTTTTATAGTGTTAATCATACATCGCACGTATGATTAGCCAGGCCATAAAATCTTGTATCAAGTTCCCAAGCCAATCATATCTTAAAGCTAGTACTCACTCACTAAGTCATTATTATTCTTGTTCATTGTCATATTGTTCATTCTTATATTTATTTATAGTATTTCCTTATTGTATATCTCTTGTATATATTGTTGCATCTGGTATATTCACATCTATTTATTGTTACATAGTTTTTATCATTGATTAGAACTTCTGTTAGAGATGTACTCTGCTCCTTTTCTCACTGGATATATTTTTCCCAGATGACACTAAGGAGTGGTACTCTACACATTACGAGACTCAGGATATTGTGGGCTTAGAGTCAGAGACCCTGCCTCAGGAGGGACTTATCCCGACTGAGACAGATGACCCGGGACTTGTAGCTTCTTAGTATTCTCTTGTACTGGATTTGTCTCCAGCTTATTGCTTAGTATTTCTTTTGACTCATTAATGTTATTATTTTAGACTCATGAGTTGTATGTGACTATTCTATTCCTTATCATATTTGTTCTCATTTCTATCTTAGATCTGTAATTGAGTATTTTGATATTGTTGGTGGCTCATTATATTGTTAGATAGATTACCCAAACAACGTTCTACCGTCGATTATGTGTCATAGGCTGGGCGTTGTTCCTGACTTGTACCCTTACATCGGGTGCGGGTTGTGACACATTTTTAGTGGTGGCTCATTCAGGTCTTCGAGGTTGCAATTAGTAAGATTCGTAGTGGTTCTCTGAATTGAGTGCTATTACGAGCCTATTTCAGGATATAGGATATAGGCTATAGGCTATAGGCAGAGAATTCTGAATCACATCTAGGAAAATTCTTTTGATTCAATTCAACTATTCTTCCTTGATATTGATACTTGATCTTTAAACTATCCTTCTTTGAATGTATTATATCATGTGCCATATTGATTCCATTTTAGCTTTAGCTTTGTTTGATAGTGGTGCTTCACATAGTTTTGTATCTATTTTTTTTTGCTATGAAACATAGTTTAGTAGCTGAGTCTTTGCTTAGGACTTGCAAGATCATGACCGGGGAAGGCATTATCCTGGTTAATAATATTTGCAAGGATTGGAGAGTTACTCTGGGAGGCCCGGAGTTGAGTACTTGTCAACTTGTAATGCTACTTCCGAGCTATGATATTGTACTCGAGATGGATTGGTTGAGTAGGCACCGTGCTAGTATAGACTGTAGAGGAGATAGAGTTTTGTTTGGTCCGCCAGGAGAGCCAGAGTTTGAATTTACTAGAGGAGCTGCAGAGCAAGGAGAAGGCATTATTTGTGGAGCTATAGTGGAAGACAAGGAGTTGTCGTATCCGTTGATAGCAGAGTTCTTGGATGTGTTTCCAGAGGAATTGCCACGGTTGCCGCCAGAGCGAGATGTTGAATTCTTTATAGACTTGGTGCCAGGTACAGAACCAATTTCACAACGTATTTATAGAGTAAACAACAGCAAGCTGGTCGAGCTAAAGAAGCAGGTAGAAGAATTACAGGATAAGGGGTTTATTAGATTGAGTTCTTTACTGCGGGGAGCCCCCGGTATTGTTTGTACCGAAGAAGGATGGATCAGTGCTCATGTGCATTGATTACAGGGCATTGAATAATCTCACTATCAAGAATAAGTACCCTTTGCCATGGATTGATGACTTGTTCGACCAGTTGAGTAGTGCCAAGGTATTTTCTAAGATATATTTAAGATCAGGCTACCACCAGGTAAAAGTGAAGCCGGAGGACATACCGAAAACTGCTTTTAGAACTCGGTATGGTCAATATGAGTTTATGGTAATGTCGTTTGGGTTGACTAATGCACCTGCGATATTTATGAACTTGATGAACAAGGTGTTCCATTAGTACCTTGACAAGTTCGTGGTGGTGTTTATCGACGACATACTCATATACTCGAAGACACCGGGGGAGCACGAGGAACATTTGCGTATTGTTTTGGAGGTACTGAAGAAAGAGAAGCTATATTAAAAGCTGTCCAATTATGAGTTTTTCTTGGACAAGGTAGAATTCTTGGGTTATGTTGTGACTGGTGATGGTATTTCAGTGGATCCGAAGAAGATCGCAGCAGTGGAGTCTTGGAAGACCACGAGTTCGGTAGTAGAGTTCAGGAGTTTCTTGGGATTGGCAGGCTACTGAAGGAAGTTTGTGCAAGATTTTTTGAGGATTGCCGAGCTGATGACCAGACTCACCAAGAAGGATGTAGAGTTTGTGTGGACGGAGGATTGCCAGGCTTCTTTTGAAGAATTGAAGAAGTGGTTGACGTTTGCTCATATTTTGACGTTGCCATCTGGGTCTGGAGGTTTCACTATTTATAGTGATGCATCGAAAAAAGGTTTGGGTTGTGTTCTTCAGCAAAATGGGAAAATGATTGCCTATGCATCCAGGCAATTACGTCCTCATGAGAAGAACTATCCTACACATAATTTGGAGTTGGCAGCAGTCATCTTCGTCCTGAAGTTGTGGAAATACTATTTTTACGGAGAGTGTGTGGATATCTTTACAGACCACAAGAGCTTTAAGTACGTTTTCACGCAGAAGGAGTTGAATATGAGGCAGCGTCGGTGGTTGGAACTGATAAAAGATTTTGATATATCTTGGCAGTATCATCCTGGGAAAGCTAATGTACTTACCGATGCCTTGAGAAGGTATCCAGTAGCTATGTTCTTGATACATGATCGATATTTGTTGGAGGACTTGGAAGCTTGGGCATTGAGGTGATACTTTCTGATTTTGCTATACAGATATGGGAATTGCAGATACATTCAAAGTTGATGGACATGATCAAAGCAGCCTAGTATGAGGATGTATCTCTAAGGAGCATCAGAGCTCAGATGAGAGCACGATTGGAGGATGATTTCACCATTGCTAAGGATGGTTCTTTGCGACAAGGAGTTAGATTGTGTATGCCTAGTGGGGAGCTGCGTGAGAAGGTATTACAGGAAGCGCATCGCTCTCAGTATTCCATACATCCATGTGCCAACAAGATGTATCGGGAGATACGAGACAGTGTGTGGTAGTATAGCATGAAGAGGGAAGTGGCACAGTTTCTTTCCAGATGCTTAGTGTGCCAGAAGGTGAAAGCCGAGAGTATAAACCCCCTGATTATTTCAGAAATTTTTAAATTAATCTTTCATAATTTTCTGGAATTTTTTTGGTATTTTTAACTAATTAAAGCAAAGATATTTTAGAATTAAATGATTTTTTTAAATAATATTAATTATTATTAAAATATTATGAAAATAATATTTTCTAGTGTAAAATGAAAAACTAGACATAGGATAATTTTTCGGAAATTTATTGGACCCCGGGAACATTTTTAAAGCCCTAAAAATAATTAAATAAATAAACCAATTAAACCAAATAAACCCGGTTCAACTGAACCAAGCCAAACCAACCCGAACCGTAGAGATCCGAACCGAACCGAACCCAGCTCTTAACGGGTCGGGTCGGATCCGGATTGAACCCGACTCGGACCCGTTACCCGATCGAAACCCTAACCCTAATCCTAATCCTAATCCTAACCCCTTTACTATTCCGGCACCTATTTAATCCCCTCGATCTCCTCGCTCCGCCGGCCGGAACCCTAATCTCTCTTCTCTCTCCTCCGCCCAGAACCCGCAGCGCCCCGCTCCGATCATCCTTGGCCGCCCTAGCCCGCTGACACCGCCTTCCTCCTCCAGAACCTCCTCCTCCCGACGAACCCCCCCACAGCCCTCGGTCGCCCTAGCCGTCTCTGCCTTCCCTCTCCACCGCCCCTCCCGACGAGCCTCGTAACCCCCTCGACCACCACCATCTGAATCCCTCGCCGTCCTCCGCCCGTTCCCCGACCCGCAGCCGTTCGACCCGAGCCCCGGCCGCCCAACACCCCATCTTCCTCCTCCGCCTCGACCACGAGCAGAAGCAGCCGCTGCTCTCCTCCGACGAAGCCCTGATCAGCCACGACGAAGCTCCGACGGGTCTCCGCCTGAACCCTAGCCAGGACACAGCAGTACCCAGACAAATCAGCACCGTGTCGCAGTATCGTGTTGCCTCGCGCACACGAAGAAACCCCGTTCTGCATAGTCCCGTTCAGGTAACCCGTTCTCTCTCCTCGTTGCTCCGTTTTTTGTTCTGTCAATTGTGACGCGTAGGCTGCGTAACTCTCTCGATGCCCGTGCAACCTGCTCGGTGCGTCGCATCCTGTGGCGATTGTGAACCGTGATCCAAAAACAGGAAAATCAATACCCCATTTTCCTCCAGAACTGAGTATGTCCGGCCAAATGGGACGACTTGGTCGCGTGCGGTCTTCACCGAAAGGTATGCGCCGTTGATACGGACGTGCGAGTTTTCGCAGAAGTCGATTTGGATGTGCGTGCACATCGGAATCAACGCGTATCCGTCGATAATGCCTCATATTCGCCTGTTCTGGAACACGTTGTAACTTTGTGTACACACGTCGGATCAAAACGAAACTTGTGCCATCGGACTCGTAGCAATACGCTGATCCTGTGACCCAAGTTTGGTTCAATTCTGAGAACGATGACAAAATTGTGTATCGTGGGCCCCGCAGCTCCACTTGACGGGCGATTTGGTGACCGGCTCATCGAAATCCAATTTTGGAAGTTTCATTGGGTTCGTATCATCGTTCTGGACTTGTTGACACTAAGTTTGACAAATTTTGAGACCATTGGTTCTGACACATTTTTCGGTGCGAAGCGGGCCACATGTGGACCCCGTTTTAACCAGAAACTGTCATTTTTGCCCCTGTGTCCAAATTGGACTCAAGGACATGCATTTTTAGCTATTTAATATTTTTTGAATCTGATGGTGATGTTTATTTCAACAACCGGAGGAGTCCCTGAAAATCCCACTGAGACCAGAGCTACAATTGGAGCCAGAACCAGAGGCAAGTTTACCTTGCCAACATTGAAGTTTTTTTTTACATATTTCCTTTATTCATTTATGTTGTTGTACATGCTTAACCTAGGACCGTGTGACTTTACTTAACGTCCGATTAATAGTCGGGTGCTAACACGTATGCGGAGTTGTGTAACGTTACCTAGAGATGTATATCGTGACCCTTTATATTCTCGTACTTGTCTGATCAAGTACATCATAACCCAGGACACTTGACACTAATCATGTAACAGAATCTTCCTGAAATATTCAAGGTGATTCTGTATAGGATACAAGTTTTATGACATAGACATTATATTCATAAACATTATATGACTTGGTGTATTAGTTTTGATCTTGCGTGTCATGGATATGAGACGTGTGATTACATTGGGTGGGGAGAGTATTACCCTATCAAAGGCTGATTATATTATATATATTATTGTCTGGTGGTGCTTTGGCATATATACTGGAGTCATGATACTACTAGCTTTGGCATATATACTGGAGTCGTAATACTAATGCTGCTATGGGTTTCCCCGACACAGAGCCTATAGTAGTCTTAGCCCGAGTATGACTAAAACTCTCACTTGCATATCACTTAGCTGGTTATATATTTACCCTGATATTTCATTTATTGCTGTACTGATTTTATTTTGGCATGAGTTATTTGTACCTTGCTATGTCCCCTGAGGACATGAATCCGGATTATGTCCCCAGGATTAGCTGACGAGATCTATCCCGAGGTATACGGGACCGGAGCATTAGCAGAAGCAGGAACAGGTGCATACATTAGAGCAGTACCAGAACCCGAGGACGAGATCATGCCAGAGGACTTCTCCTGAGTATTAGCTTTATATACTCAGTTATTTCTATTTTTAGTCACTTTATTTCCTGTCCATTGCATTGATGTATCAGACTTATTCTAGGGTTGTTCCCCGAGACACTTTTATTGAGATATGTTAGATTATATTTATTTGCATTTATTCTAGCATTTGATCTGTGATTATCTATCGTGGATGAGATTAGAATAGAATGTGACTTTTATCGTAGAACTATTTATTGATGTACTACAACTTAAGTAGCCCCGATGGATCCATTAAATTGGGTTTGTCCATCGGTGTGTGCTGCTGGCCATTGCCACGTGTCCAATCCTTTGGTATTTTGGGACTGGAGCGTGACATAGTTTTTGTGGTGGCCCATGCAGGTCTACGACTAAAATTGCTTCGGTTTCAACTTAGGGACCGAGCAAGCCTGTGATAAGAATAGGATAAGTTTTAGGATCTCATCCACTTGCTTGAAATGTTCTTGATATCTATATCGGATTAGAATTTATTTTTTGACTTGCATCCTTCCTTGATTCCTGTGCGCCTCTTATTATTTATTTTGGTTACAGAGTTATAGATTCACGATCAAACAACGAGACTCCTACAAGGTCACCACGAGATGCTGTGGTAACCAACGAAGAGGAAGTGACACCAGTTAGTGAAGGTCCGTCATCACAACGAGCAAGTCAGCGTGCCTCGAGAATCCAATAAGATGATGTTCCACCATCGACACAGTTTACTCTACCGATGCCTACCGTTCCACAATGGCAGGCTATGGACGAACAATAAATGTTTTGCATGTTCTATACGATGATGCAAGCCCATCAGAAGGTTCATCAAGAAGCTCAGCAAAACCAAGTGCAGAAGTTCATCGACAGATTTAGCTCTGAGCTACGAAAGTTAATCAGCTCCGTTGCAACTACCTTAGACGCGGACGTCCTTGCTGCAGTCCAACGCATGGAGCGCGTCACCAGGAGAGAGACCAGTCTGAAGCGGCCATCCACATCAGTACCAGCCGGAGCACCACAGGAAAAAGTTACAAAAAGACCTCACATGCACCAGCCATCAGAAGTATCTTCACAGGCACTACATGTCTGTCAATATTGTCGCAAGCGAGGCCATATTGAGAACGAGTGCAGACGAAAAAGGAGATTATGTTTAGCTTGCAGATCCAGTCAGCATTCAGTGAAGGAATGTCCTGAGCATCGAGAAGGAGCACCGATGGTAAACCAACAAGCGTTACCAGTACCGAGGCCAGCCTATCCAGCATTAGGAGCACCACAAACAGGAGTTGAAGGAGTCCTACCACCAGCTCTAGGAGGGTATCAGCCGAGGCAACCTTTGATACCCCAGGCACTACTCTTCCAACAGGCTCAGCAGCAGCAGAGGAATCGACTGCAAGGACGCGAATAAGCTCTGGTGATGACCTTGGAGAACGTACAGATTCATGGAGTAGCTGATGCGCGTAAGTTTTTAATAGTTAACCGTTTCTAGTATTGCTTTAGTTCGTGCCCGTTGGTTCGTGACCATAGCCTTAACCTAGTAATTTTTGAACTTGCTAATAATTGATAATCTAGTATGTTCTTAAGTGATAACCTAGTTTTCTAAGCTGTAGTTTCTAGATTTCCTTCATCCGAGAAATTGCATAACTTTTAAGGCTTAGGGAAATAATTTTCCCTATGTGTTATTCTTACACCCTCAACCTTGATTCTCCTTGATCGTGATGTGCTTCGAACAATGTTTGCAACCGTGTCATCTCTGTTGACCGGTTATTTTTTGATTGCGAGGACGCAATCCTCTTAAGGGGGTAGATTGTAAACCCCCTGATTTTTTTCATAAATTTTTAAATTAATCTTTCACAATTTTTTGGAATTTTTCTGGTATTTTTAACTAATTAAAACAAAGGTATTTTGGAATTAAATGATTTTTTTAAATAATGTTAATTAAGATTAAAATATTATAAAAATAATATTTTCCAGTGTAAAATAAAAAACTAGATATAGGGTAATTTTTCGGGAATTTATTGGACCCCGGAAATATTTTTAAAGCCCTAAAAACTAATTAAATAAATAAACCAATTAAACTAAATAAATCCGGTTCAACTGAACCAAGCCAAACCAACCCGAACCGTAGAGAACCGAACCGAACCCAGCTCTTAACGGGTCGGGTCAGATCCGGATTGAACCTGACCCGGCCCCGTTACCCGATCGGAACCCTAAACCTAATCCTAATCCTAACCCTTTACTGTTCTGGCGCCTATTTAATCCCCTCGATCTCCTCGCTCCGCCGGCCGGAACCCTAACCTCTCTCCTCTCTCCTACGCCCAGAACCCGCAGCGCCCCCGCTCCGATCACCCTCGGCCGCCCTAGCCCGCTGACACCGCCTTCCTCCTCCAGAACCTCCTCCTTCCGACGAACACCCCCCACAGCCCTCGGCCGCCCTAGCCGTCTCGGCCTTCCTTCTCCACCGTCTCTCCCGACGAGCCTCGAAACCTCCTCGACCACCACCGTCTGAATCCCTCGCCGTCCTCGGCCCGTTCCCCGACATGCAGCTGCTCGACCCGAACCCCGGCCACCCAACACCCCGTCTTTCTCCTCCGCCTCGACCACGAGCAACAACAGCCGCTGCTCTCCTCCGGCGAAGCCCTGAGCAGCCACGATGAAGCTCCGGCGAGTCTCCGCTTGAACCCTAGCCCGGACACAGCAGTACCCGGACACAGCAGCACCGTGTCGCAGTGTTGTGTCGCCTCGCAGACACGAAGAAACCCCATTCTGCGTAGCCCCGTTCAGGTAACCCGTTCTCTCTCCTCGTTGCTCCGTTTTTTGTTCCGTCAGTTGTGACGCGTAGGCTGCATAACCCTCCCAATGCCCGTGCAACCCGCTCGGTGCGTTACGTCCTGTGGTGATCGCGAACCGCGATCCAAAAATAAGAAAATCAACACTCTGTTTTCCCCTGGAACTGAGTACGCTCCGCCAAACGGGACAACTTGGTTGCGTGCTGTCTTCATTAAAAGGTACGCGCCATTGATACGGACGTGCAGGATTTCGCAGAAGTCAATTTGGATGTGCGTGCACACCGAAATCAACGCGTATCCGTCGACAACGCCCCATATTCACCTATTTTAGAACACGTTGTAACTTTGTGTACATACGTCAGATCGAAACGAAACTAGTGCCATCGGACTCGTAGCAATACGCTGGTCCTATGACCCAAGTTTGGTTCGATTCTGAGAACGTTGACAAAATTGCGTATCGTGGGCCCCGCGGCTCCATTTGACGGGCAATTTTGTGACCGGCTCATCGGAATCCAATTCTGGAAGTTCCATTGGGTTCGTATCATCATTCTGGACTTATTGACACTAAGTTTGACAAATTTGGAGACCATTGGTTCTGACACATTTTTCGGTGCGAAGCGGGCCACTAGTAGACCCCGCTTTAACCAGAAACTGTCATTTTTGCCCTTGTGTCCAAATTGGACTCAAGGACAGGCGTTTCTAGCTATTTGATATTTTTTGAATCTGTTGAAGATGTTTATTTCAGCAATCCGAGGAGTCCCTGCAAATCCTACTGAGACCAGAGCTACAGTTGGAGCCAGAACCACAGGCAAGTGTACCTTCCCAATATTGCAGTTTTGTTACATATTTTTTTGATTCATTGATGTTGTTGTACATGCTTAACCTAGGACCGTGTGACTTTACTTAGCGTCCGATTAATAGTCGGATGCCAACACCGTACGCGGAGTTGTGTAACGTTACCTAGAGATAGATATCGTGACCCTTTACATTCTCATACTTGTCTGATCAAGTACATCATAACCCAGAACACTTGACACTAATCATGTGACAGAATCTTCCTGAAATATTCAAGGTGATTATGTATATGATACAGGTTTTATGACATAGACATTATATTCATAGACATTATATGACTTGTTGTATTAGTTTTGATCTTGCGTGTCATGGATATAAGACGTGTGATTACATTGGGTAGGGAGAATATTACCATATCAAAGGCTGATTATATTATATATATTGTTGTCTAGAGGTGCTTTGGCACATATACTGGAGTCATGATACTACTTGCTTTGGCATATATACTGGAGTCGTAATACTAATGCTGCTATGGGTTTCCCCGACACAGAGCCTATAGTAGTCTCAGCCCGAGTATGACTAAAACTCTCACTTGCATATCACTTAGCTGATTATATATTTACCCTGATATTTTATTTATTGCTGCACTGATTTTATTTTGGCATGAGTTATTTGTACCTTGCTATGTCCCCTGAGGACCTGGATCCGGATTATGTCCCCAGGATTAGCAGACGAGATCTATCCCGAGGTATACGGGACCGGAGCATTAGCAGAAGCAGGAACAGGTGCATACATTGGAGCAGTACCAGAACCTGAGGACGAGATCGTGCCAGAGGACTTGTCCTGAGTATTGGCTTTATATACTCAATTATTTCTATTTTTAGTTAGTTTATTTCCTATCCATTGCATTGATGTATCAGACTTATTCTCGGGTTATTCCCGGAGACAATTTTATTGAGATATGTTATATTATATTTATTTATATTTATTCTGGCATTTGATCTGTGATTATCTATCGTGGATGAGATTAGAATAGAATGTGACTTGTATCGTAGACCTATTTATTGATGTACTACAGCTTAAGTACGCCCCGATGGATCTATTAAATTGGGTTTGTCCATCGGTGTGTGCTACTGGCCATTGCCACGTATCCAGTCCCTCGATATTTTGGGACTGGGGCGTGACAGAGAGGCAGAGGCCAGGAGGTTTACTTTAGCCATTACCCATTCTAGAGTGAAAGTGGGATCACATTACAATAGATTTTGTGTCCGGACTTCCACGATCTCCTGGAGGGAAAGACGCGATTTGGGTCATCGATGATAGGTTGACCAAGTTGGCCCACTTTTTGCCTTTCAAGGTGGGTTTGTCTATGGAGAAGCTAGCAGAGACATATGTGAGGCAGATTGTCAAGATATATGGAGTTCCCGTCAGCATAGTCTCAGATCGGGATAGACGAGTTTGGGCACTCAGCTCAAGGTCAGTACTGCATATCATCCCCAGACAGATGGGCAGTCAGAGAGGACTATTTAGACTCACGAGGTTATGTTGCGCACTTGTATACTAGATTTCGGGGGGTTCTTGGGAGGCCATGTCCATTTGGTAGTGTTTGCTTATAATAACAACGACCAGGCTAGTATAGAGATGTCACCTTTTGAAGCTCTGTACAGTTGAAGATGTCGTACTCCCTTGTCATGGGACGATATTGGAGAGAGAGTTTTGCTTGGGCCAGAGATGGTTGTGGATTGTCATGACCCGCACCCAAAATGAGGGCACGAGTACGCGGGTACGTCCAGCCTACGCCGCAGCATCGGCAGTAGAACGCTGTCAAGGTCATGGTACTATCTAAGTAATCTCACACGAGCATCCAATCTCCATAAGGAGGCACGGATGACACAAATATAAATGAACAACATACTCAATCACATAACTACAGTACGATAAGATATCGAAGAACAAAATAAAATATAACATAAGTCTAAAAGTAAATAATCTAACTCAACAAATATCCAAGTCTCAATAAGCATGCCGGAGACAAATCCGGTTCAAAATAGTCTACTAAAAGAACTAACTAGAAAAACTAATGATTCCGGCAAGACCTCCCGGAATCATAACTTAACTACCAAGCCCAAGTCTGCAGCTACTCACTATAAGGTCCATAAAGTGTCTGATAACGGTCCTCTAAGGCATAGTCTGGAAAAATATTTCCAGTGAGGAAGGAGCAAAGTACAATCTTAAATAACAGTTCCATTTAATTGATAAGGACTATAAAGCAATAAACATATGATGCTAGATACTGAGAGAAAACAGTGAATAAATGTAATGGCAAATAAAGAGACAGGCAATATAGGCAATATGCTACAGTCAGTGCATGTATGATATGAAGAGAACAAGGTACAATATCATATACATGTGATGTGGTATATGATCTAAAATAGAGAACTATAATCTATTCTAAGTGTTTGAAATAGTAGTTTTGAAATGTGATCGGCTTGGGAACATGTACGAGAGCTATATGGCCTGGCTAATCATATGTGAAGAGCATGATTAACACTTATATTATTTTATACTTGTATAAAAGGGTATGATCACATTTCTTACTAACTACTCCCCCCGCCCCAACTGGTACTGTGGATCCAACCATGACACGTCACGATACACGAGCAATATCCAATCTATCATTTACGATATCTAATATAAATGTCGTGTACAATATCAATACGATAATCAATATAATATTTCATGACTGCAGATCCAAGCTATATACTAGTCCGTGTAGCACAGTGTCAAGGATTCAGATGTAACATTTCTAAATTACTGAACTAATAGAAATTATCAAAGAATTGGAAATTATCAGAGAATATACTTACCTCGGGTCCTTAGCTGGTAATACCAATATCTTATTCCAGAGTATCGCCTGGACGAACCAACAGTCCTATAAACATATCACAAATATAACATTTGTATCAGATGCTACACTAAAACAAAATCATAATACGCTGGCCTCAGGCCTATGCCAGGTATGGCACTAGTCAACTAGGGTTAAGTTCGTCAAGTTGCACAGCGTCGCGTCTATAATTCTGTGAATTCAGACAGTCGATGATACGGTCCTTGCCAGTAGGTCAGTATACATATGGCAGTCTGCTATCATACTACATGGGCACAGGTCAGGGTGGCTACGGGGTATCCGTATTTACACTCGATTACCTAGTAGAGACATGTTTAGAAATGTACATATTATACTCGTAATTATACCAATTAAATACGTACTAATACATACAAGGGTATTTCAATAATAGAATTATATAACAAGTATATATATATATATATATATATATATATATATATATATATATATATATATATATATATATATATATATGTTTAAAAATACATACCATATTTTATACGTATACAAGGAATATATATATATATATTTATATATACCAAAACAAATATATATATAAATATATACATACCAAATTAATACTTATACTATATACAAGTATAAACATACCAATATAATATATATATATATAAGCTACGTATATATACACACCAAAGTACGTGCATATACCAAAATAATTATATATATGCTACGTATATATATACACCAAAATACATATTAATATTTATTATTTAATACATATACACAATATATATATTGAATACGTATATATACATGGAGAAATACACGAAACATACATACATACATACACCTACTATACGAAAGTATACTAATACATACATGCTTATATATATACCAATACGTATTTATACTAAAATACATTTTTAATACTCGTATACATACATACACAAATACACATACACATATATGTATATACGTATTTATATACATATATATATATAATGAAGGAGGGAAGAGGGAAATGAGGCTCACCGGGGTCGGTTGGTGGCCACTGGACGGAGCTCGGGGAGAAGTCGCAGGCTCGTGTGTGAAGGAGATGGCCGGACTACAGCTCGCCGGAGTCGTTGTGGGTGCTGGACAGAGGAGTAGAGTCGAGGGGGAGGCTCGACGACGGACCACGGTGACGGAGCGAGGTCTGCTCGGCCAGAGAGAAGGGCTCGGAAGGGTGGCGGTTCAGCACCGGTGAGGCGGAGGGGATGTTGGCTGGGCTAAGGGGTGGTCGGCCGGGTGGAGAAGAGCAGAGGGGATGAGCGGGGACTACAGGGTGGTTCGTCTGGCGGAGACAGGTCGGAGTGACGGTGGTGGATGGAGTAGGGTGGAGCAGAGGGAGAAGTCGAGGGGAGTTGGCCGGAGGAATGGGCGGCTTGATGGAGGGGCTTCGGGACTCGGCCGGCGAAGCTGCGGGTGAGTCGGATGGGTGGCTCGGGGAATGAACGGAGTCGTGGTGGTTGTGTGCACAGCCGCCGGGAAAGATGAGAGGAACGGGGTCGGGTGCTTGGCCGGGAAGGCAGCTCGCCGGAGTCAGGCTTGGCCGGGTGGGGATGATAACAGTGGGGCTGGTGGTTCTGCTCGATGGGGGTCTCGTGGCCGGGGAGTGGTGGAGCCGCGCCGGAGGGAATGCAGCGAGAGGAGTCAGAGGGAGAGCTGGGTGGTTCTGAGGGAGATGCGGGTCGGGGTCTGGCCGGGTGGCCGGCCGATGAACAGTAGGTTTGGTGAGGCTTATTTTCCCTCTCTCCCTTTAAAATTTAAAAAGAGAAGAAGAAGAAGGAGAGAGGAAGAAGAAGAAGAAAAGAGAAGAAGAAAGGAAAGGAAATTTTCCTACGTTGGAAAGAGGGAGGAGTGAGGTGAGAGAAAAAATGGGGGCTTCCCTAGGTTTGGGGATTAGGGTTTTCTTGGAAAGACGGGATGATGGGACATTAAATAGGGTGATGTGTGTAGGAATGAAGGGTGATGATGCACCCATTGAATGGATGGTCTAGATTTGTCATGAAGGAATTCTTCATGTGGGGATGAGGGTGGTTGACTAGTCAAATATTAGGGCTCCTCCATTGGGTTGAACCAATGGGGTGTTGACACCTAATACAGATTTGTAAATTAGCCCCCTTAAATTTGGATATTTTTACCGACACATAAAATGATAAAAATTTGATGGGCGATTCGGTGTTTGGCGTTTTGTAGGGTGAGGGGGCGTTGAGTGTTTGGTATGGGCTTAATTAGTAGGGTACTTGAATTAATCGGGATAAAGCGGAATCAGTCAAAAAGGTATCCTCAATTTAATTAGAAATAAATGCAATCTGTGTTCTAAAATTAATTAGGAGTACATGGGACCAAAATTAGGTCGGGTCACAAATACCATTAGTGAAGAAGACTCAGAACAGAATATTACCTTAATTTGGGTTGCACGAAAAATGGGTCAGGATTGCCTCTAATTTCGATTGGAACGCACAATGATATAAAGTTGGAATTTATTTTGGAATTAAATAAACGTCCGCGACGAATATTGTGCGACTAAAATAAAGCACAAGAGAGAGCATAATTATGAGTTGAAAAATATCAGAATGGAAGGCAGGCATGTCTAGGGTAAGGTTGTAAAATTTGTTGTAAGACAAAAGCTAGGGTAGCGCTCCAAATATCGAAGCAACGGTAAGGCACAACAATTAAATAAATTACGGTAATTAATTACTACCTCCAATAATTTAATTCTAAATAAAATAATTAAATACATAATCTCCATTATTCGGTCAGGTGTTCGTCTAGTGGGCCTCTAGGTCAAGTCTACCAGCTCAGACATTAAGAACGCAGTACATAATATAATATATTTAAGTACACATCTCACACAATTATTTAATTTAAATACACGTATCAAGAAATTATTTAATATAAATACCATAATATTAATAATATATAAAAAGTCAAAAATACCCCTATTTTTGGAATGTGGTAGTGACAAGTCTACCCTCCTTAAAAGAATTTCGTTCTCGAAATTTAAATCCTCATAGTAGTATTTACTCATACACATATTTATTTTCTATCAAAATTTAAATTCGGCTACCACAAAATCAGGTAGTCATCCACATTGTCATTTCACGATCTTTCAAATTCTGTAATTATCGTATTCCTGAAAATCCTCGAATTAAAAATCAAATTTCATTTTTTTTCACAATTTCCTCCAAAATTTTAAGTTAATAATTCAATACTCGGAATTTAATATCCACTCCTCTAATTTGATTTTAATCAATGTATATATATAAAATTTAAATCTTGTCCCAAAAAGTTTGAATTCAAACACTAATCCATCAATAATCTTATTCCTCGGTTTCCTTTTTCCTCAAAATACTCAACAATGCGATACTTATGGATTCTCCAATTTCAACATCCAAATATAAAATTTTAAAATTCATAACTTGAAATCAAATAAATATAATGATAATGTTCCAAATTTTCCAAATTTTAATAACCAAATTAATCATATCATAATCTTCCTAGAATTAATAAATCATCAATTATGCCATATTAATTTTTTAACCCTTTATTTAAATCGATGTTTATCCTCGAATTTTAATCATCTTGGCTCTCTTGTCAAGTCATAACCCCTTCATGAATCTTCGTCATGGTCAAACCCCAATAATCATGGTCTAAGAAAAATCCTTCCTACAATCATACAACATGCAATCTAAGGAGAATATGTACGGTCATGGTGTCTTTTGTCATGGTATTGCAGTCTTTGTATCAGGGTGTACTACTAACTACATTCTAACAAGAAAATTATATATACCAAATACGGTACTAGGGAATCAGTCAATCAATCAAATAGGAAGGAACAGAAGAAAAGAAAGAACAGAACATGCTAACACATTACCTGCAGTATCGGTCTCCTCGACCGTCACCGCAAATGCCCCGCCCTAGGGGGTGGTTCTTTTCGCGGGTGCTGAGCAATATACGGTTCCACAGGTAGCCTAACTGGATCTCTATAATTTGGAGCTGCACGCTGGCCGGAAAGATAAGGGGCTAGAAGACAATCCCTTACTCGATGTCCCACAGTGCCGCAGTGCAAACAAAGTCCTAGCCTCATTCTACAACTCTCCCAAAGGTGACCTGGCTTCTTACAGAAATGACAAGTCTCCAGTGTCTCTCTCAGAGGCTGCTGCTGATCCTGCTGAATACGAACTGGTGCCTGGTACTGCTGTTGATACTGATACGCCTATGGATGTTGCTTAATATGAACTGGTGCCTGATACTGCGGTGGATGCTGAAATGCCCACGGTTGTTGCTGAACATGAACTGGTGCCTGGTACTGCTGTGGATGCTGAAATACCCATAGCTGTTGCTGAATATGGGGACGCTTGGCCGGTCCTGCGCTACCATTCGTATCTCCAGAAATTTTATTACTCCTCTTAGGCCTGAGATCCAGATCCTCTTCTGCAATCTTGGCATCCATCAAGATACCCTCAAAGGTAGCGGTACGACGACTAGAAGTGTGCCACCTAATCTCTCTCGTCAGCCCCTTTCTAAATTTCCGGGCTCAATCTCCTGGGTCCTGAATCATAGACGATGCAAAATGGCTCAATCTACAGAATTCTGCAGCGTACTAGTCGACCGACATGTTTCCTTGAACCAAGTCATGAAACTGACTTTCCAAGGTTCCCAATGTAGCGCCCCGTTCTCCCGATGCGGAGAGCGCGGCTAAGAAACACAAGTCGGTATCGTTCGATCGGGATAGATTGAATTAAGAACTCGTCCTCGTTATGGATTTGTTTCTTCGAAATCGATTCCCATATTCAGTGGACTGCGCCCCAAGGATCGGCTTAGCGGCAGAGTCAGGAGGGACCTCTCCGCTGCTATCTTTTATTGCCTCGGTTTTTGATGTCGCTTGTTGCTTTCGTGCTTTGAGTTGGTTTTGGGACTTGCTTGTTTTCTTGAACGGTTTCGATGGTTTTCATTATTTTCGTTCATTGACTTGCACTTCTATTCCGAGATTGGAAAGAGAGGAAGAAGTATTAATCGAGCTGTTCGTGTGCAGGTGAACGAGCAGTAGGCGACTTGCGAGCAGAGTCGTGAAGCGCCTCTTTCCTTCTTCTTTCCAAAATCTAAGTGAGTGGCTACCAACCCGATTAGCTAGCCCTGCTTCCAAGCTTCACTCCTTTTCCCCGATCAAACGATACCAAATAATAATAAAAGAAACCAAGATAAAAGACAAATATAGTTGGTTATTATGCTTGTCAATCAAACCTGTGAACTGTTGCCTTATCGTATGCTTGTTCGTGCAAATGTTCTATAAAAAACGTGCTAAGTATAGAACACATCTTGTATATGCATAATTGTTCAGGGAGGCTATGCAAAATAAATCATGCAAAACTGCTTGTCGTGTACTCGTGTTCTTGCACTCGTGTTACCTCAAATGCATGACAGTTAACTTGTTCATCATGTTCGATCATGGACAACTTGTGCACAAGGTATTGGTTCTACGGACGGTCGCTGGGGCACTGGCACCGATCCGATCCGGGCGGAACTCGTGTGTAGTCTTCGTGTTCGGGACCGGATAGCTTGCAGCGCAATCGTGTTCTCTCGTAGCATGCTATCCTTGTCCCCGGCTACGTCCATTATGGCAACCATGCCAGTGATCATCGTGTATATTTAAACCTGTTGTATACTAACTTGTGTCTTCGTGGCAGGGAAGGCATGGTAAGTATTGTGCAGGTAATTCAGACGGTCAGGTAAAATCCACCGAACGGTGGCACGTTTATTTTCAGTAAATTCAATATGCTGCTTACTTGTAAATAAACTAAGGCAAGATAGAAACCCACAAATATGCATGCTTCACTAAACAACGTGTTGATTGGTATAGTCAGGCTAGCTCGCCTTCACCAGCATGTTTCGATATGCTGACCCTCGTTGAAATAGGTTCTCCGCACCAAGGCGAACCGAGCGAGGAGCCGAAGTCGTCTACCCGATCCAGTCCAACTGTTGGCGCATCTTCACCGCGCCCTCGAAGCCTTTTGAAGTTCGAAGCTGCAACTCTTCATACACAAATGCAGCTCCGTGGCAAAGCCGTCCTCCAGCCTGGAGGTCCTTATCATTTTAAGTTTATAAAGGGATGTAATGTACAGGACTGCTATCTCATTTTGAGTCATCTCTTTTGTAAGCCGTTCGGCATATTAGCTAACTCGTTCAAGAGTTTGTAATAGATGTTCATATCAATAAAGAGAACTTTTCTATGTTTCAAATCTGTGTTTCAATTTATCTGCGTACTCTGAGTATGTGCTTGCTATGCAAATCATTAAAGCCTTGTGCGGGCGCAACTCCAGGCCCGCACGGCGGTCACGATTCGGGGGACGCCTCAAGTGATTCTACGGAATTGGGTCGTGACATAGTGGTATCAGAGCACAGATTCAAAGTTCTTTAGACTTCGTGCTGGAAAAGTTCCTTTAACGATCAAATTCCTGTGCGAACTCTTGAACCCGCTAGGCCAAAATGAGATACGTTCATGCAATAAGTCCATAATACATTATGATCCTAATGTAATTTACCTTCTTTTGAAGGAATGGCTCTAGCGCAATCTGCAGCGCAAACCCCAGACGAAACGCAAGGCCAAGAAAGTAGTTCGGATACTTCGGGAAGTTCAAAGAGCCAGCGAGCCGTGCCAAGCATCGATCCCGTCCAAAGAATATTGCAGATGTTGGAGGCAAACCAACAAAGGGACGAGGCTCGCTATGAACGGGCCGAGAAGCGGGCAGAAGAGAGTCAGCTCAAGTTTTAAGACAATATAGAAGCACGATTCTCAGTCCAACAGAAGCAGGTCGATACCCTGTAGCAGATCGTTCAGACTTTGGCATCCAACCAGTCCGTGGCAACGCCAGCGACTCCGGTAGAACAGCCCGTGCTTGAAGTAGAGATGCCGCAAATTCCAAGGGCGAGGGACGTGACTGCCTTCGACTTTGGCCACTTCAAGAAAGTCTGCAACACCCCATTCAACGGGACTGAGGACCCAGTCATAGCTCTAGATTGGTTGGCCGAACTTGAAGATCACTTCGCTCTGCTAGAGGTCCCCGAAGAGAAGCGTGTCGCCTGCGCGCAACTACCGCTCTGCCTCAACGCACACGATTGGTGGGACGTGCATCGACGATCTCTCCAATTTGATCACGGAGAGGAGGCGATCTCGTGGACGACCTTTCGTGCCGCGTTCGAAGAGGAGTTTGTACCCCCTCCAGTACAACGTCAAATGGAAAACGAGTTCGTGCAGCTACCGCAAGGCAGCATGACAGTTAAGGAGTACTCCGCCGAATTCAACCGACTCTTCAAATTCGCTAGGGCCTATTTTCCTGATGCAGCGAGTCGAGCTAGAAGGTTTGAAGGTGGACTACACCCTGCCATCCATTCGCACGTAGCCGTTCCTCAGTATCGTACGATGCGTGAAGTCATGAATCATGCCCTGTCGCTTGAACCATTCTATCCTCACGTTCCTGTCGGCACTGTGCATACCTACAATCACAAACGCCAAAGCAACGACAGAGGAAACAACGCTGCAAAGCGTCGGAACGACGGTAGTCAACAAATAAAGCATTGGAATATTACGTGTCGGTTCTGTAAAAAGACTGGACACGACAAGAAGGACTGCCGCTTGAGACTTGGATTATGCCTCGCTTGTGGACGATCAGGCCATGCCATTAATTCCTGTCCGAACCTTCCTGATCGTCGTCCCCAACAAAATAATCCCTAATGGTAAGTTCTACCCTAAGTTTCGGGACAAAACTTCCAATTAGTTGTGTAGGATGTAGCGCCCCGTTCTCCCGATACGGAGAGCGCGGCTAAGAAACACAAGTCGGTATCGTTCGATCGGGATAGATTGAATTAAGAACTCGTCCTCATTATGGATTTGTTTCTTCGGAATCGATTCCCATATTCAGTGGACTGCGCCCCAAGGATCGGCTTAGCGGCAGAGTCAGGAGGGACCTCTCCGCTGCTATCTTTTATTGCCTCGGTTTTCGATGTCGCTTGTTGCTTTCGTGCTTTAAGTTGGTTTTGGGACTTGCTTATTTTCTTGAACGGTTTCGATGGTTTTCATTGTTTTCGTTCATTGACTTGCACTTCTATTCCGAGATTGGAAAGAGAGGAAGAAGTATTAATCGAGTTGTTCGTGTGCAGGTGAACGAGCAGTAGGCGACTTGCGAGCGGAGTCGTGAAGCGCCTCTTTCCTTCTTCTTTCCAAAATCTAAGTGAGTGGCTACCAACCCGATTAGCTAGCCCTGCTTCCAAGCTTCACTCCTTTGCCCCGATCAAACGATACCAAATAATAATAAAAGAAACGAAGATAAAAGACAAATATAGTTGGTTATTATGCTTGTCAATCAAACCTGTGAACTGTTGCCTTATCGTATGCTTGTTCGTGCAAATGTTCTATAAAAAATGTGCTAAGTATAGAACACATCTTGTATATGCATAATTGTTCAGGGAGGCTATGCAAAATAAATCATGCAATACTGCTTGTCGTGTACTCGTGTTCTTGCACTCGTGTTGCCTCAAATGCATGACAGTTAACTTGTTCATCGTGTTCGATCATGGACAACTTGTGCACAAGGTATTGGTTCTGCGGACGGTCGCTGGGGCACTGGCACCGATCCGATCCGGGTGAAACTCGTGTGTAGTCTTCGTGTTCGGGACCGGATAGCTTGCAGCGCAATCGTGTTCTCTCGTAGCATGCTATCCTTGTCCCCGGCTACGTCCATTATGGCAACCATGCCAGTGATCATCGTGTATATTTAAACCTGTTGCATACTAACTTGTGTCTTCGTGGCAGGGAAGGCATGATAAGTATTGTGCAGGTAATTCAGACGGTCAGGTAAAATCTACCGAACGGTGGCACGTTCATTTTTAGTAAATTCAATATGCTGCTTACTTGTAAATGAACTAAGGCAAGATAGAAACCCACAAATATGCATGCTTCACTAAACAACGTGTTGATTGGTATAGTCAGGCTAGCTCGCCTTCACCAGCATATTTCGATATGCTGACCCTCGTTGAAACAGGTTCTCCGCACCAAGGCGAACCGAGCGAGGAGCCGAAGTCGTCTACCCGATCCAGTCCAACTGTTGGCGCATCTTCACCGCGCCCTCGAAGCCTTTTGAAGTCCGAACCTGCAACTCTTCATACACAAATGCAGCTCCGTGGCAAAGCCGTCCTCCAGCCTGGAGGTACTTATCATTTTAAGTTTATAAAGGGATGTAATGTACAGGACTGCTATCTCATTTTGAGTCATCTCTTTTGTAAGCCGTTCGGCATATTAGCTAACTCGTTCAAGAGTTTGTAATAGATGTTCATTAACAATAAAGAGAACTTTTCTATGTTTCAAATCTGTGTTTTAATTTATCTGCGTACTCTGAGTATGTGCTTGCTATGCAAATCATTAAAGCCTTGTGCGGGCACAACTCCAGGCCTGCACGGCGGTCACGATTCGGGGGACGCCTTAAGTGATTCTACGGAATTTGGTCGTGACACCCAATGCCACGTCGGAGAAGAACTTCTCCTTGAAGAGCTCCTTGAAGGTCTCCCAAGTAAGTCCTTGTGCAGTAAGTCTCGGCTCCATGCGATACCACGTGAGTGCGATATCGAACATCTGATTGCCAGTCGCCTCTATCTATAAGCTCTCTGGAATCTGGGCCAATCGCAGGCTCCTCTCTATATCCTTTAGCCAGTCGTCAGCGTAGAGTATCTCTTTGGTGCCTTTGAACTCTCGAGGCATCATCCTTTTGAAGTCCACTATAGTGCCTGATCTCAGCTGCTGCTGGCCAGAAAACTGCTAGTATTGTGCTACTCTCTCCAAAGCTTGGAGAGTCACTTGATGAGCATTCTCCATGCTTTCTATCACCAGCTCAGTTTGTGCCTGGTACGCTTCTGCTTGCACCCTCTTAGCCTCAGCTTAAACTCGCTGAGCGTCTGTCGTCACTCTCTGGGCATCTACCATGCCCTGGATCAAGGTAAACATCTGTGCCCCGTCAATGGGCAAACCTCCGAAAATCGGAGTCGGTGAAGGAGGAAGGTTGTCCGTCACAGCTGCGATAATCCTTTGAACAGGTGGGGGAGGAGGATCCCCGAAAAGTGTAGAAACTCCTACATGTATCGGAGATGTAGGAGGAACTACGGCTGTCTGTCCCTCAGGTGGAGAGGTGGCAGACCCCTCTAAAGCTGGCATTTCCGCTCTCATAGATCGTGTCTTCGGCGACATCCTGAAGACAGATCCAAAAGAATCAATTAAGGCAAAAATGCGATATCATCACGGAAGGACAGTAAAGTTCTAAAGAAGCAATATTCAAGATAAATATATTGGAATAAATATTCCTAGTTGTGATTGCACAGGTCAATGATGCATCCAAGGTTTGATTCCTCTATCCCTTTAGGTACCACAGTTCTACTACAAGCACACTCACTGCTAGCTTTCCTACCTACTGCAATCGTTGATACTAGTTATTCTTATCACTCAAGTGCATATCAATTGCAACACATCATACTAAGTACTGCTCCCTCTAATACAACCCTAGGTGGACACCCAAGTCAGTTTGCAGTGCAATCTCAATCATGCTCAAGCCAACAGATCCTTACACATGGACCTCATCTACTTATATACTAATATATATCTTCTTCACTATAAGATTTTATCCTCCAAATAAAGTCCTCAAAACTAACTCCTCGAACAATTTAAAGTAAAATGCATATACCTTCCTCAAAGTCAGATGTTCAAAAGCTGAAACAAAAATTTAATCACTTCTAAAATCCTTACAGCTTTGTCTAGATTCATTGAATTGAATCTGAATCCTCAAAAATTTTAATAACATAATATCTCAATCCCTCAAAAATTCTTAGATATTGAAATTTATTTTCAATCCTCAAATTATAATTTAAATCCACCTCTTGTATTCCAATAGCTCTAATATTATCTTTCTCACTGTCCTCATCGACATATGTCATCAGATAATACCATAAATTAGTCCATAAATTTATCTTGATAAGAAATCAAACTCTATAATGAAACCAAGATCCTAATTTAATAACTGATCAACAATAATCAAATCAATATCAACAAGTGAGAACGGACGAAAATAAGGGAAATGACTTAAATTTGGAAATTATAATAAGATTCTCAGGAGTCATCCCAGAAATCTCTCAAGGAATTGTGATTGAGTATTCGCTCTCATCCTAGTATGCTATATCCTAGATCCTATCGCAGGCACGCAGTAGTACAACTGAGATGTCATACTACCACGATATCGCACAACTCGTGAAGTCTGACCTGTATGGGCCACCACTAAAAACGTGTCACGACCCACACCCGGAATTGGGGCACGAGTACGCAGGTACGTCCAGCCTACGCCGCAGCATCGGTGGTAGAACGCTGTCAAGGTCATGGTACTATCTAAGCAATCTCACACGAGCATCCAATCTCCATAAGGAGGCACGGATGACACAAATATAAATGAACAACATACTCAATCACATAACTACAGCACGATAAGATATCGAAGAACAAAATAAAATACAACACAAGTCTAAAAGTAAATAATCTAACTCAACAAATATCCAAGTCTCAACAAGCATGTCGGAGACAAATCCGGTACCAAATAGTCTACTAAAAGAACTAACTAGAAAAACTAGTAATTCCGGCTAGACCTCCCGGAATCACAACTGAACTACCAAGCCCAAGTCTGCAGCTACTCACCATATGGTCCATAAAGTGTTGGATAACGGTCCTCTAAGGCATAGTCTAGAAAAATATTTCCAGTCAGGAAGGAGCAACGTACAATCTCAAATAACAGTTCTATTTAATTGATAAGGACTATAAAGCAATAAACAGATGATGCTAGATACTGAGAGAAGACAGTGAATAAATGTAATGGCAAATAAAGAGACAGACAATATAAAGAGACAGGCAATATAGGTAATATGCTACAGTCAGTGCATGTATGATATGAAGAAAACAAGGTACAATATCATATACGGGTGATATAGTATATGATCTAAAATAGAGAACTATAATCTATTCTTAGTGTTTGAAATAGTAGTTTCAAAATATGATCGGCTTGGGAACATGTACGAGAGCTATATGGCCTGGCTAATCATATGTGAAGAGCATGATTAACACTTACATTGTTCTATGCTTGTATAAAAGGGTATGATCATATTTCTTACTAACTACTCCCCCCGCCCCAACTAGTACTGTGGATCCAACCATGACACGTCACGATACACGAGCAATATCCAATCTATCATGTACGATGTCAAATATAAATATCGTGTACAATGTCAATACGATAATCAATGTAACATCTCATGACTACAGATCCAAGCTATATACTAGTCCGTGTAGCACAGTGTCAAGGATTCAGATGTAACATTTCTAGATTACTGAACTTATAAAAATTATCTAGGAATTAGAAATTATCAGAGAATGTACTTACCTCGGGTCCTTAGCTGGTAATACCAATGTCCTGTTCCAGAGTATCGCCTGGATGAACCAACAGTCCTATAGACATATCACAAATATAACATTTGTATCAGATGCTAGACTAACACAAAATCATAATACGCTGGCCTAAGGGCTATGCCAGGTATGGCACTAGTCAACTAGGGTTAAGTACGTCAAGTTGCACGGTGTCGCGTTTGTAATTCTGTGAATTCAGACAGTCGATGATACGGTCCTTGCCAGTAGGTCAGTGTACATATGGCAGTCTGCTATCATACTACATGGGCACAGGTCAGGGTTGATACGGGGTATCCGTATTTATACTCGATTACCTAATAGAGACATGTATAGAAATGAATATATTATACTCGTAATTATACCAATTAAATACATACTAATACATACAAGGGTATATCAATAATAGATTATATAACAAGTATATATATATATGTTTAAAAATACATACCATATTTTATACGTATACAAGGAATATATATATATTTATATATACCAAAACAAATATATATATATATATACATACCAAATTAATACTTATACTATATACAAGTATAAATATACCAATATAATATATATATAAGCTATGTATATATACACACCAAAATACGTACATATACCAAAATAATATATATGCTACGTATATATATACACCAAAATACATATTAATATTTATTATTTAATACGTATACACAATATATATATTGAATACGTATATATATATGGAGAAATACACGAAACATACATACATACATACATACACATACTATACGAAAGTATACTAATACATACATGCTTGTATATATACAAATATGTATTTATACTAAAATATATTTTTGATACTCGTATACACACATACATAAATATACATACACATATACGTATATACATATTTATATACATATATATATAATGAAGGAGGGAAGAGGGAAAGGAGGCTCACCGGGGTCGGCTGGTGGCCACTGGCCGGAGCTCGGGGAGAAGTCGCAGGCTCGTGTGTGAAGGAGATGGCCGGACTACAGCTCGCCGGAGTCGTCGTGGGTGCTGGACGGAGGAGTGGAGTCAAGGGGGAGGCTCGACGCCGGACCACGGTGACGGAGCCGGGTCTGCTCGGCCAGAGAGAAGGGCTCGGGAGGGTAGTGGTTCAGCACCGGTGAGGCGGAGGGAATGTTGGCTGGGCTGAGGGGTGGTCGGCCGTGTAGAGAAGAACAGAGGGGATGAGCGGGGACTGCAGGGTGGTTCGTCTGGCGGAGACAGGTCAGAGTGACGGTGGTGGACGGAGTAGGGTAGAACAGAGGGAGAAGTTGAGGGGAGTTGGCCGGAGGAATGGGCGGCTTGATGGAGGGGCTTCGCGACTCGTTCGGGGAAGCTGCGGGTGAGTCGGATGGGTGGCTCGGGGACTGAACGGAGTCATGGTGGTTGTGTGCACAGCCACCGAGAAAGATGAGCGGAACGGGGTCGGGTGCTTGGCCGGGGAGGCGGCTCGTCGGAGTCGGGCTTGGCCGAGTGGGGATAATGATTGTGGGGCTGGTGGTTCTGCTCGATGGGGGTCTCGTGGCCGGGGAGTGGCGGAGCCGCGCCGGAGGGAATGCAGCGAGAGGAGTCAGAGGGAGAGCTGGGTGGTTCTGAGGGAGATGCGGGTCGAGGCCTGGCCGGGTGGCCGGTCGGTGAACAGTAGGTTTGGTGAGGCTTATTTTCCCTCTCTCCCTTTAAAATTTAAAAAGAGAAGAAGAAGAAGGAGAAAGGAAGAAGAAGAAGAAGAAAAGAGAAGAAGAAAGGAAAGGAAATTTTTTTACGTTGGAGAGAGGGAGGAGTGAGGTAAGAGAAAAAATGGGGGCTTCCCTAGGTTTGGGGATTAGGGTTTTCTTGGGAAGAGGGGATGATGGGACATTAAATAGGGTGGTGTATGTGGGAATGAAGGGTGATGATGCACCCATTGAATGGATGGTCTAGATTTATCATGAAGGAATTCTTCATGTGGGGATGAGGGTGGTTGACTAGTCAAATATTAGGGCTCCTCCATTGTGTTGAACCAATGGGGTGTTGACACCTAATGCAGATTTGCAAATTAGCCCCCTTAAATTTGGGTATTTGCACAGACACATAAAATGATGAAAATTTGGTGGGCAATTCGGTGTTTGGCATTTTGTAGGGTGAGGGGGCATTGTGTGTTTGGTATGGGCTTAATTAGTAGGGTACTGGAATTAATCGGGATTAAGCAGAATCAGTCAAAAAGGTATCCTCAATTTAATTAGAAATAAATGCAAGCTGAGTTCTAAAATTAATTAGGAGTACATGGGGCCAAAATTAGGTCGGGTCACAAATACCATTAGTGAAGAAGACTCAGAACAGAATATTATCCTAATTTGGGTTGCACGAAAAATAGTTCAGGATTGCGTCTAATTTCGATTGGAACGCACAACGATGCAAAGTTGAAATTTATTTAGGAATTAAATAAACGTCCGCGACGAATATTGTGCGGCTAAAATGAAGCACAAGAGAGCATAATTATGAGTTGCAAAAAGGTCAAAATGGAAGGCAGGCATGTCTAGTGCAAGGTTGTGAAATTTGTTGGAAGACAAAAGCTAGGGTAGCACTCCAAATATCGAAGCAACGGTAAGGCACAACAATTAAATAAATTACGGTAATTAATTACTACCTCCAATAATTTAATTCTAAATAAAACAATTAAATACATAATCTCCATTATTCAGTCAGGTGTTCGTCTAGTGGGCCTCTAGGTCAAGTCTACCAGCTCAGACATTAAGAACACAGTATATAATATAATATATTTAAGTACACATCTCACACAATTATTTAATTGAAATACACGTATCAAGAAATCATTTAATATAAATACCATAATATTAATAATATATAAAAAGTCAAAAATACTCCTATTTTTGGAATATGGTAGTGACATGGATGAAGCGGAGAAGGTTTAGTTGATCAAAGACAGACTTCGAGTGGCACAGGACAGACAACGACATTGGACCGATAGCTACCAGAGACCTTTGGAGTTTGAGGTATAGTTTAGATTTTTGTTTTGTGCTTGTTATTGGTTGTGTGTTATAGATTAAGTTCTTAAGATTGTGTTTTGTTCTAGGTGGGTGGTTTGGTGTTTCTGTGGATTTCTCCGACACGAGGCATGATTCGCTTCGGTAGAGGCGGGAAGGTTAGTCCGCGATTCATCGGACCTGTCACTATTCTAGAGAGGGTCTGTATATTTGCTTATAGACTAGACTTGCGACCTGCATTAGAGGGACTGCACAACGTGTTTTACGTGTCACAGTTGAAACGGTACGTGGTAGATCCTTGTCATGTGTTGGGTTACTCAGAGATAGAGGTGGGCCCTACTCTTAGCTATCCAGAGCTGCCAGTTTAGATTCTGGATCAGAGATAGAAGGTGCTGAGGAACCAGACTATTCCTTTGGTATGCGTCACATGGAGGCATCACTCTGTAGGGGAGTATACCTGGAAGAGTGAGGATGAAATGCGAGAGCGTTATCCATATTTGTTTGTGCCTTGAGGTATGTTCTTTCCATAGTTATGTTCTGTTCTTTTGTTCTGTTCTGTTATTTTTTGGGGTAGTTTTTGTCCATGAATTTGGAAGACAAAATTATTTTAAGGATGGTAGTCTTGTCACTACCATATTTTCTAGGAAAGAATATTTTAGTCATTTCATATTTAATTAAATATTGTGCATATTGAATAATTATTTATTCTGTTATTTAATTATTGTTAGATATTAGTTTAGAGATTTGGACTTGTGTTAGTGGACCTAACTAGTTTAGTTTAGACTTATGGACCAATATGTATTAATTATTAGAATTGAGCTCAACTAGAAAGCCCATTGATTAGGAGGATAATTAGTTTAATTAAACCATTAGACAAGAATCTTTCCTCCTTAATTATTTCTTCATGAGAGGCCCCAAGGGGTATAATGGATATTACATAGTAGCTTGAGGAAGGAGCAAGGGGGGCGGCCTATTAAAGTAGGAAAGAAAAGTTTCTCTCTCCTCTTTTCATTTGAAATTTAGATCTAGAATTTTTCTCAACCAAATTTCTTCATTCATACATCATTTCCCTAGCAAATTTTATTCTACTTCCATCCCAAATCACCATTGGAGACTAGTGGAGCAAGAATCTAGAAGAAGGAGCAAGGATCTACAAGTTGGAGGTAAATTTTATCACATTTGGAGGTTGCATTAGAAATCCATCTCCCAATAGGTACAATTCAGTTTTCTCCTTAATTTAGGTTCTAAATCTGATATTTAACCATGAGAAATTAACCCATATGCATAGGCTACCCATAGGATTTGGATTTGAGTTCATAGGAGGCCTACTAAGAAAGTTATAGTGCTTTTTGTGTCAATTTTGGGGGAATTTCGAGATTGACACTTGTTGTGTTTATCAATTGGTCATATAGATTAATTTGGCTTGTGTTTTTATGTTTGTGGCTAGTATCGTGTCCATAATTGGGTACGTGTAGGTCGTATCCCAATGATTTGGTGATACGTGTTAATTTTGGGGTTTTTCCTCCGATACGGGACTTTGTGCATGTCATATTTTGACACGGACACGTAGATATGTGTTTGACTCTTCGTATTGTTCATAAATAATATATTAGACTTGCTCGGGTCCTTTGGGGTACGTTTGGATGTGTGGTGGACTCGTGTCGTAAGCGTATTATAGATCTAGTGTGATACGGGTGCGATACACTCCACGTGTTGGTTGCATTTCATTTCTAGATCTAGTTTTTGTTTTCTTAGTCATTTATAATAAATATATTTATATGTATGTATGCATATATATTGTTATGTAGATATACACTTATATGTGTTAGTGTATCATATATCTATATACCTATGTGTTATATAAATATATGTAGCTATACTTCTAAATATGTAATAGCTATTAAATAAGTAGTGTATATATATATATATATATATATATATATATATATATATATATATATATACACACACACACACATCCATAATTGCATACATATAGTTAGATATAACATACACATATAGTTATATATATATATATATATATATATATATATATATATATATATATATATATATATATATATATATATATATATATATATATATATATATATATATATATATATATATATATGGATGAGCATGTATATATATAAATATATATAGTTGGTATATATTAGTGTGTATATTAAGTGTGTTATTGTATAAGAGAGGGGGGGCTCGACGCTATTTTGCGACAACAGCAATAGCGACAACAACAACTACTACAGCAGCAACATAAGCGATAGCAGCAACAACAGATATAGTCACAGCAGCGACAACAACAACAACAGCTGCAGCATTAGCAACAGTAGCAGCAGCAATAGCGAAAGCAGCAGCAGCAGTAGCAACATTAGCGACAGCAGCAGCAATAGCGATAACAATAGCAAATGCAAGCGAGGGAGCAGCAACGTATATCGGGTAGGGCTTGAAAGTTATAAGTTAGCCAGTTGGGTTAGTAGTATATGCTTTGTTAGTATAATAGTTAGTTAGATGTGGGTAATAGTTGGTAACTATACATATATCTAAGTATGGTGAGGTATTAGTAAGTATCTATATGTATGATAAGGTATTAGTTAGATTCTTAAACTATATATATTATAAGTATTGTATTGTATTAGTATGTTATATTTAGTAGCTATTGGATTAGCATATATTTAAGATTGAGTGTTAGCTACAAATGAGGTTTTGACAATTACCTTATGATACCAAGGTAAGTGCCAAGATATTGAGGATACCCAAGGTATTGGGTTTGGGTACCAAGATGAGTGTTTAGTGGTACGATACCGAGTTGGTTCAAAACCAAGGTATCCACAAAGCTTTTGGTAATTAGGTTTTTTATATTTAATATTGTTTGATATGCAAATATTTCTATTTTATATCTTTGTTTGCGTATCTTGCGATACGGTATCTTAGTATCCTAGATTTAGCTTGTATGACCTAGTTTTTTAGTGTATGAACCCAATATCTTTGAGTTAGACTCATGCAACCTAGAAATAGGTAGTTTGACCGAGTTTGACCGACTTAATTTAGAGTTGATCTAGTATGACTATTTTGACTTAGAAATAGCTTAATGACCTAGAAGTTGACTAGTTTAACTTATTTTCTTTCCAAAACCTTGTATTGATGTTGTATTCCCTATCTAGGTCTTCAAGGTACTGTATCAGACATCTGTGAGACTATTTATCTGGATTCGGTGAGTATCTTCTCTGATAGTTTCTCATTTATGATATTCTTTATATTCATTGTATCTAGTGTAGATATCTATGTTTCCTTGACACGATGGTTACACGGATTAGTATATCCGGATCTCGTCATAAGATATTATTCCTTGGTATATGGTGTATCTTGTGCAAGCCTTGTTTCATTAATTATCTTTTATATGTACAGACACTGATTCTCGGGAAGAGTTGCTATCTTCTTGGGGAATCCAGTGCCATAGCATACCATGGTTGGATCCACTATACCAGTCGGGGTTAGGGAGTATGTAGTGTAGATATGTGATCATACCCATCTTGTATCTTGTTCTTGTATAGTGATACACCGCACATATGATTAGCCATGCCATAAATCTTGTATCAAGTTCCCAAGCCGATCACATGTTAAAGCTAGTACTCACTTACTTAGTTATTAGTGTTCTTGTTCATTGTCATATTGTTCATTCTTGTATTTATTTACAGTATTTTCTTATTGTATATCTCTTGTATCTATTATTGCATCTGCTATATTCTGTTCTATTTACTGTTACATAATTTTTATCATTGATTAGAACTGCTGTTAGAGATATACTCTGCTCCTTTCCTAACTGGATATGTTTTTCCCAGATGACACTGAGGAGTCGTACCCTACACATTATGGGCCTCATGAAGTTGTGGGCATAGAGTCAAATACCCTGGCTCGTGAGGGACTTATCCTGACCGAGACAGATGACCCGAGACTTGTAGCTTCTTAGTATTCTCTTATACTGGATTTGTCTCCAGCTTATTGCTTAGTATTTCTTCTAACTCATTGATGTTATTATTTTAGACTCATGAGTTATATGTGACTATTCTATTCTTTATCATATTCGTGCTCATTTCTATCTTAGATCTGTAATTGAATATATTCATATTGTTGGTGGCTCATTATATTGTTAGATAGATTACCCAAACAGTGTTCTACCGTCGATTCTGCGGCGTTGGCTGGGTGTTGTTCCCGACTTGTACCCTTACATCGGGTGCGGGTCATGACAAGTTACCTCCTGGTATCTCTGAATCCACGTTGATGGATATGTGTCGAAAGAACCTCTTACCATCAACATGACTCTAGACGACATCTAGCCCATTTAATGACTGAACGATAATTATCATAAGTGTCGTTGCTGCAGGACAAGGAAAAGTATTCCTTCACCGCTAAGAACAGTCGAGACAATAAAGGGAAGCAAGCCCTGACGATCAATGTGTCCAAAAATCTGACCTTGCCTGCTACCAAGCCAACAGAGCCACCAAGAGTAAAGAAAACTTATTCATTTGACGATGATGACATCATCAAAATCTTTGAAGTATTGATGAATGATAAAAAACTCTGACTACCTGACATAAAGTGCCTCGATGAAGAAGGCCAGCTTGACAAACCTAAGTACTGTCGTTACCATTGATATGTCCATCAAGCCACACGAGATTGTTATATACTAAAAAGGCAAATACAATGGTTAATCGACTCCAAAACCCTCACTTTGGACTTTAAAAACAAGACAGTCAACGCAAATATGGTGTCCCTCAAGTTCGGCACCTTCCCGACAACAGAGGCCCAAGATGGTGTCGTCCCCATACATAGGACAACCATGGAGGTCGTTAACATCGTATAAACCCCAAAAAATTTAAATTTGTATTTTAAATTATTTTTATCTTATTGTTAATTTTTTTTGGATTACTTCTTAGTTAATTGGGAAATAAAACCCATAATTTTTTATTTGTATAAATATTTATTTACGAATATTTCATAAAACTATTTTTATTTAAATAATTATATTTATATATATATATATATATATATATATATATATATAAGTATGAAAAGAATAAAGAATAAGAAAGAACTAGAAGAAAAAAGAAAAAAGAAAAAAGAAAAAAGAAAAAAGAAAAAAGAAAAAAGAAAAAAGAAAAAAGAAAAAAGAAAAAAGAAAAAAAGAAAAAAAGAAAAAAGGAAAAAGGAAAAAGGAAAAAAAAGAAATAAAAGAAAATCCTAACTACTATCCAAATCCGTGGCCCTATGGCCGACCCCACCATCATACCCGCAAGAGGCCCCCCATCCCGACTCTAATTCTCTCTCTCTCTCTCTCTCTCTCTCTCTCTCTATATATATATATATATATATATATATATATATATATATATATATATATATATATATATATATTTATAACCTTAACCCTAACTCCCCTTCTCCTCCCTGACCACACACCCTGACACCCCGACGCACCCCCGGACGTTATCGCCCCACCTGACCGCCAGCCGTCGCGAACAGCGCCTTGCATATAGCAGGAATTAGCTTTGACCCCTTCCCAATTTTGGTATGTATATCTCCCCCTTTATTGCATTATTTTTTGAGCGATCGATTATGTTGCGTTCACAACATAACCCTCTAGGAATTCCTTCAAGTAGAATGATTTTAGGTGCCTTATATTGATCAAAAATTTGATAGAAAGTTGTACAAAAAAACTATTTGAAACAGTTCATAAATAAAGTCCAAGTTCTCCTGTTCATGCCCAATTTTCTACCAACCCGTTAAATATTTTCCAACTCTATTTAAAAGGACTTATTCACAACATATCCAAGATTATTTATATTTTTTTAGTTTTTCTTAGTTGGCATTATTTGTCAAATTATTCTGTTGCCAAAACGACCAAAAACCATATTTTTTAAATCCAAAATTGTGCGATACAGAGTACACTCCGCCAAACGGGACCACCTCGTCGTATACCAATTGCACCAAAATGTATGCAGGGTATTTTCTAATGTATGTAATTTTATAGAAGTTGATTTTGACGTGTGTGCACGCCGAAATCTACCCGTATCAGTTAAAAGTCCCCCCATATTGATGTTTTGTAAATTACCCCACTAGTTGATATACTTTCGTCAGATTGTAACAAAACTTGCGCTAATGGACTCACAACGTCTGAATTGTCCTGTGACCCGAGTTTTGCTCGATTCTGAGGAAGTCGATGAATCATCGTTTTGCAGGCCCCTCGATTCGACATGACGAGCGATTTTGTGATCGGCTCGTCGAAATCCAAAACTGGATATACCGTTGAGTTCGTATCATCAATTATAATTTTTTTGATCTATAATTTGCCCAATTTAGATATATTTACCTCTGGCACATTTTTTGGTGCAAAGTGACTCACACGTGGATACCGCTTTGATCCAAAATTATTGTTTTAGCGCCTGTGTCCAAATTGAACGAAATGGTAGTATTTTCTGATTATTTTATTGATACAGGATATGTTGGTGATTTATTTTTCCGTATCTTGAGATGTTTATTCAGGGTCCCTACTTTTTGGTTCCCTATGCTTGTCGTCTGGACGTCAATACTACACTGATTGCTTGCCAGAAAATTATACCTTGCCACCGTACTGTTTATTTACATTCATTTTTTGTATTTTTTATTTAATTTTTTATATATAAAACTGCACGTCCAAGAAAGACTTCGGTGCAACGACGGTTGCATAATCTTTTGTCTCATATTTTATTATGCATGTTGACCTAGTTTTACCAGACTATCCCATGATTTTAAGGAATCATTATGTTTTATTTGGCCATGACACATTTGTTACACGAGTTGTGAGTCTCATGTAGGATACGGACTTACATGATAGGCTGGCCACCTTTACGTATAGATAGTGCGACGGATAAGGAATAACTGCTAAAAGGGATATAATGTTTTAGGGGACTTAGCAGTTACTATATGTGTTTGCGTGTTATGGATGTGACATGTTAGTAGCATTAGGTGGGGAGAACAATGAGTAAGCGTATGTGACTCCTTTATACTTTTCCTTTATATGTCCGAAGCTCCGCCGAAGATGCGAGGCGTTATGACCCCTTATATATACTACAGGCCTATAACAAACGAAAGACGTTATGCCCGAGGCCCCTAGATCTCCGAGAGAACAATGTCCATCCCATTATTTTAGCCAGATAGTCCATAGATAGTCCATACACGGGAAACTTGTTCTTAAACTACATATCACATAGACTGGTTTGGAGACCATGTTGGATGTTTACTTTTAGTTCATTATTGACATGCTTTTATATATCTTGTTATGTCCCTCTGAGGACCTGGTCTCTTTCCAGGTATAGACGATCAGGATTATCCTTAGGAATCTGAACCTGGGCCTAATGCATCATTTTCTATCGAAGAGGTCTTACCCTCCGAGTATCCATGACTACATCATCGCTGATGGATCTTTTAGCTGTTATTCTCTTTATTTGATATTGGAGTTTCGTCCTCTTCTATCATCTTAGTTGATATAGTCGATTGGTAGTGGATTTGTCTCTACCCGACTATTATTTCTTTTATTGCTTCATACTTAAGACTTTTATTATTTATTTTGGTACTTCTCTACTTGTGTTTGTGGATGAGATATAGCTTCCTGTGACTTGTGTTGACAATATATATGTACCACTTGTGGATTATTTATTCATAAACAACGTACGTATGTTTTATATTTTTCTAACATATTGGAGTTGCCATATACGTATGACTGACATGCTATGTATTCATAGTCCTACGTATTTTAGGAATGAGACATGACACATCCGACCATCTAAAGAAGATGGGCTGGTTCCTCTTACTACTCCAAGAGGATAAGTCATGTGGGTTCATCCAGACCTCGTCCCGGACATGACACAGTAAACAACATCTCATGCTTCTAAGACCAAAGAAAAGAAGACCAAGTCCAGCTACACGGTCTTCCCATCCATAGACAAAGCTCTCGCTGGCATAACCAGGTCAGTTTAGCTTAAAAACGCGACTATAACACTCCCGATGATGGTACACCTCCAACTATTCTACCTCCTACCTCTGATCCGGGTCTATCCCAGCTTTCCACAGCGGACAAGTAAAAGCAGAAGGAGACATGTTATGATAAACCTATAACTTTGATATTTTGGCATAGCAGGCCAACACTCCCGCTAAGTTGTTACTCTTCGAGCTTCTTTATCTCTCCAAAAAGTCTCATGATGCTCGAAGTGAGGGGTTGCAAAATGTCGACTCTTATTTTGCCCAGGTTAAGCTACCAGCCGAGAATTTTGCAGTATGCCCCTATTGCAACAGTATGATAGAGGCAATTATGAACATCACATTCGACTATGAAGACACGCTACTGAAGAATAAGAGGCACAATCGTCCCCTGTATTACACAGGGTACATTGGAGCCATTAAGGTGGACCAAATGCATGTTGACCCCGTATCATCTCTTAGCATATCCTACAAAGCCGGCTGTACACCTTAGGAATTTTGATAAATTGGCTGGCAGATACCAATACCACTATCAGCGGCTTTAATGTCGAGAGAAGCTACCCTGTAGGAAAGATTCGTCTGAAGTGATAAATCGGTAATCTCCAAACATAGATAACTTGCTATGTCATCGACATGGATATATCCTACAACGTTCTACTAGGGCATCTATGGATACATTAGTATATGATTGTCCAATCCACTTTCTACCAGTGCTTAAAATACGTCAGCAAAGACTGCGTGGTCAAGACGGAATTCGTCGACGTAGATCCTTTCAAAGGGGTCGAGGCGTACTACTATGACTCGATCTTGTACAAATAAATTCACCAAGATGAAGGAGATAACGAGACCGATAATGAAGCTGATATGGCTATAACTTCAAGCAAACCCCTAGGGGTCCGTCTCAAAGGACGCCCAGCCCAAACAATTGCTTCCCTCGTGGTCAAGCTTCGAAGAAGGGCACCTGAATCCTCAGTAGTCAAACTTTGGGGATAGAGAAACATGCCAGACAAGGATTCCCTTTATCATAAGAATATCAGGGCAGCTGGTAGTCAATCTTCACAGGAAAACTCCAGCATCGTCAACGTCACTGACAACTACCAAAGAAGATGAGGTGGAAGAGTATGTCGCGGTATCTATCGATGTACCATCCTTCGATGATATAATCCCCTAACAAGAAGTATCATACTTGCTCAATAAAGGCTTCTCATTAAGTTGCACTATTATTGAACATTGAGGCACCGCATATTCTTTGGAGTATGGTCTAGGTGTACACATGCATATGCAAGTGGCTACTATCCGCACAGTAAACCGATTCCTCTTTAGCCAAGACCCATGTTATGTCATTCCGGCAAGAAATAACGGAGGGTGGTGGGATGGGAAAAGAGAAGTTGGGCGAGGACGAAGATTCCACCCCCAAAAACCATATTTTGCATTCTAGGATTCCATTTCTTAGTACCATGACCAAAATAAACTCCTGCAAGGGGACCAACCCATCATTTTTTGGGAAGGTTAAAGATCACCGGGACTTCGTAAATCCCTTCTCTAGCAAGTAAGGGAATATATCGACGTCTTCACATGGAACTACGAATACATGCTTGGTCTAGATCCATAAATCATAATACACAAGCTCATTATCCTATAAATGCTAAGCCAGTAAAGCAAGAACAACGATGATTCCGCCCAGATATTATAGACGCTATCGAAGCTGAGGTAAAAAACTAATAAAAAGTGGCTTTATCTACGAAGAACAACATCCAGATTGGGTAGCTAACATCGTCTTCGTCATAAAAAAGAACGATAAAATCTGAGTATGCATCGACTTTCGTGATCTGAACACGGCTTGCCCAAATGACAAATTTTCTCTCCTAATCACGAATGTGATGATCGACAACACTTCTGGCTTCGAGCATATATGCTTCATGGATGGATTCTCAGGTTACAACCAAATTAAGATGTTTTGAGACGATAAGAAGAATATGTCATTCCGGACGCCAATAGGGTTGTACTATTACACCGTAATGCCCTTCGGTATGAAGAATGCTGGCACTACATACCAACGAGCTATGATCACTATCTTTCGTGACCATAAGCGTAAGATAGTATAATGTTACGTTGTTGACATTGTTGTCAAGACCCATTTTTAAGATGATCATCTCCATGACCTGAAAATGGTATTCGAGCTAATACGAGCTCACTAGCTTAAGTTTAATTTCACCAAGTCGTTCTTGGGAGTCTCCAATAGTAAATTTTTTGGCTTTATCATAACTTCAAAGGGTATTCATATTGACCCAGAGAAGACTAAGGCTATCCTAGATATGCACCCTCCAAAGAACTTGTGAGAATTTTGTGGTATGCAGGGAAGACAGGCATACATTAGGAGATTCATAGCTAATCTCTTGGGATGATGTCGTCTCTTTACTCATCTTATAAAGAAGAGAGTCTCCTTCGCCTGGACAGAAGAGTTCCACCAAGCATTCAACGATATTAAGATGTACCTCACGAACCCCCCTATGTTGGTAGCCCCAATCGTGGTAAGGCCCTTCTTACTCTACGTTCGGGCAATGGATCATTATCTTGGCACTCTTCTTGCCCAAAATAGCTAATATCTCAGCAGAACAATGATCGATGCACAACATAGGTATAATTCAATCGAGAATGAATGTCTTGCCCTAGTATTCGTAGTCCAAAATACCCTCTATTAATTGACAAGGCAAACCATCCATGCGATATCTCGAGTGAACCCCCTCAGATTCCTCATGACCAAGCCTGGGAAACTTAACTCTTTCCTAGCTATATGGGCATTCCTACTATCACCCTATGATATAGTATTCTTCCAACAAAAGGTTGTAAAGGGACAAGCATTGCCCGACTTCCTAGTAGCTCATTCAGTACCAAAAACTTTAAAACTCTATGAAAATATCCTTGACAACGTGTTAGAGTCTAACACCGTCACGACAGGAGAATCAGTCTGGCGACTATTCTTCGACGGTGCTTCCAGAACAGGGCCCAAAGACAATATCATTGTTGGACTAGGGATAGTGCTGATCTCACCCGATGACCTAGTCATCTATCGTGCCTACTCGCTTATGGAACCATGTTCCAACAATGTGACAAAGTACAACGCTCTCATCATTTGGCTCCAGCTGGCTAAAGAACTAGAGGTTGACTTTCTAAAGGCTACAATGACCCAAAATTTATAGTAAGCCAAGTCTGTGGTGAGTACGAAGTCCGCCACGAGGATCTACTCCCTTACCACCAAGCGATCGTCGACATGATTTCTACTTTTAATATGTACCATGCCTGCAAAATATCAAAGCAGATGCACTCGTCGGCCTCGATGCTTCTTTAGCAACTCCAATCAAAACTCACTTATTCATCACAATAGTGGGTCAAGAGTTGGTCTGCCTGAGAAACAACTTACGCTTGAGACTAAGCAACTCTATGGGCACAGATACTAATGCTAAAGATTGGAGACTCCTGTTTATAGACTACGATATCAATAAAATCCTTCTGGATGACCCAAAGGAGGCAACTTCTGTCAGAAGATGCTCCCGACAATTTTACTATGATACAGCTACTAAGATATTGTACCATCGTTCTTATGATGGACTTCTTCTATGATATCTGTCAGATGTAGAATCAAAGCAAGCTCTCCATGAAGCTCACGACGGTATTTATGGCGCTCACCAACCCAGACATAAGCTTCAAGATCGCCTCCAACGCATGGGCTACTATTGGCCAACGATAAGCTTCAAGATCGCCATCGACGCATAAGCTACTATTGACCAACGATGGTAGCCGATGTCGTTGATTATATAAAGAAATACAGGATGTGTCAAATCAATGCCAACTTTATTCACCAACCCTCGGAGTTCCTATATCTCACTATTGCGTCTTGGCCGTTCGAAGCCTGTGGTACAAAAATCATAGGACCGATCATTCCACCTTCGTCTAAGGGCACCAGTTCATCTCGGCTATCACAGACTACTTCAGCCTGTGGTATGGACCTTTGTGATTAGTTTTCTTAAACATCACGTTATCTACCACTTTGGCTTGCCTCGAATGGTCATTCATGACAACGGTCCATAATTTGTCAGCCATGCTTTCTTCCAATTTTGCGATAAAAATTGAATCCAAAATGTAGCTTCAACTTCGTATAATCCAGCAGCAAATAAATTAGCTAAAGCATTCAACAAAACCATCATCAAGCTCATCAAAAAGTTCGTTTTCACCAAAAAGCATAATTGGAATGAGAAGCTGGATGAATGTCTATGGGTCTACCGTACGACTGTCCGAACCACGACTGGCAGCTCGTCGTTCTCCTTGGTCTACGGGAATGAAGCATTACTCCCTTCGGAGACCCAAATCCTTTCTCTCTGGGTAACCCTTACTCACCTGGTAACCGTCGAAGACAACTATTGTCGATGACTACAAGAGTTGGAGATGCTTGATGAAAAATGCCTCTTGGGTAAGCAGCGTATTGAGTTATATCAACCACGACTCTCCGGGGTCTTCAACAAAAAGGTAAAGGAAAGAATATTCCAGTTCGGCAATCTCGTCTTAACCGTGAGAAGACCAATGTTCATGACCCCCAAGAAGGCAAAAAATTCTAACCCAAGTGGGAGGGTCCCTTTGTTGCGGAAACGGTGTACTACAACGACGCATATAGGCTCGCTAAGCCTAATGGTACTTGCTCATGATGTCAATCAAAGGTAAGTTCCTAAAAAATATTATGCCTAAGTCGGGCATTTAAAATAAATGATATATGTCATTTCTATCCCTAGCAGAGGCACACAAAAGTGTAATGATCACAGATGATGTCTTCTCTAGCAAATTATTTCTGTCCGTAGCATACAGGCAAAAGTGTAATCAATCCACTAAAGAAAAATGGTTCACGTCAACATCACCTTGGAACCATAAGCTGTTCTTCCCATCAAAAGAAGATAATCACGTCCATACTACCTCTGACTCGTCCCTTTTGTTGTTATCTCCAAAAAATTTCCAAAAAAAAATAGTACACGTCTATATTAACTTTGAACTATAAGATGCACATGTTCTCCAGTAAAAGAAAATAGTCATGTCCAAACTACCTCTGACTCGTTACCTGTCCTCTCCATAAAATACTTTACCATTGTCGCACTTAGCTAAAAATAAATATGCTTGACTATCGGTTCTACACCAAATTATCTTTACCACCACAGAAGATGTCTCCACCGAATTTTCTTAATGGAACGACTCTAACCTATCATGTTCATACTACCTCTGATAGGGCTTGGTGTTATCGTCGTTATGATGTTATGCTACGTCCATATTACCTCTGCTATAATACTCATAGCCACGATATCCACATCAACAAGAAAAGTTCTAAACAAGAAAGGAGGGAATTTTTTTATTAATATTCAAGATCATAAGTACATATGATAGTCCATTACATTTAAGGATTTTTTATTAAATATTAAGTTCATGGATACATTTGAATAGAAGAAGATCCCTCTGTGCTATTTCTGGTACCAATGCGTGTGAAGCTGGCAGCTCAATGCATTATGGGTCAGCACTCCCATAAAACTTCTCAATACGAGAAAATAATCCATACTGATGGATAGAAAGGTAGCTTGCAATACAGAGCCAAGTCTACAGACCCAACTCTGTCGTGTGAAAGAATGTAACTAGAAATTCCTATTGGGATAACTAGCCCCACTACTTCCACGTAGATGTGCCTCCATAATCTGACACGAGATCCAACCATCACATCCTGGCAGCATAAGGGGAGTAGATATAGTGAGCTAGGTTGGAAGATCGAGGATAATCCTCTGGATAATTTGCTTCTTCATCACGAACAATGGCAACTATGATATCCTTTCATGCTCCATCAGGTCCCAAGCAATCCGAGGTGGTCCTTGCATAACAAGCATACAAAGTCAGAATATTTTGAAAAAGGCGTACCAGAAGGTGTGCATCTACAAAACATGTACCCCTTACTGGACTACCCATCTATGCGCTCAAGTGAGACACGCATAAATGCCATGGTCCATCACATACGCGCATGACCGTCGTATTTCATATACAATGGTGAACGCCTATGAGGAGATGAAGGTACCCATGCAGCATGGCTATGTAAAGTCTGCAAGTGCAGGCATCAGATGAGCACTCGAAGACAACGTCACCCGTGTCACTGAAGGAGTACTCCAACCGTCAGCACATCTTCAGGACGAAGCATCTTGGCGATGACCATACGGATCAGGTTGGGGAAGACTTATACGTGAGAGTTGACCGAGATCTGCCTCTTACCTCCACCGACAATAGCTAGATGATCGACCATCAAAGGAAGGAGATCGAAAAACCACTTGACCAACCTCCCCATGCTCGGTTGTGACAAAGACATTAGACGAAAGGGAGAAGTTCCTTTCTCTCTCCCCCAGCCCTCTATTTATAGCAAGAGTGCCATTAATGGCTAACGAATTGCTAGGCGCCTAAACCGTGGGATGATCTTCACATTTAATGGATGAATCACTGCCTAGGGAATAGCAAGTCAAAACGATGAATCAATGACCCGATGGGCCAAACGTCCAATGCGCCAAATATCCAGATTCGCCAAACGGAGATATTTTGTACATATGCTGCAGCAGTCTATACACCTATCTCTTTTATGCTTCTGTTCAAAGTATTCTAAACTTAAAACTTTTAAAATTTAAGATAAAAAACTTTGAATGGGATCTTGTAGTACAATAAAAAATCTCTAACCATGCGCCACAGTGATCAAGACACGTGTGCCAAAGAAACCAAAGCCATGCGCCAACAACCTAAGATGTGTTCCCATATGCCAGCAATGTCATACGCCACTACTTCTCCAGTGTTCCATGTGCCCGCAGTGCCATGCGCCACTACTTCTCTAGTGTTCCCATGTGCCCGGAGTGCCATGTGCCATGACTTCTCTAGTATCCCATGCACCACCAGTGCCATGTGATGCTACTCCCTAAGTGAACTCCATACGCCAAGCGGCAGTGTTGCCAAGGTGCATTCACAGTCATTAAAACTTAGCTGACTCTTAAACTTTGAGAGACATAAGTAGTCTTTTGGGTGATCCATCGGCCTACCATCAACTATTGTCCAGCCTTATCTGAGTTCTGAGTATTGGCTGGACCTACTTTCGCTCTTGAACTAGGGCATGACACGTGTTACGAGTATTATGGGCATCAGTACCCTATATCTCGATTTACCAAGTGGAAGTCTTTGGTCGCATACGCCAACATGCAAGTCGTGTACGTACGCGCATGCATAAAGCCTTCTTAAGGCTATTAATTATGGGCTCTTTCGGCATATAAAAGAGGACCATCACCACCACGAGAACAAATAATAGGAGAAGAAGACAGAAGCGCCAGAAGCCTCGTCAATCTTCTTGGTTCTGGATCATCAACGGAGTAAAGAAGCCACTACAGTGCTCGATCTCCACCGTCACACTTGCCTAGATCTTTTTTTTATTGTTCTTAGATTCTTCTGTATTTGTGATTCTTTTGTATAATTTGTCAATTTTCGATCAATACAAAATTTTGCACTAATTTTTTCGTGTTGCTTGCGCGATGTCGATATTTAGTCCAATCCCATAGTCATCAATATTTTAAGGGGGAGTAAGATCTATGTTTGATACTAAAAGTCATAAGACAACTAGGAAATTAACCACTATGGCCTGCTATTTAAAGTTCTATTTTCTTAAGGTCATAATAACATTTCTTGTATCACCACCATGGGCTAGAAATAATTCCTAGCATCTAGCTATGTATTCCATAAAGTATTTCAGAGCATTAGAATCAATCCATCTTTCTAACTTCTAATACTTTTATGTGTAATTCTTATGCCAACAATCTATACTAGCTCTAGCATTTAGAAAGAACCTATCAACCTCCTCTACTTATGGGTAATCATCTTCGCATGAATATTAGATTAAGTATGATTTCTTTTGCCTTGACGATGATCTGCTTCTGGAGGGAATTACTGCGCACGAACGTCCATCTTTCTGAAATAGGAGTAGATGAGAAACAATAATAACGATGTTGACCAAAAATAAATGAATACAATTTTGAAATCCAAGGGCGATAATCAAATACAAGAGGAGTTTTTTACTTAAAATTAATCCTAAACTCTCAGGCTCTTTGGTGCAGTAACATAACCGAACGATATGCTCAGACATGCATTAGCCACCCATAAAACCATGTCATGCCCCAGTCCCAAAACATGTGGAACCAGACACGTGGCAATGGCCAGTTGGTACGACTCCGAAAGGCCTTCCAATTTAATGGACCCGCCGAAGTCTACTTACGCTGTCCACGGTCAAGTGATCAAGCTAAATATCTATTTCGATCAATCTAACAACTAACTAAATCTTAATCCATGATAAATGAGTATCAAGAAGGAATGGTATGCATCAGCAGTCTGTGACTCAACAATATATTTATTCGAATAAGCCAATAGAATAATATAGGACTATAAACACTAGGCTGTAAGAGTGATGAAATAATGATACAAAGATAGCTGAAAAGATGTCTGACACTCCATTGGATCAGATTTTACGTAATATGCTCAAATAATCTTGAAGGAAACCAGGTCCTCAGAGAGACGTAACAAGATCCAGAAAGTACATGCCATAATATAAATACTAAGTAAACAAATCAGGGTTAAATATCCATCCAAGTGAATGCACTTTGAAGACAACCTTGGTGCGTATGGGTAGGTAAAATATGTATAAAGCATAGTGTCGAGCCAGAGGCTAGTATATATGCAACGTACATCCCGGTCAATCATAGCGTGCAGCTAGTGACCACTATATATATATATATATATATATATAAGCCTTTGTTGAGTCATTTCTTCATGAAATCTTATTTCTTTTATTTCAGTCTTCAAAGTTTTTAATTCCTTTTGAAGACCTTGAATAGAGATAGTCTTTATATCTTTTTCTTTTCTTCGTGCTAAGACTTATGTCATAGTATAAGGACTAAAATCAAGAGATATTTTTTATCATCTTGCAAGATTTCAAATTAGATGCAACACTTGGAGCAGGATGTGAGGCTACTCATTTAAGCAAAATATTGAAAGATTTTATCGATCTATGATAAGTAGTACAAGAAAGGAAACACACTTGTAGTAGTACAAGAGAGAAAGAAAATGAACACTCTAAAAAATCACACACTACAACTTAAGGGGACTCCCCTATTTATAATATAAACTAGCTTTGATTCAAAACAACCAGAGACTCAAGTCACATCCAGCTTTCTTCCACTGAGGAAAAAGTTGAGAGGTCTCCGTCAATGCTGGTAGGTAGAAGGGCATCTTTTGTGCTGGCAAAAGGATAACCGCACCATGCATCAAACGAGAGGACAACATTTTATATTATTGAAGTAAAAGAGATGCTCGTGAATACAAGCCAACCATCTGTCCAAAGGGCTATGGAATATGGGGTTCACTGGGGTCCACTCATAATAGAAGGAATTATTCATTATCCGTGGTTTGCTGATTCCTAACCGACTGGTAGAACTCATCAGCTGCAATGTCCTCAAGATTAGTTTTAGAGGTATTGCTGAAAATATCCATGTTAAAATTAGCATCGAATTGTGCTTCAAAAACTGAAGACACTTCTTCTTTAATTCTCCTTCAAAAATATGAGGGTTTTTTTTATAAGAGATTCTTTTAATTTGGTGATAATATTATCACCAAAGATTTCTTTTTAAACTTTTTTTTCCATCTTGTTTTTATTCTCTTCGATGGAGGCAATGATTTCTATCAACTTATCTTTCTCATTAATTCTTTGCCACCATTTAACAAAAAAAATTATGACAAAATAGGGATATTATTATATTCAAATTCATAAGTAATTGTCCATTTAAATATGTATAGAATTTAGAATTGGACAAAGAAGTATAGATTACTCCCCCCCCCCCCCAAAAAAAAAAAAAGAGATTCCTCCCGACAACGAGGATAAGAGAGGATTCAATTAGAAATTTCTTCTTAGATAGGAGAAGCAAGAATTTCCAAAGTTGCTCCTAACTTATGCCACGAATCAAAAATACATGATGGAAGATCATTCTGAAGAACTTCAGGGCAGATTATGGTAAACCAAGAATGATTTTTTTAGGAGTTTTCATAGTATAAAAAGTTATAGAAGGCTTGTATGTAATAATAATAGTTAAATGTACAAGCATTGGATTTATATTTGGATGATAAAAATTGATCTCGATTAGGATGTAAACCCCATGATTGAGGAGTAAGGATATTTTTGATAATAACCTTACTATATGCCACCTCAAGAGAATATGGTTTAGTTGAATGTTCAACAGTAATGGATTTTGTGGTGATTAGAATACCTTCATAAATATTAACAGATTTTCCTATAATAAGGATTAAGCAATTTTTAAGGTATTTCTTCTGAAGTTTCCAAGGATCCTTTATGAGAGGAATGTCAGTCCTTTAAAGTTTGATGATTTCATCAGAGATAAGCTTCTTAGAGAATATGAACTCAATTTTCATTGCTTCTTTGTAAGAAGGAGTATTGCTATCATCATAGCAATCTACTTGCCTTTTGAGCTGGAACCAGTTTCAATAGGTTTGTTACCAAAAATCTTTTATCTTATAATAGGGTCCTGAGGACGTAACTTTCCTTGAGACCTGCCTCATCCTCTAGCTTGGCTGGACATTTTGCTGCAAGAATTCACATGTTAAAAAATTAGGAAGAGAGTTATCTTTTCCATTAATAAATTCAATACCGAAATCGAATATAGATAATTCAGCTTTCTATTTAGCAAATTTTTTTTGAAGCAAGGTTCTTTACATCTTTTTCCTAAATAGATTTAACAGATTTGCAATCTATTCGAAGTAAGAACTTTTTATTCAGCAAATTATCCTAAAATTTATGAATACATTTAATAAGATAAAAAAGTTCTTTCTTTATTGTTGAATTGTTTATCTGTGTATCATTTCATTTATCAGAATGGAATATAACAAGGACACATGGTTATTGTCAGATATTTTTTTTTAAGTATTCTACCAAAGCCAATATTACTAGCATTAGTTTTAACAACCTTAAACCAGTCAGGATTGGCTAAAGGTAAGCAAGGTAAAATTTTAACCTTTAACTTAATAAGTTGAACAACTTTAATATGATTATTACTTTAAGGTCTTTAGTCTTTGATACAAGATTTTGTATCAATAGCAATATTTTTATAAAAATCTGCCACGTAATGAAAGGCACCATGAAATCGCTGTACCTGTTTAATATTAGAAAATTTATCAAAAAATTTTGAAGCGAATTTGATACTTTGTCAATTGGAGTTAGAGTATTATTTACTATGTTATTTCCTAAAAATATTATTTCAAACTAAAATAACATTATTTTATGAGCATAAATGATAAGACCATTCTTTATAGCTAAATGTTTAAAAACATTTAAATGCTTGAAGTGTTCTTCAATAATATTAGAAAATAATAGTATATCATCAATATAAGAAAGTATGAAAAAAGAATATTTAATGAATATCTCATTCATAATATTCTGGAATTCAGAAGGGGCATCTTGATGCCGAAGGGCATGATATTCCATTCATAGTGTCTAAATGGAACTGTGAATGCAGTTTTGTATTTATCATTTTCTTCAATTTGAATTTGTCAGTAACCTAACTTTAAATCAAATTTAGAAAAGATCTTTGGTTGAACAATTCTATTAAGCAAATTTCTCTTATTAGGAATTGGATATCTGATCCACCTTAATACATTATTAATAGGTTTATAATTAATAACAAGTCCCCCTCTTTCTTTCTCCGCATTATTATTAACATAAAAGGTTGTGCAACTTCATGGAGAGTAAGATTTTGGGATCATATTTTTTATCTAAAAGATCATTAATTTATTTTTTGCATAATTCAAGATAAGAATGATTTATTTGACAAGGTCTAGCCTTAGTTAGGATATCCTTCTCTTTAAAGGTTTTTTCATAGGGAAGAGAAATAATATGTTGTTTTCTATCCCAAAAGGCATTAGGAACATTACTACAAGTTTGACGTCTAAAATCTTCATCAACTTGTTTTATTTTATTTTGTCTTAACTTTCTTTCGTTGTTGAGCAATTGTTAATAAAAGAATTTCTTATTTTATAAAGTTTATCTTATGTTATTTCAGATTGACTCTTTTATTTCATTCAGAATTCTTACCACAGTATTCGTGATAAATTTGAATATAATATTTTTATTTTTATAGCAAGCAGAAATCTCTTGCTTATTTAATTCTTTTATAGGCATAAGTCTTTCTAGGAAAGGAGTTCCTAGAATTATATGTTGCAATATTTCTTTAACAACTATGAAGCGTAATGGAATACAAACTTTATTTTTACATATATAGACATCTATAACTCTGAAAGGTGTTATGAACGCTTTGTTATTAGCAGCATTCAAAGTCTGAGTAGTGCGTTCACAATATTTTGAAGAAATAATTTCTTCTTTGACACGGTTCAAATTTGTACCAATATCAACCAAAGCAATAAAATTATAAATCAAATATTCATTATTAATAATTAGAACAATTTTATATACCATTTGTGGGTAATAAAAAGATCTATTCTTTCTAAGAGAGAATTTTTCAGGTATTCTCCTATATGTTTAAGAGAAATAGATTGGACATGTTGATTAGAAGTCTCTCCTTCCTCGTTCTCACTAGGAGGGTCAACCATATGGGCATGTTGCCTTATTTCTTCATTAAGAAGAGTTTTATTATGAACTTTGATGTCACGCTCAAGAAAGACAAGCCTTTGTTGAGTCATTTCTTCATTAAATCTTACTTCTTTTATTTTAGTCTTCAATGTTTTTAATTTCTTTTGACGACCTTGAATGGAGACAATCTTAGTATCTTTTTATTTTCTTCATGCTAAGACTTCTTTCATGGTATAAGGATTAAAATCATGAGATATTTTTTCATCATCCTGCAAGATTTTAATAATCTTTGATTTTATATTTGCATTAAGTTTATTAGTTAAAAGAGACTCAAGAATCTTTTTTTTATCTTGACTGGTTAATACATTAATAGAAAGACCATTCATTTCTACTATAGCTCTATAGTAGTTAGTTTTATCATTAATAGTGCATGCCTTGCATCAGTACCACAATTATTTTTAGATGATTGAGTTTCATCACCAGATGAATCAAATTCATAATCATAATTGATAATGATCTTATAGAGAGTTTTTCTTAACCATTCATCTTCTATTTTATCAAATTTCTGTTTTGTATAACATTTGTTCAAGTAATGGCCTAACCTGCCACACTTGTAACATTTGATCGTTTTATTTGTATTTCTACGTTTAGAGAATTATTTTTCCTTTTGGGAATTTTTTCTCTTTCTTCAAAAACTCTTTACGATGTCTTCTTTTAGAAGAATAACTATTCTTTTTGTAAGGCTTATTTTTAAATAATGGTTTCTTTGTTTCATGAGGCTTAATAGTTTTTATAGCAAATTGACTACAAAATTCTCCTAAATTTTTCTCTCAGATAACCTTTGAGATTATAATTGATTCTTTAATTTTAAGTCATTACAAAGGGATAACTAAAGGACCATAGGGCAACTCTAGATGGGGTAAATAGAATATAGCAGAATAATCTACCTAATTAAAAATTAAGCTAAGTAAAGGCAGCTAGCAACTAATAGTGTATATGCAAGACAGTAATATAAAGTAGTAAGGATAAGAGAAAGCAAACCAAAACACCGTGATGTATACTAGTTTTTCTGTGAGAGGACTAGTCTTGTCCCGAGAACTCTTGCTCGGAGTTGTATCCACTATAATTACCAATAGTAAATCACAAGCTTTAATCCAAAGGCTTGCCACTTCTTACAACCACGAGATTTGATCTGAAGTCTCACAAATTCACAGCAAGAGAGAGAGAGAAAACTAATTGAGCTAAGCTCTTTACAACTCTTGAAGACTTTTAGACCGAGACTACACTTGGCACATAGAAGGCTAGGGAGTTACCATTGGAGATGGAAAAGTTGTGGCTCAGTAGTATTTCTTCACTAGAGCATTGAAAGTAGAAATTATTGGATGATTTGAAATATGGAAATTTCAATCCAATTCATAGGGTTTTAGCAAACCGAATTCGGCCAGAGTTCGGGTAGGATTTAATTCAAATTTTTGAACGCTGGGCCAAGAAATTATGGTATAATAACTGGGTTGATTTCATATTATATAGGTGACTGATTTCGGTCCAAGTTTGGCACAAATTCGGCCCGAGTTCGGTTGCCTATTCTAGTAACGTTTGGGTTTGAATGTGTGCTGATTTGGTGGATATGTTCAAAAGTTTATATGAGTGGACTTTGGGTTGTGACAGTGTGACTCGATGTACATAAGTCCTATACTCAAATAAAGTAAAAAAATTATATTTGAATTACGCAGTACAATCAGCATTTGTAACAGCATTGTTGAGTCTTCAGATTGTGACATATCGATACATGGTTTAGTTAACTATCAAAATCAAGTTGACTGAGACCGGATGTGCAAAAAATCTCTCTCACTTTGATAATTGTCAAACTATGGCAAGTCTTTGAGTGTGCAAGTCTCCCCCATAATTTATGGAGCAATTTGATACACTAAAGTCAACGTCAGAGTCTGAGTCAAGTATCATCTTCTTTCCAAATATGTTGTTATTCTTTTCCCAATATAGTATCATGATATTCTTCTCCCCCATTGTCATTTGATCAAAATGGCATGCTCCGCCAAAATCGGTGAGATATTATGTATGACAAGAAAATAAAAGAATGAAATATATATAGAATAACAATAAGAAGAACCAACAATTAATGGCAAATAATGAAACCCATTGCTTTTATTAAACAGTAGTTCTCAAAAAAAAATTATACAATAAAAGATGTGTACTATGAACATTATAGTAGATCAACCAAACTAAGCCTAAAATATTCAAATCCATTGTAGTATTTAGTTATCATCTTCATCTTCATTATCAGGTTCAGTTGTTCTATTTGGATAAAAGAAGGCATCGGCTGGATCCAAATATCTCTGAACATAAGGGTGATCAATGCAAAATCATGGTTGGTTGGGATTTTATGGAACCAAAAATAGTTTGGCTAGGTTCTAAGATAGGGTACACTGGATATCTATCAACGTGTTGCCAAGGGCCTGAGTCTGTAGAGTTTAGCGGTGATCAAAGAAACGAAAGCGTTCGCCTTCTTTGTGGAAGCAGTCACGCAGCAGAGTTAAGATAGATTCTAAAGTTTGCTGTGGCTCAATAGCAGTAGGAAAGGTATCAACTGGATGTGTGTTGGTGTTGGAGGATGAGTTATACGATAGAAGAAATATGGGCTCGATCCTACGAACTCGATTAAGAGATTGTGGTTCATCATGATTTGGATAAGTATCTATAGGAATGTCAAAGTAGCTAAAAATAATTGGCAAGTATAAAGCGTAAAGTAATGGACACCCTTTCTTGTGACTTTGAATCATTTGAGATAAGATGGTCTGGGGAACATTAAATGGAATAGAGAAATACATATGGTATAAGGCTGACTTTTCTAAGTAAGAGACTTCATCTTAGTACGACTTCATAGGTAGAAACGTGAAAAAGATAATACGGTGCATTTCAAAGAAATAACCTTTCAGATAGAGAGCATAAAACTTTTCAGGTGGATAGGTATTAGGGGCACAAAAGATATTTTTGAAAGATTCTAAAGTCATGTCGTGTTAAAATTGAACTTAAGTAATACTAACAAGGGGTTTACCTTCAGCAGGGATGCGTAAGATTTTTCCCAAATTATTTGTATCAAATTCGATGTGAATGTCGTAGATTCTAGAAGTGATAGTGCCATTTGCATATGCTAAGTAGCAATAAAACATGCAAATAACATTAAAAAACATACGATAGCGGGTTGTAATAATTTTTTCAAGTTGAAATTTTTGAAAGATGGCTAAGTAGTCATTATAGCGATAAAAATCGATAGAATAACCGAAACAGATAGTGCGTTTAGAAAATTCATTAAACTAATCAATAGAGTTTTCTAGGTTTTTAAAGAAGAAACTATTAAATTTTCTGATATTTGGCATAATGAGACAGAAGAGAGAATCTGAAAAAGGTTCTAACTTTATCTAAGGATCCATAAAGAAAAAGGTTTTAGGTGAGAATAGGAGAAAAAACTAGCTTTTTGTTTGTGGAGGAGGTAGTTTTTTGTTGGTCTGAAGGTTTAACCACAAAAAGATGTATAAATAGACCAGCAAAAATCTTAATATGGAAGATATTAAATGACTAGAATATTATGGAATAAAGTTAACTGAGTTCGGTCTGAGCTCGACCATAGTTTGGTCCAAATTCTATTTTTATTTATGTCCATAATCATAATACAACTTTAATCAAAATTTTGTCTTTCTTGACTTGATATAAATACAGAATAATAAGTGCTAAATGGACTTTATCAGGTCATAAGTTCTGAAGGGTTTGGATCATCTCGGAGCAGTAATAGGGGCCAGATCCCAGTTAGCGGTGGTCCGAAGAAACTTAAATATCGTGTTGCTTAAGATTATTTATACCTTGTTGACAGAAAGGCCCTTTCGGCATGTATCAACGATTTATCAAACTTTGAATAACTTAGACCAAATAAGAATTTAAATCATTTTATAATTCTTATATTTTATCAGAATCTAAAAGACCTAATTCTCGACGGATAAACTTAAAGCGATCTTCAGCTAAAGGTTTTGTAAAGATGTTTACTAATTGAAGTTTTGTGTCTATATATTCTAAGCAAATATCTCCGTATTGTTGATGATCCCTTAAAAAATGATGTCTGATTTCTATATGCTTAGTGCTTGAATGACATATTGGATTTTTCGGTGAGATTAATAGTGCTAGTGTTATCACAGAGAATAGGAATATTCTTGTAGTGCAGATTAAAGTCTTCTAGGGTTTGCTTCATCCATAAAATTTGTGCACAACAACGGCCTGTCACCCTCACTTTTCCAACTAGGAATAATTGGGTAATTTGGCCTAGTTATTTAATATTAGGAATATAATATTAATACTAGTGGGCCATGTATATTTATTTATTGTTTGTATTAGTTATTTAATTATTATAGTGCTATATTTAATTAGAGGCTTGTAGCGTTTAATTTAGTTAGTGGACTAGTCTACTTAATTTGACTTGTGTAGTGGACCTAACTTGTTTAGTTTAGATCCATGGACCAACATTTAATTCTAGTTAGAATTGAGCCCTATAGTAAGCCCATTCATTAGGAGGATGAATTAATTAGTGAAACCAATTAGACTAGAACCTTCCCTCCTTAATTAATTTCTTCATGAGAGGCCCCAAGAGGTATTTTAGACTTTACATAGTAGCTTGAGAGAGGGGGCAAGTGAGGCCTATATAAAGGAGGTGAAAACATTCTCTCTTTAGTTTTTATTTCAAATCTCGATCTAGAATTTTTCTTAACCAAATTCCTTCATCCGTACATTAATTTTTTTCCCAATTTCTTTCCTAATCACTCTAGGAGGCTAGTAGAGAAAGGATCAACAAGGAGGAAGCAAGGATCTACAAGGAGGAGCAAGGATCTACAAGTTGGAGGCTATTTTCATCCAATTTATAGATTTTATTGGAAATCCATCTCCCAATAGGTACAATTCAGTTTTTCTCCTTTAATTAGACTCTAAATATGTTATTTAATCATAAGAAACTATCCCATATGCAAAGGCTACCCATAGGAATTGGAATTAGATTTATAGAAGGCCAATGGAGAAAGTTTTGGTTGTTTTGTGTCAATTTTAGGGGAATTCCGAGATTGACACATGTTATATTTTATCAATTGGTCGATTAGACCAAATTAACATGTATTTTATTGTGTGTCACTAGTGTCGTATCAACAATTGGATATGTGTAGGCCATATCACGATAATCTGGTAATACGGGTTAATTTGGAGATTTTTCTCCGACACGAGGGTTTGTGCATGTTATATTTTGACACGAACACATAGATTTGTAATTAACTCTTTGTATTGTTCATATTTGTTATTTTAGACTTGATCGTGTCCTTCGAGATATGTTTGGTTGTGTGGTGGAGTCGTATTGCAAGCATATCATAGAATGAGTGTGATACGGGTGTGGTGCACTCCATGTGTTTGTTGTATTGTATTCCTTAATTCATTGACTTGTTTATATCTTTTAGATGTGATATATTACATATGATATATAAGTGTATATGTGTATGTATCTATATTGTATTATATGGATATGTATAAGTGGCTACATGTATAGATGTAGTGATATATAAATATGTGTTTATATAGGTATGTATATATAGCTATATGTATAGGTATAGTGGTATGTATTTATGTGTTTATATATATATATATATATATATATATATATATATATATATATATATATATATATGTGTGTGTGTGTGTGTGTGTATATATATATATATATATATATATATATATATATATATATATATATATATATATATATATATATATTATATGAGATACCTATCTGTATATGTGTACCTATATGTATGTTTGAATATATATGTATATATGTATGAGTGTATATATCTATATGTGTATATTTGTGTTTGTATATATATGTCTATATATGTATAGAGATGGGTCTATATATGTATAGAGATGAGAGTTTATATATCTGTTGATATATATATATATATAGGTAAGTATATATATGTATGTGTGTGTAAATAGTATTTGTGGTTGTGTGTGCATAGGCATAGGGGTTTGTGTGAGTGAGTGAGCAGTGAGGTGAGAAGGGGGCATAGCAGTTCAACGTTGCAGAACATCGCAGCTAGCAGCGGGTTGCAGCGAGGCATCATATGCACTGCAACGTGCAGCAGCCTCGTGCCAGCGTGCAGCAATGAGCGCAGCAGCGTGCAGCTGCGTGTGCAACAACAGCAGCGAGCGCTACAACGTACAGCAGTGTATGCAAGCGCAGCAACAACTGCTGCAGCGATCATAGCTCGAGCAACGCAGCAGCAAGGCATCAACGCGTGGATGCAGCAGCAACCTTCACCAATAGTGGGTCGAGGCAGTAGTAGCTAATGCATTTAGCAATATGAGGCCGATCAGTAGTTCAGCAAGGTAAGGTGTGGTTCAGCTAGTTAGATAAGTGTCTTAGTAGTTTATTATTGAGTTTAGTTAGTAGATATAACTAGTAATAATATAGTAGTTAATTACTTGGTTGGGTAGTTGTATATAGATACATTGTTAGTATAACAGTTAGATATATAAATACTTGTTAGATTATTATTGATATGTTAGTATGTAATACTATATCTATGTATGTATATGGGTATTGGTGGTAAGTTAATATGTAGGTATTGTATCTATATATTGATATGCATTGTTAGTGATAGATTGTTGGTAGTATTGAAATAAATTAGTAGCTATATGTTAGTTATAGTTTAGTATTGGTATTAGCTATATATACACTAGGATTTGATTTACCTTGTGATACCAAGGTAATGTCAAGGTATTTGGTCGATACTCAAGGTATTGGGTTTGAGTATCAAGATGGGTGTATAGGTAGTGAGATACGCATTGGTTCAAGGCCAAGGTATCCAAGTTGCACTAGTTAGCTTAGCTACTATATGTATTGCCTTGTATATCTATATAAATTACTATTTTCATATTAAAAACTTGCGTATCCTATGATAAGATATTTTATGTATATCCTAGTATCTTACCGTAGCTAGTATGGCTTAGTTTCATAATATATGGACCTAATATCTTAGAGTTAGACTCATACAACTTAGAAATAGCTAGTTTGACCAAGTTTGACTAGTTTGACATAAAGTTAACATAGTTTGACTATTTTGACTTAGAAATGGCTTCACGACCTAGAATTGAAGTAGTTTAACTTAATTTTATTCCAACACCATGTCGTAATATAATATTTCATATATAGGTCTGTGTGACACCAGTTCGGATATAGTTTGACATTCATTGCTCTGGACCACATGTCAGTACATTCTCTGATAGTTTACATTATTTGATAATTACTATAATGCAAGTACTTAGAAATATTTTACATGACTCTTGACATATTGGTACACGGACTAGTATACACATGGATCAGTCATAGGATGTTATTTATTGTTTTATTGTTCCTCGTGTTCTCATATGGCTAAAAGACAATGTTTAAAATTAGACAATATTCAATGTTCAATGTTCAATGTTCAATGTTTAATATTTATAATGCCCTGAGTATCTTGCATCATAACGTATCATGGTTAGATCCATTGTACTAGTCGGGAGAAAGGGGAAGTGTTAGCTATATATGTGATCAAATCCTAGACAATGTTCAATGTTTAATGTTTAACTTAGACAATGATTATCCAACGTCAATTAGACAATGTTCAACCCAAGCCGATCACTTATTTAACTAGTATTTTAATCACTAAGCATAGTTACAGTTCTTCACCATATTCTATTTTATTGTCCTGTTCTATTTTATTGAGATCAGTGTATACCATATTGCTGTTGTTTACCTGTTTCTTCGACCACAGTATGATATTGTTCATTGTTTCTCATATTGTATTATATTCTCTATTTTTGTTTATAGTCATTATCAATTAATTGGAACTTTTATTGGGTTGTACTTCGTTCCAGTCCTGACTAGATATATTTTTCTGATGAATGGTTAGTGAGGATGTGTCCCACTTTCTACGGACCAACAGATACAATGTCACCTGAGGATGTAGTACGAGATACTGACGCCATTTAGAATTCTATATCTTGTAGTAGTTGTTTCTAGTTAGATTTTGGATTGTACTATTATTTTGAGATCTTGAGTTGTGTTTAGATGTTAAGTTGGACATGTGATGTATTGAGATTTGTATTTCTTTTCTTTATATTCCATATCGTGCTTACAATCTTTCTTTAGTTTTTATATGATTGAGTATTGACTACCCTTATTATACCATCATATTGCTCCTCCATTTGAAGTTGAGATGGCATGGCAGGTATTATATATATTGTGTAAGATGTTAGATAGTTTAGAAGATCGAGACAGCATTCTACCGTCGATGCTGCGGCGTAGGCTGGACGTACCCATGTACTCGTGCTCCTATACCGGGTGTGGGTCGTGACACGGCCTGTGATGATATACTCAGCCTCAGTTATTGATAATGCAATAGAATTTTACTTATTGCTTAACCAAGAGACTAGAGACTTTCGATTAACTTTGCATTGAGCAAAATAAGCATCCGAATGTCATGACCCACACCCGATATAGGGGCACGAGTACGTGGGTACGTTCAGCCTATGCTGCAGCATCGGCGGTAGAATGTTGTTTAGGTCAGAATACTATCTAATCAATCTCACACGAATATCCAACTCCATAAGGAGACACAAATATCACAATATAATCTGAAAATACTCAATTATATAATTAAAGCACAATGAGATATCGAAGAAAATAATTGAACACAACACAAGTCTAAACAATAAAAATAGTCTAGCCTGCAAATAATAACATCCAAATCTATAAGTATGCTGGAAACAAGTCCTCTAGGTCGCAGTCTTGAAAAAATATCCAATCAGGATTGGAGCGAAGTACAAGCACTAACAGCAGTTCCATGTATATTGACAAAAACTATAATAAAGTGTAAAGAAATACAAGATGGATATAACTGCTACAAATAAGAAATACTGGCGAGCATGAATATACTGGAAATAGAAATACTAGAGCATATGTCATCAATGGTGTGACTAGCAATTAACAGATATACAAGTGCACGCTAGAACAATGAACTGGAATATAAGTGAATGCTAGAGCAATAACTAGAACATAGAGAAATGCTAGATCAATAAACTCGAGATAGATGTATAGACTATCTAGCAAAGTGTGTGAAACATCAGCTTATCATGTGATCGACTTGGGACTGATCATGTTTGTTACATATGATTAGCTATGATTCATGTAAGGTCAGGCTAACCATCCGGATAGCTATGATGTGAGCAAAAGTCAGGCTAATCACATGTAACAGGCTATGAGGCATGTAATGGTCAGGCTTCATCTAGTGGGCTTCTAGGTCTAGTCTACTAACTCATGCATTAAAGAACACTATACATAATATATATATATATATATATATATATATATATATATATATATATATATATCATGCAATTATTTAAAATAATACACACAATACTTATAATAAATAAAATATTAAAATTACCCTTATTTTAGAATGTGGTAGGGACAAGTCTACCCTCCTTAGTAAAATTTCGTCCTCGAAATTTAAGATTCTCAATAGTTGTATTTATTTATTTTACCATCATAATTTAAATTTAATAAACCATATAATCATGAAGTAAATCCATATTGTCATTTCACAAAATTTTTTAATATTGTATAAATATCATATTCCTAAAAATCTTCAAATTTAAAATCAATTCCCATTCTTATCACAATCTCCTCCAAAATTTTAAGTTAATAACTAAATACAAGAATTTAATTACCAATCCTCAAATTTTAAATCCAATCAAAGCATATATATAAAATTTAAATCTCATTCAAAAATTTAAATTCAAACTCTAATCCATTAATGATCTTAATCCTCGATTTCTTTTTTTACACAATACTTAAATAATGTAATACTTATAAAATCTTTCAATGCAACAAAAAATATAAATTTATATCTTGTAGTTAAATAAATATAATGATAATCTCCTTAATTTCCTCGAATTTTAATGACAAATTTAATTATACCATAATCTTCATAAAAATCAATGATCAAACAAAATCGTCAATTCTACCATATTGAATTCTCAACTCTTTATTTAAATTAATGCTTATCCTCGAAATTTAAGGCACATTGTCTCTCTTTGGCAAATCATAACCTCTTCATTAATCTTTACTACAGTCTAACCCCCAACAATCAAAGTCTAGAAAAATCCTATCTACAGTCATACAACATACAGTCTAAAGAAAATATACATGGTTATGGTCACTTTTGTCATGGTATTGCAGTCTCTGTCAAGGCGTACTACTAACTACATTCTAGCAAAAGAATTATTGATACAAACTACGGTACTAAGAAATCAATCAATCAATAAAATAGACGAAAAAAGAACAGAAGAAAAGAACAGAACAGAACCTGCTAACACAACCATGGTTTAATGACGCATCCAAGTTTGATACCTCTATCCCTTTAGGTACCACTGTTTCTACTACAAGCACACCCACTGCTAATTCTCTTACCTACTGTAATTTTTTATACTAGTTGTTCTTATCACTCAATTGCACGCCAAGTGCAACACAACACACTAAGTACTGCTCCCTCTAATACAACTCTAGATGGACACCCAAGTCAGTTTATAGTGCCATCTCAATCATGCTCAAGCCACAGATCCTTACATATGCACTTCATCCACTCATATACTATTATTCATTTCTTACCCACCATAAAATTTTATCCTCAAAATAAAATTATCAAAATTTAACTTCTCGAACAATTAAAAATAAAATGCATATACTTTCCTCAAAAGTTAAATATTCAATTATTAAAATAAAATTTTAATCACTTCCAAAAATCTTTATAGCTTTGACTATGTTTATTGAATTGAATTTGAATCCTCAAAAATTTTAATAACATAAAATCTTAACTCCTCAAAATTCTCAAAACTTAAAATTTATTTCCAATCTTCAAATTATAAATTTAAATCCACATCTATCTAAGTATACATATATATACTCACAATCTCTAACACTCAAGGTACACACAAATACACCAATTGTCAACAACCCTCAACTGTGTAATAAAATTTGTGCTGCCTGGATTACTTGTACTATTACTCCCAATAATTTCCTATCTGTATTAATTAATACACCAATCTAATATCATCACACGAGGTACTTACTGTTACTAGTACATTTCTCAACTAATCCTTGATATAGAAACATTAGTACTCTTGGTATAGTAACACTAGCTTCATCATTAGATCACCTTATCAAACTTATTAGAATTCACGATCACTTGCACTTTCTATAATATATATGTTTTACTTCATTAATGTATACGTATTTTCTCTTAAATCTTTTACAGACTGATACACTAATCTGTGATACACTTCATACCTTTTATGATCAATCTTAATATTCCTCTACCCATGGCACACTCATTAATACCCTTTTATGCGTATATTTTCCTTTACTCTTGACACACCCAAGTATCAATCATCAAATTGAATATCATGCACCATTAATTTTTAACACAAGTTTCCTTGATACTTAATTGTTTACAGGGATCACCCAACTATATGAATTCATGACTATCCAGGACTAGCATGCTGGCTCTGATACTAACTCCTGGAACCATCACGGATACTCTTACTCCACCTTCTACCAATAGTACCAATACTAACTGTAGTAACAACTGTCATAGAACTATTGCTACATGGTACTACGCTATGTGTTATCTCTAGATCGATGCCTACTGTTCATATATCCAACCAAGAAATACTTACAAACTCACTAGTCACACTCAGTCAACATTGATACAAGATACAAACCCTATTGCAAGTCACCAAATTATCACATTAATAGGGATCTTTAAAGAAATAAAGCTCAAGAAGGAACTGGACTAAGGACTGAAGGTATCTCTACTGCTAGCAATAAAAATGATAGAACAATATCTTAGAATAACAGAAGTAGATAAGTATTGAGATGATACTTTAGGAACCAATTTAAGATATAATCTGATAATCATAAACGTCTGTCCGAAATCATGACACTCAGAATCCTCGCCACGCCAGTAAGCATAGCTGCGATAAACGATAGGTTCCATAACTAAGGAATGCAACTCTATAATCACGTCATCTAGAATCCTCGCCACGCCAACTGGTATGGCTGAGAGAAACTCTAAATTTTATAACTAAGATATGTATATCCAAGGTCAGGTTCCTACGTTTCTGCCACGACAGCTAATGTGGCTGCGATAAACTCTAGGTTCCATAACCAAAGTAGACGTTTTACCTTTTTTACTGTCCTCGTCAACATATGTCATCATATGATACCGTAAATTTCAGTCCATAAAATTTATCTCAATATGAAATCAAACTCAACAACGATACCAAGAATTAAATTTAATAACTAGTCAACAAGAATCAAACTCAATAACAACAAGTAAGAACGGACAGGAATAAGGGAAAAGATTTAAATTAGAAATTATAATAAGATTCTCAAGGGTCATCCCAAGAATCTTTCAAATAATTTATGATTGAGTATCATCTCTCATTCTAGTATCCTATGTCCTATATCGAATCGCAGGCATGCAATAGTACAACTAAGTTGTCGCACTACCAAGATATCATATAATTTGTGAAGTCTGACCTGTATGGGC